>OX638311.1:118513593-119029485 GCA_951812415.1 Beris morrisii | reverse complement strand
AGTCCAATCCCAGTACCAGTTTACATGTAGAGAGAGTGCTGTGCCGAGCGAGTTCGTCAGCCATACAGTTCCCTGTAATATCACTGTATCCTGGCGCCCAGCACAGAAGAATACGGAACTGTTCTGTCAACTCCTTAAGAGATGAACGTGATTCTACGGTGACCTTTGATGTTGTCGAGGTCGATTCGAAGGATTTTATTGCTGCTTGGCTGGCTGTGAAAATGCTAATATCGCTAGTAGACATTACACCTCAGCCAGGACAAGGTGTCCTTGATCGCTATAAGCTCAGCCTGAGAGACACTACAGTGGTCCGGAAGGCGGAAGGATCTGCTAATGTTAAGCATGTCAGAGAAAACACTTCTACCAATCCTGCCTTCAGTCTTGGAGCCGTTCGTATTAATGTGGACGGACTCTTCCATCCGTACCGAATCCCTTTCCCATTCTAGACGGGTTGGGATGGTTGTTAGCAAATTTTTTATCAAAATCATAATTGGGAGGGGGTGATTCTATATTGTTGAGTGACCTGCTGGATGCCAGTCCACTATGTAGAGGCTGCACTCGCTGCCATTTGCTTGCCAAAAATATCTAGGGGTGATAGATTGAATAGCATGTCTAGTGCTGCAGTTCTCAGAGCTCCGCCGATGCATATCCACTGTACCTTCCCTAGGGTGGTACGGTTAACCGCTTTGTCTAAGGCCGTCCACCAGACAACAACACCGTACATAAATATCGGTCTGGTGATGGACACGTAGAACCAATGAACTATTCGGGGTTGCATACCCCATTTTTTGCCAATGGCCTTCTTGCACGAGTAAAGCGCATCATCGTGGGGGTGGTTTTTCATATCTCAGAAACGGCTTATGCTAGAAAGCTGAAACTTAGTACCTATATGTAGATGTGCTACTAGAGTAATTAAAACCAAAAAGAAATTTAGATTTTCATTTGTGTACAAAGATGCAGTAAAAAAAATTTCCGTGATAAGGGTTTTTTCCCACATTTTCACGAATTTCGTTATACCTTTTAGACATCTTGAGCTATCAAATCAATTTTACTTCTGCGGGCTCTTAATATAAGCGCCTAGAAACCTTTTTTTCCAAATTTCGATAACTAACCCCTAAGGGGGTGTAAGGCGATTATGTACTTTTTCACGAATTCCGATATATTTCTTAGGTCTAATGAGATATAGAATTCACTTTCACTTCTAAATGCGGGAAATAAACCGATGTAAGTATTTTTTGATATTAAACCCCCTGGGAGTAAGACATTGTTCAAGCTTTGACGAATTCAGAATTTTTTTTGGGATTAATGAGATCGAATTCACTTTCACTTCTATTGAATGATCTATTGAAAAAACAAATACGTAAATAAATAAAAAAAATCTGCCAACAGTCTGGGCGCAACTTTTTTATTTTATGGGTAGAAGTCCGAAATGTGTTTAATGCTGAGATGCGGTAAAGGTTACTATGCGACTGACAACGTAAGGAATAACCAGGAGGCTATTTGCAACGTTATTTTTTAGGTTGTCAGTCGCATAGTAACGTTCACCGCATCTCAACATTAAACACGTTTCGGACTTCTACCCATAAAATAATAAAGTTGCGCCCAGACTGTTGGCAGATTTTTGTTTTTTTCCAGCCATGTAACGTGAGAAAAAAATTGAAAACGACTTCCGCCGCGGTTTTCTCATTCCACACCTCTAAGATGAAAATTTGATCAAAAATTAAAAATCATAAAGTTAAATCGAATGCAAGAATTGAAGTTGCAAGTAGTGCTAACCTACGGTGAAGATGCTGTCGTCTCTAAGACGTAGACGACAACGAAATTCGATAGAGGAATCCAGCCAAAGGTGTAATCCGATTTGTTTAGAGGAGACGTCTGGAGGGAAATTAATTCGTGAAATTGAATTTCGAGGTTGGGCACATAGTTTGCGGCTGAACGGTGTCTGCTTCGACGTTAACGTCGCTCAAAACGCTTCCAACCTATTCAATGGCGGAAATTTAGTGTTGTCGATAGGAAGTCACGCTGATTTGCTTGCAACAGAGGAAAAATAAGCAGTGAATAACGACGTCTTCCGACTTTTTAGTTGCAAGAAATGTTTATAACGGATGGCTACGTCAACGACTGATTCACAAATAGAGATATAACTGCCGGTTTAACTGTCGGCACACGTGAAGCTACTTACCGATTAGAAAATCAAATCGAACACTTGATCACCAATATTGCCTTCATTGTTGCTTCCTCATTGATATGCCGCTGGCGATTTCATTTACATGGCACACATCGTCACCAATCGATTATTCAATTTCGCGTGTGTTCTTGACCTTTCGAATATTTTGGAAGTAAGGAACAATTGGCTTCCTCACACTTCAGCTATAAACTTGGCACCATCACTCATCTGCGCAGCAACAAATCGTTCCACAAAGTCGAAGCCCAATGTGTGCATCATTTCCTATATTTCATCAATCTCTGATGCAACATTTTCTAAGGCCGTTTGTTAGATGAAAAATGACGAAAGCGTCTAGATCAAAGAAATTCAAGAAGGAAAAGATCCAGCACAATATCTTCGTTTTTGTGAATGGATCCGTTAATGGAACATATAGCGATACTAATTAAAACTGCCTTGAAACGATGCCGGGGAAGATGGACATCGCTACAGATAGTAAGATAAAGAACACACATTTCATGTTATTGTGTAAAAAAAACAAACAAAGATCAGACCACATAAATTGTTTACATTTGGAGTCTAGAATCGTGACGAACATTCTTCTCATTAAGACTTCACTAGACGACATTAATTCATTGATGACATTTAAATTTGATTTTACTTGGTTTTCTCCTTGCCGTGTTTTCGCCATAGCTCGCCTCCTCTCGTCTGTTTTACTCGCCTTGGCTTGATCCTGTTCGTTGCCTATGCTCAACGTGATCTGTTGGTACGACTCCGCTTGCCTTGATATAAATAATGCGTCCGAAACGCAAGAAAGCCGAGATCGACACATTCTAAAACCCATATCTCCTAAACGGTTAATGTCACGAAATTAAAACTTTATGAATATCTGTAGGTATACTAGGACAATAGATCGGAAACAAATTTTTGAGAGGGGGCAGTGGCGTACGGGATTGGGGGGGGTGAAAAACTTAAGATTACGATATCTCACGAACCAATTGCACTAGACAAATAAAATTCGGTTTGTGTATAAAGATTGAAAAATGAAGTTTGCTGAAAGTAAAATTTTCACTACAATTTAAAACTTTCATGCTCCACCGCCATTTTTCTAAAAAAAATCACGTCACCTATTTCAAGAACAGTGTAAGATAGATGCTTAAAATTTTTACCAGAAGTAGGCCTGATAGACCCCTGGCAGAAAAAAAAAAATTTGGTGGTGAGGGTGTAGAGGTGTTTTATATCTCGAGAACCTATAATGATAGAAATGTGAAACTTGGTATTTGGATAGAGCTATAGTAGTAGCATGTTGGAAAAATAAAATTTTTTAATAGGGGTAGTATGGTACGGGGGTGAGGGGTATTTTTCCTATCTATAGAACGGCTTATGGTACAAAGTTGAAATTCGGTATGTACATACATATATGTAAATTAACTAGAAAAGTAATATAGATAAAAAGAATTTTCAAATATCCGGGGGCGAAAAAAATTATCAGTGAAAATGGAATGCATATAATTTTCATGATTTTCGTCATATCTATTAGGTCTTCCCAAATATTAAATTCATTTTTATTCTACAGCTTCTTCATATAAATACCTAGAAAGGGATTTTAGGATTTTTTGGAATTCTACCCCTAAGGGGGTGTAAAGGGGTTGTATACTTTTTCACGAATTCTGCCATATCCCCAGGTCTGATCAGATATCGAATATCTTTTCACTTTCAAGGGCTTGCGTAATAATCGCCTAAAACTCGTTTTTGATTTTCTTTCTTTTTCAGCCGCTAAAAGAGTATAAATGGGTTGAACACGTTTTCACGAATTCAGTCATTTCTTTTAGAAGTGATAATAAATTGAATTATTTTTTCTTTCTCGTTCTGTCTTTAAATTTATCTATTAACTCCTTTCGGGGTTTTTGGATATTCAACCCCCAAGTGGGTGTAAGGAGGTAGCATATGTATTCACAGATTCCAACATATTGCTAAGATCTGATGATATAACGAATTCATTTTTACTTCCTAAGGTTTCCTACATAAGCGCCAAAAGGTCAATTTCAGTATTTTTAGATATTCAATCCTAAGGGTGTAAGGGGGTTGCATGCTTTTCAAAGCTTCGACATATTTCTTTGGTTTGATGAGATTATTAGATTGATTTTCACTTCCACAGACTTTTTGTATAATTTTTATATAATTTATCAATTTTTGGATATTCAACCCCCAAAGGTTTGCATATGTTTTCACAATTTTTGCCATCCCTTAGTTCTGATGAGATATAAAATTGGTTATTACGGCATTAAATGTAATGACCTAAAAACCAATTTCCCGATTTTTCGAATTTCAAAAACCATGGGGATGTGAAGGGTTTGCTTACGTTTTCACAAATTTTTCAAAATCCCTCGTGTCTCAGGAGATGTCAAGTTGCTTCTTATGAAATCGTTTAAAAACCTGATCCACAATTTTTTCGAAATTCAAACCCCAAGTGGAAGTAATGGGTTTGTATATGTTTTAACAATTCGTCATATCTCTAAGTCTGAAAAGGCAACAAATTCGATTTTACTTCTATGGGCTTTTAGTATACATAATATACCGAACTTAGAATTATCTACACGGCCTTTTTCAATGTCAATTTAAAATTACAATCTCTATTTTAAGAACAAAATTAACTTTCCAAGAAACGTCATAATCTCGACACAACTCATGATATACTCCGACTTTGACCGCTCCCAAACTTTGACCCGGAAAATAATAAAGTTTCGCCCAGACCATTGGCAGATTTTTTTTTTTAATTAATTTATTTTTTTGTTTTTATTGTATTATTTATTTTTAGTTTTCTAAATATGTTATTTTTGTACAGGGTGCGCTATCTTTTATATCGGTATGTAAACATTGAATAACTTTGACATTTTTCAACAGATTGACTTGATTGGACAAGTTTTGGAAACGTCAATTCAGTAAAATTTTAACCATAGATCGCTTCACACCGAAACAACGCGCCGAAATAGTGACTCTGTATATTGAGAATAGTCGTTCGGTTGTGTTAACTCAACGTGTATATCGTCGAAAATATCGTAGCCAACAGGAACCGTCGGAGAACACTATTCGTCGTTTGGTGTCGAATTTTTTTTGAGCACGGGACAGTGGGAGATCGTCCATATGCCGTTCATCGCCGACCAAGACGTTCCAATGAACTGGTTGAAGCGGTCAGAGAGAGCGTTGCCGAGAAATCTCCTATCGTCACCGCGCTCAGCATTTTGGCGTCAGTGGAACCACTTTGCGGCGCATTTTGAAAGATGATTTGCATTTGTTTCCGTATAAAGTGCAATTAACACAAAGAATATTGCCGACAGACCGTCCACGTCGCTTAGAATACGGCCAAACAATCGCTCAAATGGTTGACACTGAACCTGATTTTTGGAAGCAAATTTTGATGACCGACGAGGACCATTTCACACTCTTTGGCGGCGTTAATAACCAAAATTGCGGCATTTGGGGAACGGAGAATCCACACGAGATCCATGAAACGCCATTGCATGATCAAAAAGTGACTGTTTGGGGCGGCGTTTGCGACAAAACCATCATTGGGCCATTGTTTTTCCGACAAAACGAAACAGTCGATGGAAAACGATATCGGTGGATGTTCGCTCATTTTATCTGCCCGCAAATGCGTGAAAAAGGTCTGGATGGTTACTGGTTTCAACAAGACGGTGCGCCATACCACACTGCAAATGAATCAGTTTCTGCAACGAAAATTCGCTGGACGTCTGATGTAGAAAAGAGGCGACATTGGCTGGCCACCGAGATCTCCAGATTTGTCTCCTCCGGACTTCTTTTTATGGGGTTATTTGAAAAGCAAAGTGTACGCCAGCAAGCCTTAGACCATTGACGAGCTCAAAGCAAACATTCGTGCCGAAATCATCGCTACACCGCCCGAGATGATCGAAAAAGTAATGGAAAACGCAGCAAAAAGGGCACATTTTGCTGTGGCCAATAGAGGCAGCCACTTGATTGATGTTGTATTCAAAAACTAATCCAAATAAATTCCAAAGGACCAAATTGAATAAGAATACCTCACATATAAAAATCAGTTGTTTTACCGATATAAAAGATGGCGCACCCGGTATATTTATATTTTTTTTTTATTTTCGTATTTTCTTTTATTGTTTTATTTTCGTATTTTCTTTTATTGTTTTATTTTCGTATTTTCTTTTATTGTTTTATTTTCGTATTTTCTTTTATTGTTTTATTTTCGTATTTTCTTTTATTGTTTTATTTTCGTATTTTCTTTTATTGTTTTATTTTCGTATTTTCTTTTATTGTTTTATTTTCGTATTTTCTTTTATTGTTTTATTTTCGTATTTTCTTTTATTGTTTTATTTTCGTATTTTCTTTTATTGTTTTATTTTCGTATTTTCTTTTATTGTTTTTTTTTCGTTTTATTTTTTTGTTTTTTTTTCGTTTTATTTTTTTGTTTTTTTATGACTTTTTTATTATTATTTCTTTATTTTTATTATTTTCTTCATGTTTATTGTTCCTTTATAATGTTTTAATTTTTAAAATTTTTTATTATCTTTTTTTATTTTTAAAGATATGTTAAATTTATTCACTTAATTTTTTAAATTGTTTTTTTCTATTTTTTATTTTTTTTTATTTTTTTTATTTTTTTTATTTTTTATTTTATTTTCTATTTTTATTTTATTTTAATTTTTTTTTTGTTTTCAAGTTTTTCCTAAATTTTCTTTTAAATTTCTTTTTTTAATTTTTTTTCTTGTAATTTTTTGTATTGTTTTTTTTCTCTACTTATTCTACTTTCTACTATTTGTATTGTTTTTTCTATTTTTAATGTTCTTTTATTTTATTGTTTTTTATTTTTACGGTTTTTTTATTTTTATTGTTTTTTCATTCTTATTGTTTTTTAATTTTTATTGTTTTTTTATTTTTTTTATTTTTAATTTTTATTGTTTTTTTTATTTTTTTTATTATTTTTTTTTATTTTGACGTTTTTTAAAGGCTTATCCGTTTTTGATTTTCTACTGTTTTTTTTTTATTTAATTTTTTTCAAGGTTTTTTTTTTAAAATTATTTGTTTAAATTTTTATTTATAGGAACATATTGTTACATGTAAACCTGGCAACCGCGCAACCGTGCAACTCGATCGTTTCACATAATGAAACAACAACAACCAAATACCTAGTTGCAAAATAACCCAATCAGAAACCTAGCTGAAGATAAGGCGAAACAACACGATTGTATCTCTCTTCTTATCGAATGCTCTCCAATGTACTAGAATCCAATTAGAATCAAAGTCGAAAGATCTCAAACCTTCTACATACACCACTGAACGAAGATCAAAATCGAAAGCTCTAAAGCTTTCTAGAACAATCACTCATCGAACATTCAAGTACATCCTAGACTGCAACCGGCTAGTATATAAGCAGGTGAAGCGTTCAGCGAAGATACAGTAATTTTTATTACGTCGACTGTGACAGCCAGCGTGTATACGCGACCGTGTTGAGAGAGAACGAAAGTGAACGAGTCAAGCGATATATGGTATAAGCGGGCGGTATTGCCATACAGTGCGAATTATTGTGCGAATAGAATTTAAAGTGCGATTAATAAATAATCACTAATTTTTATTTTAACCGAATTGTGTTTTACTTGAAATCCCGGCGAACCCCTAGCTCGCAACAATATATATTTTTTTTATTGTTTTATGTTTAAATGTTACTCTTTAGGCAATGGTCAATCACTTAAGCCTCTTCCCTGTTTACTCTTGCTAGGATCTTATAAATGACCAATGGTGCCAGTAGCTCCTTAGGAATTTCTCACGATTTGCATGGCGCATGATCATTAGAAAGAGCAGAGACGAGATAGCACCACCCTGAGACATTCTTCTACACAGACATTTGATAGAATTGATTATTTTTAAGTTTATCTGAAAGGTTCCAGTTTGACACATGGATACTATCAATAATCTACATCTGATTCGACGAGGAATTCTTGAATGGCTTCTGTGTTAATGTTTCTACACCTCGAAAGGCAGCTAAAGGTTACTGTTTATAATACACTAGTCGCGTCCCAAGACATCCATTTGCAGTTTTTTATGTTAATTCTAAGATATGGTACCACCTAAAAGAGAGCACCTGTCATTAAAGCCCAATAATTCGGCACATCTCCGTCAAGGCATTCGTCTTGTCTCTCCCCTATTAGTCCCTCCTTATCAAATCTTCCATAGTTCATCAAAGCTCCTCCAGATTTTAACGAAAAAAACCGAAGTTAATTTTTAGGCGTTTGCGTACATGGGTTTCAAAACTAAAACCAATCAGACATCGATCAACGGACTAACAAATAAGAGAATTATTAAAGAATGTGTAATGATAAATGTAACCCTTTTTACTCACTTGGGAGTAAAATAATGAAAAATCCCCTAAATTTCTTTTTAGGCATTTGTATAAACAGCCGAAAGAACAATTCCAGAAAACGTACTTAGCCCCATTCCATCTCCCTGGCGAGTAAAATAGCAAAAAAAAATCCCGTAATAACTTTTTAGGCGTTTATATGCAGAGTCCTAAAAGGAAACAAATTTAAAAGTAATTAATTTCACTTTAGAAGCGAAAACCATTAAGGTCGATTACCTGGGTTTAAAAGATATTGAGGAATTCGTGAAAGCATATTTCATCACTTTTTATCTCCCTGGCGTGTTAAATGGTCGAAAATCCCGAAGTTATTTTTTAGGCGTTTATATGCAAACCTCGAAAAAGTAATTAATTCAATTTTGAAAGCGGAAATCATAGAACTCGATATCACAACGGATCTAAATGATATTGGGGAATTCGTGAAAACATCTTTTACCCCTTTCCATCTTCGTGGTCAAAATCCGGAAATTACTTTTTAGGCGTTTATATGAAAAAGACCTAAAAGCTATAAAGAAATTCATGAAAACATATTTAAGCTCTTTTCAAAATTGTATAATTTCTGTACAATGACACCTCCAGTTTTCAAATATTCAGCAGTTTTTTTCGGGATGGTTTTTTTGCCAATTGCCTAAACCCAATGGGAGGAAGGGGTTTGCAAGGATATTGTAGAATAATAATATAAGGAATCAGCAGTTGATTTCGATTCAAACTAATATTGTATAAATTCTACATGTTCAAGATTTTACTTCTGCCACAGAATACCAGTTCGATAATGCTGAGCTGTTCACATAAAAGGTAAAAAAGTAACCAAATACGAGTACGAAGTAACTTGCTAAACGATAAATTTTGATTGTTAAGATCGAAAACTCCATAGAAAAGAATACAGTTTTTTTTGGGGCGAAACGAACAGAACCGACAGCCATTATCTTAGAAGCTTTGCACACGTGAAATGGATCCTTCGATGATTTCTTTTCTTTTGGTAATCTGTTTTCCGGTATCGTAACACCTTAGACTCTCTAGCCACCTTATCGACACCGGCTTTGAATCTATAGTCCTCTATATTCCATCGAATTGAACACAATAACCTAAACTAGCTTGCTTCCACTTCGTCTTCACATACTCGCTATATAATGTATGGACTATCGATTTTCGCCTATCCTCTAGTCGACAAGACAACCATATACCAACGGACGTTTCCCAAAGGACTATCGGCAATGGCATCATAAATAGGTTCAAGTTCCCTTGGTACTTAATCTACTTACTTTAGATCACACTATAACGTAGAATAAGTTTTAAGTAATAATTGGGGAACAATGGTAAACGGTTGAAAGTTTTGCTCCAAGCACACATTACTTTACCCTATCGCACATATCATCGTTTCCTCCGAAGGGATTTCCATACATTGCTTTATCCGATGTGGAATTGTCCAGTCCAGAGTGGAATCCTCACATGTTCTTGCTCGACAAAATGCCGAGCATAGTGTTGCTGTGCCTGATGAAATTTAATCTAATTCCATTGTATGTATGTAGATCTGTCTGGCAGCCCGTTTCCGGCTCAAATTTTCCAACGATAACATTTTCACAATTTGCCTTTTTCATGTTTTTTTCGCACAAAAAGTTTCTTGGTATTCGCACGCTTTGCTAGCCATTTGGTACAATTTTCGAATTATTATTGAAATTCGTAAATGCACTACAGGTAATTTTAAAGTTTATGCACTTTTGTTTTAAAAAGAATTAGGGACCTTTATGCGGCGCTAAAAGTTGCAACTACATAGCGAATTAGTTACTCACACTAAGCATATCACTCGTCCATACAACGACACCACATTTGGTGACCCCAACGGATTTCTACCTGATTTAAAGAACATACAGTTTCTTAATTCCTGCGAATGTGGTGTTCTTTGTATTGCCTAACAGAGCCGTCTCCCCAAAACACCATTGCTAAAATCAAAAAGTACGCGTAATGCAAACTATCTCATTTATGTTCGTTCTTCATAATGCACTAACTACTTATCGATAAGTCAAAATATGTCCATAAAAAACGTAGACTTAATTTTTTTTCCTGATATTCTATAAGCCTATTTTGTCAGCTTTTATACAAGAGTACATTTATTGTTCTATCTTTAGCACTTTCGAAGCTATCTACACTTAAAGCAAACCATTTCTCAATTTGAGCAATCCTTTTTTTTAATAAAGTGCAATTAAGAAGGAAAAAGAACTTCCCGCGAAACGTTCCTTATCGATAGTACCTAGTGATTTGTTTCTGGTCTTGATATTTCGACCAATTGGCATTGAAATTTAGCTTGTCTGATAAGACCGTCTTTCCTATTATTGCGTTAAAGGGAGAAAAGAATAGTACGGTCAAATGGGGCCCTCTGTTGGGATTAGAGATGGGTCGTTCCGGGGTGAACTGTTCCAAAAAAAAACACTTCATTGAAGTGAGTGAGTGAAGTAACTCACTCCTTTTGGTGAACTGCAGTTCCATTCGACACGTGATAAAAACATGAAGAACGACGGCCGCACGACCTTTTTTTTTGGTTGGTTCTTTTCAGATTGAGTGTTGTTTTCAGTGACGACTACGACCTTTTTTTTCAACCAACAAAATCTTCTCGTTTTGCCCGTCTCCACTGACGGAAAACACACACAACGAAGAAATAACTTCATTTTTCACAAAGTACCAGTCAGCTCTTCTCTCTCAGTGGCTTATCATATATTTCATTCATATTCATTTTATATTGTATTTATGTATACGCGACGCGGTACAAGAAAAATACCATGACATTCCATTTTCCATCATAACCCAGTAGAAAAAAACAGGCCTCCAGAAGCAATGCTCGAAGTACTTCTAAAGCAGTAGAAGGCCTTACCGTCTCCATTGTTTCGTTTCTTCTTTTTAACCGAAAACGGGATTGGGGCAATGCCTTCTCTTCTCGCTTCCTTTGGAAGGGGTGTTAGAAGTACTTATTCAACAAGTCTGAGAAGCAGTGATAGAAATGGTTTTCTAATAGGTCTAACAAGTACAAAGAACATCTGAAGCAAGGCGAACAACGGAATGGGCACCATATCCGTTTCTCGGGAAGTAGGTATGGAAGGGCTCTTTTTGCAAGCACTGGTATCAGACCTTCTTATGAGAAGTACTTTATACATTTTCTGCTGTGAAGAAAAAAGAAAGAGGAAATGTACATGTTCATGTATACACCGCTCTTCTTCCTGTTTTCCAACCCACAAGTACAACTGTGGTAGTAGAGATGGATCGTTCAGGAGTGAACTGTTCCAAAAGAACACTTCATTGATGTGAGTGAGTGAAGCAACTCACTCCTTTCGGTGAACTGCAGTTCCATTGGACACGTGACAAAAAAATTGGAAACGATATAGGTACTCAAGAAAAATAGAGAGTAACAGAGTGAACTGTACGAACATATGATATCGGAACTGTGTGAGACAATATACTGTACTAGATGTACTGACCATTTTTTTTTTTGCTCCGCATCTAGATGGAGATGTACTGACCTTTTTTTTGCTCCTCATCTAGATCTAGATGTACTGATGTACTTTACTGACTTCCGACTACTCATCACTGAACTCCCTTCACGCGATGAACTATGAACTAAAAGAACGAAGCGACCGAACGATGGAACGATGGAACGAACAGTTCCATGGAAGTACTTCACTGAACTCGCTCCTTAAAGTGAGTGACTCGGAGTGAAGTACTTCACTGAAAGGAACTGCTTTGCCCATCTCTAATCGTTAATGATTTACTTGCGAGGATATTAGTGAAGATTAAAAGAACTGTAAGAAATATCTAATGCGAAAAAAAATTTTAAAACGATTGATATTTTTCGTTGGTTTCGATCAAAATAATTTAGTACTTGATCATATTATTTGTCACTTTCGGAAAGGAATTTAATGTGTCGCGATATGGCGGACGCGATACGATCGGATTATCGCGAGCGTCGTACGCATCGCTCTCACTTTAATTGCACCTTCAAGGTTTCCTCTTTCCTGTACAATTTTGCATTGAATTTGGACAATCAGTTTTCTAGTAATAAATATTGTTTTGTTTCAATAATCGTGCAAGTATTTGCTATTGCTACGATTTGTTAGTCAAATGCTCTCTCTCCCCGCATCCCCTGTACAAAACTCACCATGATTTAGAAATCGTCACCATGATTTAAAAATCATTCGTTCCGGTGATTTACTTTCGAATCATTTTCGAAGAAAAATCTACACTACGTTGTCTTATTTTTCCAAATTTTACATAATTTCAATTGTTTGCATGCTTGTTGCGGATTAAGTCAGCCTAGGTTTGGGACATGGAAGTGAATATTTATTACATCACTTTAGAGTTGAAGGTGCATTCGCTTTCAAAGAGTTAAATCGTTCTGGTGGTTCACTTTCGAATCATTTTCAATTGTGTGTTTTTTTCCCAAATTTTACATAATTTCTATTGTTTGCATCTTTGCTTCTGATTAAGTCAGCCTTGGTTTCGGACATGGAAGTGAATATGCACTATATCAATTTTGAGTCGCAGGTGAGTTTGTTTCAAAGAGTTAAATCGTTCTGGTGATTCACTTTTGAATCATTTTCGAAGGAAAACACGTACTACGGTGTCTTATTTTTCCAAATTTTGCATAATTTGAATTGTTTGCATGTTTTTTGGCGATTAAGTCAGCCTTGGTTTCGGACATGGAAGCATTGACCCAACCTTACTTCCAAGCAATGCACCATCTTTGATTTTTACCATTGGGAGATTGGGTCTGTCTTGATTTGTGATACTGCCTTAGAAGATAAGCACTTTTGGCATTGGACTAGCCTTGCTTTCGGGTATAGGACTTGGCATACTTTCCTGTACGGGGTCTTGGGAGAATATTGGACCGAATGTTATCATTCTCAGCTTGGCCTGTATGGCAAATGGCTGAGAAATGAGAAAGCCAGTCTGTGGATTGCTGCACTGGCCACTAATTTTGCTCCTAAAGCTATCAGAATTCGAATTATTGGATTGCAAATACTCCTACTCCATTGTAAACCCGATTATTTGGACTACCAGAGTTACTACTTCCGATAATCCATCCCATTGACTATCTGGCAGTCATGAATCTGATTTATTTATCTTTTGACGTTATCGGATTTAGTTATCCAGTTATATCCTAAGGCATTTTCCATTCGTTGTCTGTGGCTTTGCTAAATCAAAGCCAAGGATCGTCACAGATAACGTTGATCCCACAAAGCCAACACGGAAACACACAAAACTAAAACAGCCTGAAAGGTTCAATCTTATAGGTCTGGTCAAAATCTATACAGTCTGTTTGTATGTTTCCTATTGTTTCCGACTGAAAAGACAATTTTTCGACCATTTCGTGTTCTCAAAACTACAAAGGCTCCACAATCCAAATTCGCAAAAAGGATTCGCCGCGAGATAGTCTACCAACCAAACAACTTAGCCACATAAGTTTGTTGTTTTCCATTAATTCCCATTTCAGTTGTTGAATTTTTGCCTGCCTGCAAAAGTCCTTCAGCTCGCTTAACCCAGCCTCTGATTACAAGCCCCCCTCTTCACTTCCACTATCACCCACCAACTCCGGCAATTTCCGTGTGGTTTGACTGCTGTCTGAATCAAAAAGGATTAGCTGAGCTCAAATTGATAGTCGTTGGCTTTTGTGAGTATTTTCCGAAATCCTGCAATGATGCAGCTCTCACAACTGACGAACATTAATACGAAATGCAATGTCAACATTCCGACGAGTAAATCCATTGCAGTGATGTAACTCTATCTCTTCGATGTCACTTCTGGAAGCTAGCAAGCTACAGCCAGCACTAGGATTTCAAAATGAAACTGGTAGTCAGAAATGGGTAAATATACAAGTTAATTTCCCGTTAATGGAGTCTTAAGAAAATAACATTTCATAGTCTTAGAACACATCAGCTTGGAGTGAAAACCCAGGCCATCCATGGGAACCTTCTACTCGTAGTAGCTATTATCTATACACCCAGACAAAATCCACCTATCCAGGTTGTGAGTAGAATTTCAATATCCGGACATGTTTCTCATTAGTAACGCTTCGCGGATACCAAATTCCATTTTAGTATTCCCGTTCAATGTTGAACGTATTTTATAGGCATCGATGCCTACAGCAAAGCCACAACGGCAGCAACTCTATTATAAGTTCGATTCTCACGAGTTGTTATTACTCCAACATACGTCATATAGTGGGTACTTGTACGCTAATGTATATAGATATCTAACCAGTAGTACAGGTGAACAAGTTCCACACATCAAAGGCTGAATATTAACTGCTCATTCTATGATTCGTGGTTCAAAGGGCTTTGATGAGTTCAGTAGGGTAGTGGGCGCTCAATGTACGCTTATATGGGGTTTACATTCGGTTAATGTTTGCTCTAAATTCCGATATGTGATCCAACGTTATTTAGTTTGTTTGTAGTATCATCGAAGATATTCCGAATATGACTTTAAAAGAGCTGATCCAATTCGGTAAGATTTCGCCGAATTGTGTTAGTGGTTTCAAGTGAATAATTGCATATCCAACGTCTTGAATATGGCTGTATCAACCTGATGCTTTGTCACTGCTATTTCAGAGCAACCAATACTTAAAGCTGGTGTAGATGAAGTATATCACGTAGTTTTTGTATCAATTACTTGAATTGCTCGAACTGAACCGTTTCCAGCTCAATCCCAATTAGAGATGGGTCGTTCAGGAGTAAACTGTTCCAAAAGAACACTTGAGTGAGTGAGTGAAGTAACTCACTCATTTTGGTGAACTGTGCCAGAAATCTTTTTCGAACCGTTGGTGAAGATCATTGTGGTTCTATTGTCTATTAGTGTTCTTCATTACTTCTGTGTGGAATTTTAGCAGAAATTTCCCAATGGAAACCTATTTCTGGCATAAAGAAGTCCGTTTCCCTATCGATATCACACCCCAAGAAATCATTGAGTATGGTACTGTGACCAGCAGGTCTAGTTCTCCAGTAAACTAACTCTTTGAGTCTAAGAGCACATTTTGCAGCTATGCTTTTGATGTATATGTCCATTGGCAGCAGATGGAGGATAGTTTCCAGTGCAGCCGCGGAAGTGGTTCTGAGGGCGCTAGTGACCCCAATGCATGCTAGGCGCTGTACTTTTGTCAGTTTGCTTAGATACGTGGACTTTCTACTCGCTTCCTATCACACTATCGCGCCATAGGTTAAGATTGGCTGTGTACATCGAGTGTACTACTTTTGGTTGGAGTCCCCATCTGTTTCCGAACATCTTTCCGCATGCGTAAAATACGTTGTACGCTTTTTTTAACGCGTTCTTCCAGATTCAGTTTCCAGCTGAGTTTCTTGTCTAGAACAACCCCAAGATATTTAGCGCAATCGGAAAGACGAAGCTCGTCGCTTTCCATTTTTGGTAACGCAAAATCTGGAATTTTGTATTTCTTCGTGAAGAGGACCAGCACAGTTTTTAAGTGATTAACTCCTAAACCGCTATTATCGGCACATTGTCGTGGTTTGTTGAGTGCTCTCTCCATCAAACTACTAATTGTTGGTAAGTGTTTCCCTGAGACGAGGATGACCAGGTCGCCGGCGTATGCACATGTTTTGATTCCGAGGTTCTCAAGTTCCACAGGGATTTTGTTGACCACAAGAAGCCAAACTAAGGGTGAGATCACACCATCTTGCGGGGTGATTCTGGAAACTGACTTTGTGATAACACACTCTCCCAGGATTCAATAATCCAGCTATGTAGCATTAAGTCAAGCCAATTGCAAATCTCAGTTTCCACTTCCATTGATAGCAGTGCGCTGTTAATAGTCGAACGTTATTAAAGGCACCCTCTATGTCAAGAAAAACGGAGAGAATGAGAATGATTTTTCAATTGTTGACATTACCTCATGTAAGGCTGTATCCACCGACTTACCCTTTGTACGGGGTGGGCCATCTAGTGGTTTCTTTTTAAATCATCGGTTATTTTGACACTGCAAGCTGTTTCCCGCTCGAAATCTTGACAGAAAGTCAGTATCATACCTCCGCGGAACGAGATGAGTCGCTTTATGCTTGAACAACGTTGGGAAATATTGAAAACTTATTTCCAAAGTGCGTGGGTTTTTTGAAAAGAAGTTTTGGCCGAAATGAAGCACCCACCGCGCCTGCTGTACGCAAGTTTGTGCAAAAAGTTCGTGAGACTGGCATGCTAGTGGACAACACTCATGGCCCCCGTCGTCGTACGGTGCGCACAGACGAGAATGTGGCTGCTGTAGCCGAGAGTGTGAGACTCACTCCACGAACATCAACTCGCCGTCGATCTCAGCAGCTCAACATTTCACGCACTAGCCTGAGGAGAATTCTGCACAAAGATCTCGGATTATTCGCTTACAAGGTCCAATTGACTCAGCAATTGAAGGCGCACGACCATCCGCTTCGTTATCGCTTCGCAATTTGGGCCTTAGAGCAGCTTGAATTGGACAACGATTTTGGGCGAAAAATCATCTTTTCTAACGAGGCGCATTCTCATCTTGGCGGCTACGTTAACAAACAAAATTGCGCATCTGGGGCTCGGAAAACCCGCACGCTATTGTCGAGAAGCCAATGCATCCACGGAGAGTGACAGTTTGGTGCGGATTGTGGAGTGGTGGCATCATTGGACCATTTTTCTTCGAAAATGAGGCTGGGAACAACGTTTCGGTCAACGGTGAACGTTACAGAGCCATGTTATCCGACTTTTTTTTTACTGAAATTGAAGACATGGATTTGGACGACCTCTGGTTCATGCAGGATGGCGTGCCATGCCACACAGCCCATGCCACAATCGATCTTTTACGCACCAAATTCCCAAATCGTGTTATCAGCCGTCTTGGCGATGTCAATTGGCCGCCTCGGAGCTGCGATTTGACCCCTTGGAATTTTTTTTGTGGGGAACCATAAAGGACCGATGTTATGCCAACAATCCAGAAACGATTCAAGGACTTAAGGCCAATATCATCCAAGCAATCCGTGAGCTACAGCCCGAAACCATCAACAAGGTCTTGGAAAATTGGAGTGACAGAATGCGCTACTGCGCAGCCAGCCGAGGCAGCCACTTGAACGAAGTTGTGTTCCATCATTAATGGGAATTAAAACTCTTACTAATAAAGCCATAATACATGGAAAAAAATTTAATTTTGTTCATTTTATTGCATTATTAAAAAGAAACTTGTATTTGGCCCACCCTGTATAGGCATGTTGTCATTTTGACAGTTGGTTGCGCGGAATTATATAGCGAATGTGATTGTCCAATATCCTTTCAAACGTTTTAAGGATAAAGGATGTGAGACTTATCGGTCTAAAGTCTTTCGCAGTCGTGTGACTAGGTTTACCCAACTTAGGTATGTAAACAACTCGTACCCTGTTCCACTGCGATGGAACATGGTTGAATAGAATACAGCTTGTGAAGGTCACCATTAGCCAAGGAATTACCGTGTCTGCCACGTGTTGCACCATTGCTGGTATAATTCCATCGGGTCCTGGCGATTTGTACGGAGAGAAAGATCCGATTGTCCAGCTTATTTTGTCGATATCAACTTTTGAGTTGGACAAGGCTTGGTTTCCTTCTTCTCGACCATGATCGTTACTGACAGAGATGCTAACTGGTGAATAATCAGAAGCTCTTAAGTTTCTTCGGGAGATTCTGTCCTGTTCCCTCCAAAATCCTTCAGTTTGTCCAGGACGACTTTTTTAAGACCCAGCTTATAGAGCAGCCAGTCTTCTGCAACATTGCTAAATTTAGCTCTGTTGAAGAGCTTGCGAGATTCTGCTCTTGGTGACTAACTGACGCATCATTTACGATTGAAAATGTTTGCTGGCATTACTCAAGAACCTTTCTGGTGTCTGATCTCTGATTAGTTGGTCGCATTAAGAAGCTGATTCATCTTTCGGAACGAGTGCGATAATTGCATTCTTGCTGTGAGATACTACTGCTTTTTTCCCCCCCGAACAAAATTTGTTCTACCGCACATGATACGCCCATGGCCAGTTATTAATTCTTCAATTAAAAACGTTTCAATTACTTAATGATGAACTTACAATATTCACTGCACTCCCATACTTTACGCCCGCAAGTGGATGCTGCTAATAATAATTCCGCTTTATTCTTAAAGCGTGTGTGAGCAGAAAAACCAACCCAAGTAGAAAATCGTTAAAGCATCGTCCACCTTTTAAAGTTTCACCTCGAGTGCTATTAGCTTGAGAGGCAAAAAGACAGCAGGAAAATGTATGCCACTCCTGCAAGCTGGAAAATGGGAAAAATCTGGGAACTGAATACGGACAAAAAAAAAAGAACTAGGTTGGTGGATGCCGTGTATAATACTATACTACCGGCTTGGCGTGTACACGCCGAGTATAAAGCAACAAAGCTGCAAAGACAACAACTGCTTGAAAGACACGAACAGCTTCCGTCTCCAACGAGAACCTGATGCTGTTATCAAGATTCTAGGTAAATCGTAGGAAAATCCTTCCTCCTCGTCTTCGGTCAAATAATCTCATTTTCCCATGCTTGAGGTTCCTCTGTGTCATAGTGCCGTGCCAGGATCTTCAGAACCTGTCCTGCTTTAATCGCGATGAAGAAATCTTTAATTTTCTTTGATGTGCATCGTTTCTGCCTGCTTTACGCTATCGAAACGGATTTTCACTTTTATAGTATAATTTCTGCTCCGGATAAATCTTAGAGGAGAATATGATGGGGCCGTACCACTCAACCAACTATAAGAAGTGTTGGATAATAGTTCGGAGGTTATAGAAATAATGTTGCTAAGAAATTGAAACTCGTTCGGAAGCTGTTGTTCTACTTGAACCACTTGGCTTTATTAACAAAAAAGAAATGTTTATCTCAAATTTCGCTTTAGATGAAATTTTTCGAAGAAAATAAGTTTTTATGAAAAGTTATAAGGTTTTGGATAAAAGCACGAAAGATGAACAAATTATTACAAAGGGTGCGGTAACGAAATACTTAAAAATAGTTAACAATCTGTTGAACTATTTGTTCAAAATTGTGCGGTTTCTTGGAAAGTTAGTTTTGTTCTTAAAAAAAATATTTAAGATTTTTAGTAGATTAAACATTTAACATCATTTCTGTTATTGTGTGCGTGTGTGTCCAAATCAGACCGAAAAATGATGAACGATTAATGAATACTTACATCGGCTCAAAAACAATGATTTTACTTTATTATTTTCTAATAATACAGTATTGTGATCGATTTTTTTAAAAAAACAAAAATTGCTACCCTGAAAATTTAATTTTTTGCGTTTCATGACTGGTAGACACGAAAAAAGCAAAAAAAATTTCAGTCCGTCTGTCCGCCGTACGCAAAATCGTTTGAAGGCTCGTAGCTCCCAAACGGTTTGAGATATTAAATTGAATTTTTTTTTATGAATAGACTGGGTGGGCCCCTTGATGTGACCAAATTCTGAGGGGTGGGGTTGTGAGGGGGGAGGAGGGGGTAGCGTTTTAGACGTTTTTGGATCTCAGCAACCGCTTATGCTAGGAGGCTGAAATTTGGAATTTATATAGAACTTCGGTAGTGGATCCATTTGCATAAAAATTGTCAATATGTGTGAAGGGGTGTGGGAGTGGGGGGGAAAATAATGCGTCCGAAACGCGAAAAAGCCGAGATCGACACATTCTAAAATCCATATTTCCTAAACGGTTAATGTCACGAAATTGAAACTTAATGAATATCTGTAGGTATACTAGGAGAATAGATCGGAAATTTGGAGTGGGGCAGTGGCGTACGAGGGTGGGGGGTAAAAAATTTTAGATTATAATATCTCACGAACCAATTGCACTAGACAAATAAAATTCGGTTTGCGTATAAAGGTTGACACGTTGAACGTGCTACTCTACCGCCTACCAATCGACCTTTATATAAAAAACACTGCATCAAACAATGCCGTCAGGCTCAAAGAATCTGGGAGCTGGACTACGAAGCCATACGGGCATAGTAATATCCTGGGACAGTTACCAAAGGAATTGGTTACGTCACCGACTGACTGCAATCACCCCCAAACTGAGCTTCACGAAACGATTCTCTGTTGGTTTCCCAACTAGAGAGGAGTGGAAGAACGGTGCGGTGGAAGCAGACTTCGACACGATAATATTTACCGACGGTTCGAAAATGAACTGCGGGGTCGGGGCAGGAATATTCTCAGATACACATAATATCGCTAAGTCCTACCGCCTCCCGGACCACGCTAGCGTCTTCCAGGCAGAGATACTGGGGATCCGGGAGGCTTGTCGTACACTAAAACACGACTCATCGCCAAAACACAACATCGTCATTTTCACCGACAGCCAAGCTGCAATCAAGACACTAGATTCGGCTACCACCTCCTCTAAACTAGTTCAGCAATGCCGTAACGAACTAGCCGGTTTGGCGGAACGGCTCAAAGTCACTGTGCTCTGGGTCCCGGGGCATAGAGACATAATGGGAAATGAGCGGGCTGATGAACTGGCAAGGGAGGGCTCCGCTCTACCCGGCTCTCTTGCGGAACTAGTCCACGTTCCTTTAGGAGTCGTAAAGAGGGTCATACTCTCACACTTCCAGACAGCGGCTAATTCCAGATGGAAAAGCCTAACTACCTGGGCCATATCTAGGAAGATGTGGCCATCTTACAACCGAGCCAAGTCAGACGAACTTCGATACAAGACCCGGGCAGACGTCTCCATAATCACGACGATCAGTACAGGTCACTGGCCGATTGGGGATCATGCGGCCAAACTGGGCATTCCATTCAATGTACACTGCCGCAGCTGCCAGGACACTAATGAGCGAGAGTCGCTTGTTCATTTCCTTTGCAAGTGTCCGGCTCTAGCTAGAGCCCGAGAGCGAGCGCTAGGCAAGCCCTTCTACGGGACCTGATGGAGATTTCGGGGAAGAAGATTGGAGAGTATAGCGATCCAATTCAATCAACCTTTCTCACATTCATCTTCTGTATTCCCCAGTATCAACAACCCTTAACATCCGAGTTTAACACGAGTTTGTGGTTCCAAAACGGCCTCTGAGCTAATTGAGCTCTGTCTGAGTGACAGGGCTGCCACTTAAACCAACCAACCAACCAACCAACCATAAAGGTTGACAAATGAAGTTTGCTGAAAGTAAAATTTTTAAAGGGGGCGGTGGATCATGAAGTAGAATTTTTCTAAAAAATCACGTCTCATATCTAAAGAACAGTGTGAGGTAGATGCTTAAAATTTTTACCAGAATTAGGTCTAATAGACCTATATCAGAAATTTTGGGTGTGACGGTATAGAGGGTGAGGGTGGGGGAGGGTGAAAAGGAAAAAGTTCCGATTATTATATCTCGAAAACCTATAATGATATAAAGCTGAAACATGGTATTTAGATAGAGCTATAGTAGTAGCATCTTGAAAAAATATAATTTTTTATAAGGATAGTATGGTACGGGGGTGGGAAATGTTTTTCCTATCTATAGAACGGCTTATGCTACAAAGTTGAAACTTGGTATGTATATGTAAATCAACTAGAAAAGTAATTTAGATAAAAAAAAATTTCAAATATCCATTGGCGTTCGGAAGGGGGGGGGGCGAAGAAAATGTATCAGTGAAAATGGAATGCATATTTTCACGATTTTCGTCATATCTATTAGGTCTTCCTAAATATTTAATTCATTTTTATTCTACAGCTTCTTCATATAAATACCTAGAAAGTGTTTTCAGGATTTTTTGAAATTCGACCCCTAAGGGGGTGTAAAGGGGTTGTATACTTATTCACGAATTATGCCATATCCCCCAAGTCTGATCAAATATCGAATATCTTTTCACTTTCAGGGGCTTGCGTAATAATCGCCTAAAACTTGTTTTTAAGTTTTTTCTTTTTTCAGTTTTCACAAATTCCGTCATATCCTATAGAACTGATAAGTAATTTAATTGTTTTTACTTTCTCGTGCTGTCTTCATATTTATCTATTAACTCCTTTCAGGATTTTTGGATATTCAACCCCCAAGTGGGTTTAGGGAGGTTGCATATGTTTTCACAGATTCCTACATATTTCTTAGATCTGATGATATATCGAATTCATTTTTATTTCCTAAGTTTTCCCATATAAGAACCAAAAGTAAATTTCAGTATTTTCAGATTTTCAATCCTAAGGGGTGTAAGGGGGTTGTATGCTTTTCAAAGGTTCGACATATTTCTTAGGTTTGATGCGATATTAGATCGCTTTTCATTTCCACTGACTCTTTATATAATCGCCTACAAATCCATTTCTCAATTTTTGAATATTCAACTCCCAAGGGTTTGCATATGTTTTCACAAATTTTGCCATCCCTTAGTTCTGATGAGATATAAAATTGGTTATTACGGCATTTGATGTAATGATCTAAAAACTAATTTCACGATTTTTTGAATTGTGAAGAGTTTGCTTACGTTTTCACAAATTTTTCAAAATCCCTCGTGTCTCATGAGATATGAAGTTGGTTCTTACGAAATCGTTTAAAAACCGATTTCACAATTTTTGTCGAAATTCAAACCCCAAGTGGAAATAATGGGTTTGTATACGTTTTAACAATTTGTCATATCTCTTAAGTCTGATAAGGCAACAAATTCGTTTTTACTTCTATAGACTTTTAGTGTACATAATATACCGAAATTCGTATAGTCTACAGGGGCTTTTTAATAATAATAATAATTGGCTAAAAATCTCTATTTTAAATATTTTTATTTTAAGAACAAAATTAACTTTCCAAGAAATTTCATAATCTCGAAACAAATGATGATATGCTTCGACTTTGACCCGAAAAAGAATAAAGTTCCGCCCAGACCATTGGCAGCTTTTTTTCATTATAATGATGTAGATTTTAATTGGTCGGATGTACATTTTTGGTTCAGTGAACAAATTAAAACTAAATGACCAAATTCAGAACAAAATATTCTAGGATAAAAAAGATAAAATTCGAAATTAAATAATTAAATTGTCTTCACTATGATGTTTTCTATTTCAAAACTTCACTTGCACTAGCCAGGATCACAACTTAAACATGGCTTCAACAGTTTTGATTTGCATTTTCTTTGCATTCCACGAAGAACTATCAGACGTTTTTTCACAACATTCGATTGTTCTTCACCTTTCATGAACTAGCACCAAAACAAAAGAATCGCAAACGAATCATCTAAACGATTCACCTAGGTGAAATATATGTTCGCATATGAATTCACTTATGATTCTTGCCACCAAAGAATTAGGTGCATTACATTCATTAAGTTCAATAATAAGCGACCCAATCTACTTTTTGTGAAAATGGTAAGATCATACTTGTAGAGGTTCTTAAATTATGGAATGCCAAAAAACCTTGCATACGGCGTATACGGTGGACAGACGGACTTTTTTTGCTGTAATAGACATGAAAATTAATACAAAATTTAGAATATTTTGTACTAAATTTCGGCTCAAAACACTTTATAATTTAAAAAAGAAATACAATAAAGGAAACAGAGTGAAAGAGATGTTACTAAGAGTGAAACTGAAGATAGCAGTAAGAAGAAAATTGTAAATGGACTTGAATCTAGATGAAAAATTTAAATTCACAGTATGATTTAATCGTTTATACATATCGCAATTTGATGAAGGTCCCGGTCACTTTTGACGAAGGATATTTTCGGTTGTGTATCCATTTCTTACAATAGGTCAGTCTGGTGACATCTTACAACTTCTGGCGTAATTAATTCACACAGTTGTTTTTGTTGGCTGTCATTAACATAATAATGTCGGTACCATTTACAATTCATTTCAATTTCTGTTCTGTCTATCAATATTTTAGTTTGGTCTTTGGACAGAAAAATGCTTTAATTTTATAACATAAGACAAAAAATCTGCCAATGGTCTGGGCGAAACTTTATTATTTTTCGGGTCAAAGTTCGGGAGCGGTCAAAGTGGGAGTATATCATGAGTTGTTTAGAGATTATGACGATTCTCAGAAAGTTAATTTTGTTCTTAAAATAAAAATATTATTAATGGGCGATTATATAAAAAGTCTGTGGAAGTGCGATCTAATATTCAAACCTAAGAAAAATGTCGAAGCTTTGAAAAGCATACAAACCCCTTACACCCCTTAGGATTGAATATCTAAAAATACGGAAATTGATCTTTTGGTGCTTATATAGGAAACCTTAGGAAGTAAAAATGAATTCGATAGATCATCAGATCTAAGGAATATGTAGGAATCTGTGAAAACATATGCAACCTCCTTACACCCACTTGGGGGTTGAATATCCAAAAATATTGAAATCGTAATATATAAATATGAAGACAGAACGAGAAAGTGAAAACCAATTCAATTTATTATCACTCCTAAAAGAAATGACGGAATTCGTGAAAACGTGTTCAAACCATTTATACCCTCTTAAGGGCTGAAAAAGGAAAAAACTTAAGAACAAGTTTCAGGCGATTATTACGCAAGCCCATGGAAGTGAAAAGATATTCGATATCGATCAGACCTGGGGATAAGGCAGAATTCGTTTAAAAGTATACAACCCCTTTACACCCCCTTAGGGGTCGAATTTCAAAAAATCCTGAAAACACTTTTTAGGTATTTACTCGTATATGAAGAAGCCGTAGAATAAAAATTAATTCAATATTTCGTAAGACCTACTAGATATGGCGAAAGTCGTGAAAATATATGCATTTCCTTTTCACTAATAATTTTTTTCGCCTCCCTTTCGAACGCCAATGGATATTTAAAATTTTTTTATATCTAAATTACTTTTCTATTCGATTTACATACACGTACTGAGTTTCAACTTTCTAGCATAAGCCGTTCTATAGATAGGAAAAACACCCACCACCCCGATACCATACTACCCCACTAAAAAGTTATATTTTTCCAACATGCTACTACTACATGTCTATCCGAATACCAAGTTTCAGTTTTATGACATTATCAGTTCTCGAAATATAAGAATCTGAACTTTTTTTTTTCACCCTCCCCCACACAACGCCCACAACCAAATTTTTTTCTGATAGGGGTTTATTAGGTCTACTTCTGCAAAAAATTCTAAATATCTATCTTACACTGTTCTTGAGAACTGCTCTTGAGATCCACTTCCATGCTCCACCTCCCTCTTAAAAAATTTTACTTTCATCTAACTTTATTTGTTAACCTTAATACAGAAACCGAATTTTATTTTTCTAATGCAATTGGTTCGTGAGATATCGTAATCTAAAGTTTGTCACCCCCACCCCGCACGTCACTGCTCCCACTCAAAAATTTGTTTCCGATCTATTCTCCTAGTATACCTGCAGATGTTCATTAAAATTTTAATTTGGTGACATTAACAGTTTAGGAGATATGGATTTTAGAATGTCTCAATCTCGGATTTCGAGCGTCTCGGACGCATTATTCGCCCCCCCCCACTCCTTCACCCTTTCACCCAGATCGGCAAAAAAATTGGTCCACTATTGAAACTATATATAAATTCCAAGTTTCAGCTTCGTAGCATAAGCGGTTGCTGAGATCTAGAAATCAAAATTTTCCGTCTAAAACGCTTCCCCCCACCTCCCCCTCACACCCCCACCCCTAAGAATTTGGTCACTTCAGGGGGCCTAACCACTCTACCACGAAAAAAAATTCAACTAAATAGCTCAAACTCAAAGGGTTTGGGTGCTACGAGCCTTCAAACGATTTTGCGTACAGCGGTCGACGTACGGCTCGCCGTACGCCGTACAGACGTACAGACGGACTGAACAGTTTTTTCGTTTTTAGCTATTAGTCATGAAACGTGAAAAAACAATTTTTTTCAAGAAAGCAAATTTTTTAAAATCGATTACAATACTGTATTATTGAAATAATAAAGTAAAATGATTTTAACTGTCTTTAGGATCATTTTCAGTGACATAGCTATGGTCCTCTCAACCAAAAACTTCAAAAATTATATCATAACTATTTTAACTATTGTTAAATTTTTGTATAGTTAATTCCATGTCCTAGAATCGTCAAAAGCGAAGGTTATAGACGTCATTGTTTGCTGCCCTTATGCCGCGCGATGAAGAATTTACGTTACAGTAGCTATATACGGCGTCGTTTGTTACATGTGATGATTGAATCTAAATACTGTACAGGCTCGATAATCCGACATCCACTATAAATCGGTGAAGACACAATACAAGTCTTTGTAATCCGCCGGTTCTTGTTTTTATTTTGACTTCAATAGTCTACCCATGTACTCTATCTACTGTTAATAAAGTGTTCTTATAATAACTCTTTTCCTTTTATCGCACGTATATTCCATATTCCACTTCCACTAATCCTCCACTCCACTAATTCGCCGCTTCCACTAATCCGCCACTTCCACTAATACGCCGGTGGCTTCATTTACATTGAGTCAGATTAGCGAGCTAGCACTGTCTATATATCTACGAAACTACATTGATTTATTTCTAAATAAGCTTATCTACTTAAAGTTTTTCTTAAAATATAGAAATATTTAAATATGATTTTTAAATATTAAGGTAAATTCTTGCGTATTAGATTAACACGTGAATAACAAATAAACAAACAATTCCATTGTTGAATCGAGTCAACTGATTTCACCTGGTACTAAAATCAAATAGTACATTCCTATGTAACTGACAATTGGCGTTTGAAGATGAATCGATTGCCGTTAAACAGTTACATTTTAATTGTCAATTGTTCGGTTCAATTAACCATTAATTTATTAAGTCCAGTCACTGGCCAGAAGTATTTGCTTACCTGAAAAAGAAAAGGAAACAAACGTTAAATATGCATAATTTTTGAACACGTTAATTTTTGATTTTATACATTTGTTAGGTGGGTGGTAACTAAAATACGATGCAGGTATAATTCGCCTTAATAGATGACCTTCCAAATACGGCATCTTCAATCTTTAAACGTTCCTATAGTAAAAATCTAGCCTTATACACAGTCGAATAGCGTCTTCTTTAATTGGGGATTACGTACAGTAGTCTTCACAGAACTGCTAATAGCGACCAGGGGATACGAGACCCAGAAACGGTAGGGTTTTTATCGAGTTTTGTAAAGATTTGATTAGATTAGATTAGACTGGAGGAAACTATGGCAAAAATTTGAACATTTTGGCGGACTTTGCGAAATTTTGACAAATTGTCGTTGCCCTACAAAACCAACAAATAACCAACCAAATAAATTCTTTGCATTGTAACATCAAAAAAAAAACTCCTTTACCGCCGTCCTTCAATGGAGCAAATGCCAAAATCGAGCACAGAATGATGCGCTACTAGGTCCAAATCGCTGTCAAAAGGTATCAAGAGTCATGTTAGGTGGAATCATAGAGATATATGTACTGGAGATGACGAGCAGCGACTGTTTCGAAGCCGAACGATTCCTCGCAAAGGAACGGCAATAAACACTATGCTACTTTTAGCATCTTACTCACATTTATGTTATACTCCGGTCTTGAACACAAAAACGCCCAAATATTTGAATACTAGGCTACTATTTGCATTTCACTGCCACCTGGCAACAAACGCTCCAGACAAAAACGTTTAATTTTGCTTCAAAATGCTTCAAAGTGCTTCATACAAAAACGGCGTCTTGTCGTCTCCAGTATTTATATCTCTATGCGTGGAATGCATACACATTGTAAGAATACCACTCTACCAATTGATATTGGTGGTATCTTCAATTCCTATTGCATGAATAGCCGCAGCAGCACAACGTTTACATTATTCGAAATTCCAACCAACATCAAAACTCTGAGAACATAAGCAAAGTAATAGTTCGTTGTATCGGTAAATAAGAAAAAGATTCCATGGATTGGAGATATTATTTTTTTCGTTTTTATTTGTACGGAAGTGGTGCAAAAAAAATTGGGTACATATATTTCCACGAATTTCGTTGTAACTCTTTGGTCTAACTAAATATCGTTCTTACTTCCAAGAACTTTTTCTATATTCATCTAAAAATCAATTCCAGTTTTTTGGATAATCAATAAAAAATGTATACGTTTTCACGAAATCCGCCACATCTCCTAGGTCTGATGAGATTCAATTGGTCTTTATTTTCATTGGGTATTTTTATAAACGCCTAAAAATTAATTTCAGTAGACTAGGGTTGTATAGGTTTTCACAGACGAACAATTTTGGTTTCTAGATCTCAGCAACCGCTAATGCTAGGAGGCTGAACTTGGAATTTATATAGAACTTTGATAGTGGACCCATTTGCATAAAAATTGTCAATATGGGTGAAGGGGTGTGGGAGTGGGGAGAAAAATAATGCGCCCGAAACGCGAAAAAGCCGAGAACGACACATTTTAAAGTTCCTATAACCTAAACGGTTAACGTCACAAAATTGAAACTTAATGAATATCTGTAGGTATACTAGGAGAATAGATCGGAAATAAATTTTTGAATTGGGACAGTGGCGTACGGGGGTGGGGGGTGAAAAACTTTAGATTACGATGTTTCACGAACCAATTGCACTAGACAAATAAAATTCGGTTTGTGTATAAAGGTTGACAAATGAAGTTTCTTGAAAGTAAAATTTTTTAAGGGGGCGGTGGAGCATGAAAGTGGAGGGGATAAGAATTTTTCTAAAAAATCACGTCTCATATCTCAAGAGCAGTGTAAGATAGATGCTTAAAATTTTTACTAGAAGTAGGCCTAATAGACCCCTAGCAGAATGGGGTGAGGGTGTAGCGGGTGAGGGTGTAGAGGATGAGGAAGTAGAGGATGAGGGTAGGGGAGGGTGAAAAGTAAAAGCTTCTGATTTTTATATCTCGAGAACCTATAATGATATAAAGCTGAAACTTGGTATTTAGATAGAGTAGTAGCATGTTGAAAAAATATAATTTAATATAATTTTTTATAGGGGTAGTATGGTACGGGATGGAGGGTGTTTTCCCTATCTAAAGAACGGCTTATGGTACAAAGTTGAAACTCGGTATGTATATGTAAATTACCTAGAAAAGCAATTTCGATAAAAAAAATTTATAAATATCCATTGGCATTCGGAAAATGGAATGCATAAATTTTCACGATTTTCGACATATCTATTAGGTCTTTCCAAATATTCAATTTATTTTTATTCTACGGATTCTTCATATAAATACCTTGAAAGGGTTTTCAGGATTTTTTGAAATTCGACTCTTAAGATGGTGTGACTTTTTTTTTTATAGCACCAAACTGAACTTAGGGGTCAACCTTTAATACTGGTATGTACAGTGTAGTCAGTATAGGATGGGAGAAACACAAAATAAAATTAATATGAAAGTTAAAATATAAATAAATAAATAAAACAAAATAAAAATAGGATTAACAGTAAGAGGGATCAGAGGAAAACATTTGGTGGATGTTACGTTTAAAAGACTGTAAGTCATATCCGCAAGGAAACACAGTCGAAGGCAATGCGTTCCACATTTTGGTTGCACGAGAAAGAAACGACTGTCTAAATTTCACTGTACGAAATTTTTGTGGCTCAACCGTATATTCGTTGGCGCGTAAAACTGAACGAGTATTACGTGGGAACTGGGCTAAAGGAGGTATAAGACGTCTGATTTCATTACTACAGAAACCGTGGAAATATCTGTAGTAAATGCTGAGTACTCGAACATTTCGACGATCGTCGAGGAAGTCAATAGTTGCCGCAATGGCATCGTCTCCAATAAGTCGGAACGCAAATCTCTGAATACGGTCAAACAAAGAGAGATACGTTTTGGGTGCTCCTGCCCAGATATGTGAATTGTACTCAAGTCGGGGCCTGATATATGCCTTGTAGATTTTTGCGAGGTCTGATGGTGTGAAAAATTTCTTGTACCTTCGGAGGAAACCTAGACGCTTGGAGGCGTCAAGAGCTACATCATAAATGTGTTGACTCCAATTAAGTTTTTTACTGATGTTCATTCCTAGAAGATGGAAATGCTACGAAGTGTTCAATGCGACTCCATCAAAAATAAGATCAGGCCCCGACCGTGTCGTATTTTAGGGAAAGATGACAGGCTTGTGTTTTTGAGGCATTTAACTCTACTCGGTTGACCCTGCCCCATTCCAGGATTGAGATGAGATCAGAGTTTAAAGAACCAGTTGAGAGGGTACCGAAGACTGGCGTGCCTCTGTAATCGAGTTGAAGCTGTAGGTGTTGTCAAGTGTGCTATCATCTGCGAAGCTATGGATAGGATTGAGAGTGGACGACAAAAGGTTGTTAATAAAAATTAGGAATAAGGTAGGTGAAAAAACTGATCCTTGAGGGACGCCGAAGTTGATAGGGAAGGGGGATGATGAAACGCCATCTAATACAACCTGTATAGTACGTTTCGAAAGAAAGCTCTCAATCCATCGAATACAAGTAGGATTAATACCAAATGCATTGAGTTTGGATAGAAGGGCGTTGTGCCAAACTCTGTCAAATGCCTTCGCTATGTCAAGTGCAGGTACTTGACCCTCACCGAAGTTATGGATACAAGCATTGCAGCGTTCAGTCAGGTATACCAACATATCGCCGGTGGATTTAGGTGGCCGAAACCCATATAGACAGTCATCAAGGAGACGACTGCTTTACAGGTATTGCACGATCTTACGGTTGACAGTAGTTTACATGACTTTAAACAAAATAGAAGTAATGTCAATGGGGCGGTAATTTGCGGGGTTCGTTTTCCTACCCTTCTTAGGTATCGGCTGAACATTAGCTAGTTTCCATAGATTAGGAAACTTACCAGAAGAATATGAACGATAGAAAAGATTGCGAAGAGGTTTAGCCAAAGAAGAGTAGCATTTTTTAAGTGTAATGGGGGGGAATGCCATCTGGATCAGCGGATTTATTAATATTGAGAGCTTGAAGGATTTTCGAAATGACACGTGTGTGAAATTTGATGGGAGGAAGTTCTATATTGCCAGATAGCACAGTTGGGGGACTGTGCACTAAGTGGAAGAGTAGAGTTTCTCGCAAAAATCGAAGCCAAAAGATTTGCTTTTTCTATGGAATCAACAACTGTGCGTTTACCATCAGATAGAGGAGGTGTGGATTGCTTACCGCTTACCGCTTTCCCAAATGATCAAAAGGATTTCGATCCTTTGGGGCACTCCCGGATCTTTCGTCTTATCTTTAGATCATGTTGTAGTTTTGCATGATTAATAGTGGACTTGCAGGTGTTTCTTGCCTTAATGAATTGCTCCCTATTAAATTGTGAGGAATGTGCCTTAAATGTACCAAAAGCAATATTTTTAGCCCGAATGGTATCGAGACAGTCTTTGATAAACCATGAGTCCTTAGATGGTTTGACTCTTGTGTAGCTGAAGGGAATAAAGAGTCGCATTCCCTTTAAAATTGTCTCGGTAATGAGTTTACAGGCCTCATCGCAATCATTGGATGTATAGCACAGGTTCCAATTAAATGCCCTATAGAATTCGTTTAGATCTTTCCAATTGGCTCTATTATAATGCCAAACGATTCGCCTTGGAGCTTTGGTTACCGATGGTGATAGTGCCGAGAACGGAAATTGTGCACGAAATGGTGTTGTATACATTTTCACGAATTCAGCCGTATTTCTCGGGTCTGATTAGATATCGAATAACTTTTCACTTTCAAGCGCTTGTTTAATAATCACCTAAAACCTTTTTACAAGTTTTTACTTTTTCAACCCCTAAGAGGGTATAAACGGGTTGAACAGGTTTTCGCGAATTCCGTCATATCTCTTAGGAGTGATAAGACATCGGGTTGGTTTTCACTTCCTCGGGCTTTCTTTATACCTAAAAACTCATTTCAGAATTTTTGGATATTCAACCCAAAGTGGATGCAAGGGGGTTGCATATGTTTTCACAAATTCCTATATGTTTCTTAGTTCAAATGAGATATCAAAAAAATGTTTACATCTTAAGGCTTCCTATATACTACGAGTTAGACCTCGTCCGGAGTATGACCAAATTATGTAATTCATATGTTATATGTGGCAGCGGTGTAAGTATTCCAGCGCGACCCCATTCTAACCGCTTCCTGATTTTTTTCAGTCATATATTAAGCTACACAAGATCTCAGCCTTAAACGCGTTCCGAACTTCTAACCAAAAAATACTAAAGTTGCGCACAGACTGTTGGCAGATTTTTAAATTAAAAATCGATTTTTTAATGTGAAAAAATTACACTGTGCTCTTGAATTATGCATTAAACTGTCATAAAAATTTCAAAGCGTTTCGAGTTATTATACCTGAGATTTTTACACATTTTCGTTAGGAATTTACTGGCTGGAAAGTAAAATTACAACACCGCATGAAATTTCCCACTATTAATGTGTAAAATTTGTCATTGTGTATAAAATTACGCAATTTGGCATGTAATACTCCATCCGTAGTAATTTGTTTTTTGTGATATGTATTAACTTAACCGCTTCGTTCTTTAATTCACTTGTTTCGTAGTTTTGTGTAAGGCGTGATTTAAAACTTAAAAAGAAAATAATGTTTATAGTGTGTGAACTTTGTGACTTTAAAACAAATACATTAAATTTATATAATAAACATGTATAGTGTTTTATACTTTCTACCCTTTTTGACCTATATCATGGTTTTTCCCCAATTATCATGTGTTGATTGATTGCTATTGAATTTTTCCAATTGTCGATTGTTGTGTTCTTTGTCCTTCAAAATACGTCTCGGATTTCATCTGCCGGTCATTCGCTTGAAGTTTATTCATTTATATTATCAATAAATTAGTAATAATAATAAGCAAAGATAAACATGTCACATTTTTGTAGTACATATTAGTTTTTCCACACCGTTTGTAATTTTACGCATTGTAAAATTTTGCCTTTTCACACCAGCAGTAAATTTACACATTTTTAGCTGTTGATTTCCACACTTATGTGTGAATTTCCACATTAATAGTGATGTGTTTCAGCGTAAGTAGTAAAAATCACACAAATAAAGAAATTTGACAATAGTAATTTTACTGCTTTCAGAGTAGGTACTAAATTGCCTACTCTGAGAGTAGTAAACATTTTTTACTGTGTAGCTCTTCCTTCTGGATGTGATTTTAATCTTACGACCTTCAGTCTAAAGTTCACCTTTAAAAGAAACATCGATATTAAAATGTAATAAGAATGAGAAAGATGTGTTCGACCTTGAAGAGAATGTTGCTGAACCAGTTAGCGTAAAATCACGTACAATTTAAGAAATTGTGCAAACTATTCGACAGATTCGAATCACAAAAACATTTCACCTGGACAAATCATGTGGAACCAAACAATCCCATTCGATTTGTACGTATGAAAAAATAATTAGCGAAGATGACAGCAGGTAAATGATGTGTAGATGGATAGCGTATTATACGTCTGTGATAAATCGATCCCAAACAATGACGGAGCTTAAAAGACCGAATAAAAAACACACAAACCATATTTCAATCGCACACTGCCGAATCAAGGCTTGCGCATTGCAAAACCTGTCGATTCGATCGAAAGTTTTTGCTCCCGGCGAACGCCAATGCTTTTTACATACCTGCCGGTCTGGCAGGTATTCTTTAGGTGAACACGTCTACCTGGGCGACTGTAGGAGGTAGCTAGATTGCGCGAGTAGGTCTATAGGTAATACGGTAAACATACTGAGTACGATACCTGGTGTTGTGGTGTAGTTCACAGGTTCCCCCCCACACACCTTACCGAATAATGTTATAATGTGAGATGAAATTTTCGAACATTTCCGTTGCATGAGATGACCAAAATGTGAAGTTATGCTTTGTCGGATTAAAAGTGGTTATTTTTGTATAAGTTGTTGACGTAGGAGAGACCGGGGAAAGTAGAAAAGCATAACAAGTCAGCGGGAAAAAATCGCACGAGGCATTACGGTGTGAGAGGATAAGTATTTGAAGTATTTTTTCTTAATTATTTCCATAATAAGATAGTTTTACCTCTCATACTTATAACATTATTTTTCAACTCGACTGGAATTTGTTGCGCAATGTTAATTTTTTCCAGTCGCTTAATTCAAAAACATGTTGGGTACTTACTTAAGAATTACCCTGTGTTTACACTAGCAACTTATCTGGCAATGGTAATGACAACGGCAATATTGCCATACACAAATTGACAGTGTAGAGGCATCAAACGCATATGGCAATATTGCTCACAACATTGCCGTGTCAATTTTGAGAGCAATATTGCCAGAAAACGCATCGTTTAGGAAAGCCCCGAACAAAATTTTCACAATCCACAATGAACGATGGATTACCAGGAAATTCCGGAAAGAACCGTTGCTCAGTGCTTCAAAGCTCACGTCTGAAGTGGAGAAATGGTTGAAAAAGAAGTGTCATCCAGAAACAGTGCGAAGAATATTGCGAAAATAAAATTTACATGGACGAATATCGAGAAGCAAGCCCCTTAGTTCGAAGAACGAGCGTCTTCGAATGGAGTTTGCCCGTACAATATCGAAACAGCTTCCAGGACTTTTGGAAAAGGGTATTTTTTGCAGATGAGAGTAAATTCAATATTTTTGCATCAGATGGGACAGTTTCTGTTTGGAGAAAGCCAAATGAGGAGCTAAAACTTAAGAATTTGCGGCCTACTGTTAAGCATGGTGGAGGTCATGTTATGGTTTGGGGCTACATGTCGTATGCAGGCGTCGGAATACTCCACTTTATAGAAGGCAATATGGACAAACACATGTACATGAACATCCTTAAGCAGAATTTGAAAACCAATGCCGACAATATGGGAATAAAGGACAATTTTAGCTTCTTCCATGATAATGCATTCATCCTATTATCTTGTTAGGCAATAGATACTATACAACTGCCCTCATATCATTAAAACGGCACCACAATCACCCGATGTAAATGTAATTGAGCATATATGGGCAAAACTAAAACTAGAAATCAAAAAGCACCCCATTAATAACAAAAGCGGTTTAAAAAACGCGCTGTTGGAAGAGTGGAGGAAAATATCCCCAAACTATACGAGGACATTAGTAGAATCTATGCCAAAACGGCTTCAGGCAGTATTAGATCATAAAGGCGGTCCTACAAAATATTATAAATCCAAGAAAACAGTGAATTCATTAAATATTCTACATTTTTTCCATGATGCATCATTTAAGCTATGACGTAGTTTTTTGTTCAGATTTCAATTTTTTAATTTTTGTTGTTGTATAGATGAAGAAATATATCTTGTTTTTCGTGGATTTGAAATAAAATTATTAAATGTCAAAAACGGTTTTTTTTTTGGAATTTTCGATATTTTGTTATATGAGCATGCATTCCATCAAAATTAAGTATTTTTTAAGTGCATCATTTAAGCTGTGAGTGACTGTATTAATAGTTTTCTTTTGATGCAATGTTCGACATTTTACTTTGCTTCAGAACTTGGCACTTCGAATTCACTCGCTGGAATGAAAATTGCCTGGCAATCAAATGCCCACTCATTGCCCATGCAATGGAAATATTGCCATTCTCATTGGCAGATAAATTTCCAGTATAGACGCAGGGTAAGGCTACAGATAAAAGATTCTTACAAACAAATCTATTGAATTTTCAGTTAACTATGTGTTCACTATTGAATAGAACAAAAATGGATCAATAGAATTCGATTAAATTTGATTGAGACCAAAAAGGTTGAATGAAACAAAAAGAAATTTAAAACGTCTTTAAAATATATCGTTCCAAACAGCCTTCTGGTTAATCTTTACATTAAACGTGTTTCGGACTTCTACCCAAAACATAATAAAGTTGCGCCCAGGCTGTTGGCAGTTTTTTTAATTGCTTACTTATTTCTTTCAATTTCAATAAAACCATTGGGGATAAACTATTGGCATAGTCCTTCAGGGGTTGAATATTAAAATTCTAAACCGATTTTTAGGCGATTATATAGAAAGCCCGTTAAAGTAAAAAGCAATTGTATATCATCAGTCGTAAGTGATATTTGTCGGAATTCGTAAAAACATACACAATCTTTTACAGCCTCTTAGGGGTTGAATATAAAAAAATCGTGAAATTAATTTTTAGATCATTACACCTAAAAGATTTGTCGGAATTCGTGAAACTTGAACAATACCTTACACCCCCAGGCGGTTTATTAACGAAAAATGCTCAAATCGGCATTTCCCCAAATATATTTAAAGCTTTTAGAAGTGAAAGTGATTTCCACATTCCATTAGACCTAAGAAATATATCGAAATTCGTGAAAATGTACAGAACCACTTTACACTTCCTTAGGAGTTGGATATCGAAAAATATGGAAAATAGTTTTTAGGCGCTTATATAAAGAGCCCGCAGAAGTAAAATTAATTTGATTACTCGACGTGCCTAACAGATATAACGAAATTTGTGAAAATATGAAAAAAAAGCCCTTTTCACGGACCTCTTTTTTTGTTCCTCCTTTGTACGCCAAATAAATTTAAACTTTTTTTCACTTAAATTACTTCTGTATAACGTTGACATTTCGGTATTAAGTTTTAATTTTCTAGCATAAGCCATTTCTGAGATATATAAGAACACCCCCACCCCCGTTCATTGCTACCTCTATCAAACATGTTTTCTAAGATGTCCCTGTAGTGGCTCTATATGGTAATCAATTTCTAGCTTTCTAGCCTTTGCTGTTTTTGAGGAATGGAAATCAGAATTTTTTCCTTTCCACCCCTCCCGCCATAATTCCCTACACACATCCCCAAAAATTTTATCTGGTAGAGGTCTACTGAGCCTTGTAAACTACTTATGATCACATCTAGTTCCATTTTTGAGATATAATTTATTTTTAATTTTTTGAAAAATTATTATCCTTCATCTGCGCTTCCACCTCACTCCACAAAAATTTTTAATTCAATTGACTCCACTTGTGATTCTATACACAGAAATATACTTTTACTTGCCTGGTGCAATTGGTCCAGAAGATATTGCAACGCGAAGTTTTTTTACCCCAACCCCCATATCGCACATCCCACCTTCAAAATTTTAGTCCTTATCTAGGATCCCAGTATTCCTTAAGACAACTACAAATATTCACCTTTCTGACATCGTTCAGGTGATATGGATTTTAGAACGTTTCAATCGAGCATTTCGGACGAATTGTTCCCTCTTCCCTCCCCCACTCCCACACTCCTCAAACGATATTGACAATTTTTTTGCAAATGGGTACACTATCATAGTTCTACATAAGTTCTAAGTTCCAGTCTCCTAGGGTAAGCGGTTCCTGCAATCTAGAAACCAGAATTTTTCGTACAAAGCGCTTCCTCCATCGGAATTCATAAGGAACTCTAGCTGAATTCTAGGCAAACCCTTCTTCAATAACCTCGATGAGATCTCGAAAAACAAGATAGGAGAACTGATTATCTTCTTGAACAGCTCTGGATGGATATGATAATCCATTCAAGCCCCAGGTCTCTGTAAAGCTATATATATACTTCATCAGCCCTCAACGACCAGGTTAAACGAGTTGTGCTATCAAAACGGCGCTTCCTGTGCTATTTGGGCCCTGTTTTCGGTAGACGGGCCACCACGTAAACCAACCAACCAACCTAGCTGAATTCACCTACTTCTGAGTTCTAGGCAGAATCCTATCGGAACATTTTGGTTAACCATAAATTCATAAGATAGTAATTCATTCATAACTTCATGATGCGTTCTGTTCTGAATTTCAGTTCCAACACAGTACTGATTTCATAAGAAAATAGCTGTGATCGCTCACTCCACTCCCTTAGCACATTTGGGCCAAGCAAGGCTCGGTTGGCTCGTTCACGTTTATGGAGTGAAATACCTGGCCAACTTTACTACAAGGAACACTGTGAAATTATGTCTGTTTGAATTCAAATTTCGTAAAACTTAAATTTTTCGGTAGTACTCAAATTAGAGAAGATATTTGAAAAAGTTCTTACATCTCCATTCAAACAGTCTTCACCCCAATAAAAAAAAAGAATACTCTACGTTACCGCGTATTTCGCCCTGTACTTAAATACTGAAATTTATCAAATTTTGTTTAGCCGTTTTCCCGCAATGAATATATCATATCCACAGTCCACAGACATACTATTTTTCAAATTTATTTAAATAAATTACAATTCTGATAAGAGATAAGATTTGAATTCTAGATCTCACGGTTCTAACTCTCAAACAATCTCGTTGAGCTACTGACCGCAGAGGAGCTTCGCAATGCTAATTACAAAAAAATAATATCGGACAGTTTCTTGTGGTCAAAAAAGGGTTCCAGACCGTGTCCATAGCTTGCTCCGTTAAAGACTTTCATCGATTTTAAGAACTACGGATTTTCATTATACATTACATCACTCACTTTTTTGAAGGATATGATTTCCGCTTTCCGCTTGATAAAATTATTCAAGTTAAAAAAAAAAATTAGGATACCTTTTTTTCTAAAATCGATCTTACTAATGTCCTTTTTTTATTACATTTTTGGTAATATTTGCCATAAAAGTTGTTATAATCTTTTTTCATATCTACATTTACTAGTGAGTTAGAGGCAATATAAAAAGAAACACGTTTATTCAGTGTGACTCAAACTTGTTTTAAATATGACTGAGAAAATGATTTTCTTCTTTTTTTTGTTTAAACTTAATAGCTGTTACTTCTTAAAGGACTCATCTATTACTTTTTAACTTCATCGAAAACGCAGTTCTGACGCAGTACTGGTCATCAAAAACCTTGTACTGATTCAGTACTGGTAGTAAGGTAGTATTTAAAAAATCCGCGAATTAATGCTGTTTGTCATAATAAGAATTCATAAAATTTGCGATTGTATATTATTGAGGATTTTAGACAGATGTAAAACACCGAATTGTTAACAAATACACAGGTTGCATAATATACGTGACAAATTGACAATTCTATATTTATTTACCTATATACACTGGTGAATCATTATTGCAAAAAATTTCGTGTTAAACATTTCTTTTAAATTTGATTCAATATAAAATCAGAATTCAGTCAGTACTGGTATAGAATTCAAGTAGCTATAGTAAAATCCTTTCATAATAATGCAGAACTAAAGGTAACAATTCTGTATTAAAAACAAAAAATAATTTCGGGAAAGAATACGAAAAAGGACAGGTTCTAAAAGCCAAATTGATCCAGTACTGGTGCAGAACTGAAATGTCAAACGCATAACTCATTCAGTAGTGATCCAGAACAGAAAATAATAAAGTTGTATTTGAATTTGAACTCTGTAATGTTTCGGACTCGACAGAGTACTTATTAATCCAAACCAGCATTTTCAATTTGCACTCTATTGGACAAAAGTCTGAATTTGAACTCTCAATAGAACTGCGTTTTTCAGTACTGATTTTCTAGACTAGTTTCTATTTCTAGATAAGTTCTAGCACTTTTCAGTACTGGTTATTCTCTGGGAGGTGCTGTATTGTTATTATACGATAAATGGTTCGTGACATATAGAAAGCTGACATTTTTAATCCTCCTTCTCTATACAAGAAGGTAGAGGACCAAACCCCCTTTTTTCAATAAACTGAAGCACATAAAGCACACATTTGAGTTCGGTAGAATGCAAGCATTGATTTTCTGAAAAACATTTGTATGGTCGCTTCTGGAACTGGTATACACTAACACAATATTTCCTAAGTTTTTAATCAAATTTATACTTTCTGGCTGAGCGGTTTTTTAGAAATGGAGCACAACAAAGCTTAGAAATGAAATATAAAAAATCTAACAATATGAGATCAATGTACCTTACGAATCAAAGGTGAAATAAAATTAAATCAGTACCAACTTAGCCCTATCTCCCCTACATTCGAATCTAATTTGAATTTATGCCCTAACGATTTTGAATATTTGAATCTCAGAGTTCACCTGTATACATAAAATCCGGATTAAATTGAATTAAAGTGGAAAGTTAGAGTCGGCTGGAGCTGTGGGTGGTGGATGAACTTGTTCTTCTCCGTAATATTTCTGTGAGTCGAGTGTGTGATTTTTTTTGGCTTCGGTGATTTTACCTTAAAACTCCTTTTAACGCTTAGTTTTTAATTGGAAACAAATGTGAAATCTACCTCGAACGGAACTACACGTGTTGACAATGTAGACATCAGATTACCGAATCGAGTAGTGGGTTTTTTTTATGTCAGCTCAGCTTATGTCAAACTCAGCTTGCAACGGTTTAGACTAATGAGCTTAGTTAGTTAGCTAGGTGCAAAGCACGAAATCTGTACCAGTACAACTGTGAGTGCGGAGGTCATTCAGCTCAGAAGAAATAACACTCCTGTCGAGAACCCTTCTACGGTAGTGGCAGAATAGCAAAATTCATTCACAGAAAATTGTATCTTTTTAGCAGATCTCGTTATTGAGTAATAGTGCGTTTCGGCTGATGAATGTGGAAATTTTTCAAATAATCGATTTTTGTGTGGTAGCTACTTTCAAACGGAAAAATAAAGAACTGCTTGTAAAGGGTGTTACAATAACTCGTTCCGAAGTTTATTGTGAACCACGTTTAAAAGTCTAATAATTTTTGACATCTGTTTTGACATTTTGGTAGTTCAGTCTTTGGCAAATTGTTTGTACTGACTATTTGAAGCGTCTTACGTTCGCCAATTGTTTGCATAAAGAAATGTAAAAAAAACATGTATTTTGTATTAAAATTTTAAATTTTTGAACAATAAGTGTGAATTATTTCGAAAACCTGAACTAACTCTTAAATTTGAATGATGCCACCGTGATCAATACCTCAAAATCCTTACATGCACGGACCTTTCAAAAAGTTGAAATTTACCATTCATTAAGATGGTTGGCTGGTAAAGGGTGTTATAATAACTCGTTCCGAAGTTTATTGTGAACCACGCTTAAACGTCAAATAATTTTTGATATCTGTTTTGACATTTTGGTAGTTCAGTCTTTGGAAAATTGTTGGTACTGAGCATTTGAAGCGCCTTACGTTGGCCAATTGTGTTCGCCAGTGATTTCAGGATTTTTTGAAATTCGACCCCAAGGTGGTGTAAAGGGGTTGTATACATTTTCACGGGTTCAGCCGTATACCTCCGGTCTGATTAGATATCGAATAACTTTTTACTTACACGGGCTTGTTTAATAATCACCTAAAACTTCTTTTCAAGTTTTTTCTTTTTTCAACCCCTAAGAGGGTTGAACACGTTTTCACGAATTCCGTCATATCTCTAAGAAGTAATAAGACATCGGATTAGATTTCATTTCCTCGGGCTTTCTTTATATATATCTAAAAACTAATTTCAGGATTTTTGAATATTCAACCCCCAATTGGGTGTAAGAAGGTTGCATATATTTTCACAGATTCTTAGATATTGCTTAGATCTGTTGATATATCGAATTCATTTTTACTTACTAGGACACACTTAGACCTGAAAGGTCTGTTGTGTTACCACAGGATCATCGAATCCGGTCCTACTCGTCGAACCATTTAGAGCTTGCAATGAAGCGTTGGATTCTCGCGACCTCCATTGCGGCAAGATCACCGAGACAGTTGAAGAAGTAAGCTCCAAGATGAGCTTTCCTTCTAGCTGATAGAGCTGGACAGGTACAGAGAAGGTGAAGGACTGTCTCCTCCTCCTCCTCATCCAAGCAGCTTCTACAGAAGTCGTTTGAGAAGAGGCCGAGTCTTTTGGCATGTCGACCAATAAGACAGTGTCCAGTCAGGACACCGACTGTGGTGCTGATATTCGCCCTTTTGAGCAAAGTCAGCCTTTTAGAGCGTTTCAGATCCAGCTCCGGCCAGATCTGTCTTGCAGTGTGACATGTAACACCATCTGCCCATCTTGAGTTGGTTTTCTCGATTGAGTCCAATCCCAGTAGCAGTTTACATGTAGAGAGAGGCACACCCAGATTCCGATGTTCCGGCATAATCTGAAGGGTAGTGCCGCGACGGGCGAGTTCGTCAGCCATGCAGTTCCCTGGAATATCCCTGTGTCCTGGCACCCAGCACAGAAGAATATTGAACTGTTCTGTCATCTCCTTAAGAGATGATCGACATTCTGCGGCGACCTTTGATGTTGTTGAGGCCGATTCCAGGGATTTTATTGCCGCTTGGCTGTCTGTGAAAATGCTAATATCCCTAGTAGATATTACATTACACCTCAGCCAGGACAAGGCCTCCTTGATCGCCATAAGCTCCGCCTGAAAGACACTACAGTGGTCCGGAAGGCGGAAGGAGCTGCTAATGTTAAGCATGTCAGAGAAAACACCTCCACCTACTCCGCCTTCAGTTTTGGAGCCGTCCGTATATATGTGGGCGGACTCCTCCGTCCGTACCGAATCCCTTTCCCATTCTAGACGGGTTGGGATGGTTGTTAGGAAATTTTTGTCAAAATCATAACTGGGAGGGGTGTAGTCGGTGTTTTCAGGAATATCATTGAAGTTATTCAAGATTGTTGAGTGACCTGCATATATGCCAGTCCACTGTGTAGAGGCTCTAAGTCGAATGGCTGCACTGGCTGGCATTTGCTTGCCAAAAATGTCTAGGGGTGGCAGACTGAATAGCATGTCTAGTGCTGCAGAGGGAGTTGTTCTCAGAGCTCCACTGATGCATATGCATGCTGATCTCTGTACCTTCCCTAGGGTGGTGCAGTTAACTGCTTTGTCTAAGGCCGTCCACCAGACAATAACACCATACATAAGTATCGGTCTGATGACGGACACGTAGAGCCAATGAACTATTCTGGGTTGCATACCCCATTTTTTGCCAATGGCCTTTTTGCACGAGTAAAGCGCAACTGTTGCTTTCCTTACCCGTTCCTGAATGTTAGGTTTCCAGTGAAGTTTCCTATCCAAAATAAGACCCAAATATTTTGCGCTATCGGTGAAAACTAGACTAGTACCATTCAGAGAAGGAGGGTCTACGTGAGGAATTTTATATTACTTTTTTATTACTTACTAAGACATCCTACATAATCGTCAAAAAGTTGATTTCAGTATTTTTAGATATTCAACTCCAAGACGTAAGGCTTTCGGCATATTTCCTAGGATTGATGAGATATCAGATTGGTTTTCACTTACACAGACTTTTTATATAATCGCCTACAAACGCATTTCTGATTTCATGTAATGGTCCAAAACCAAATCACGAAAAACCTCCTAATCACGTAACAACTGATATTATACTACGACTTAAACCTCGTCCCGGAGTATGACCCAATTATCTAAATCATATGTTATATGTGGCAGCGGTGTAAGTATTCTAGCGCGACCCCATTCAAACCTCTTCCCAAACTTTTTTTTAGGTTTTCAGTCACATAGTAACCTACACCGCATCTCAGAATTAAACGTGTTCCGGACATCTACCCAAAAATAATAAAGTTGCGTCCAAACTGTTGGCAGATTGTTTTCTTATTTTTTTAATTTCTCTATTTTAAAATCAGGCCTGTCCGAAATTGATTGGTTCCTTTATTCATAAACGGGACACAACCGAAAAATAAATAAATATTTTAAAATCATTTCTTTATTTTTTTTAAATTTTTCTTTATTATTTTTTTTAAGCTTTATTTTTTTTTTTTTTTGTTTATTTCATTATTTTTTCATTTGTTTTTCTTATTCATTTCTTTATTTTTATTTTTTATTCATTTTTTTCTTTCCACTTTTTTATAATTTTATTGTTAATTAATTTAACTTAATATTAAAATCTCTTAACATTTAATTTATTCGTTATATATTATTTAATTCTTATCTTTCTATCACAAGGGAGACCCTTGCTAAAAATTAAATTTTTTTTAGAAACTTGATATTTTTACAAATGAGGGACCCTTGTTAAAAATGACTGTTGAAAAAAATTGAAATTTCCACAAGGGAGGACCGTTGAACGTGATATTTTCACAAGGGAGGAGACCCTTGCTAAAAATGACTGTTCAAGGAAATTTTCTTGCCGTTACAGCAGGCTTCCGTTTTATAGAGGGTCCATTTTTAACAGGTTTTACTGTAGTAAGTACAGCTACCAGATTGGGCTATTTCCGCGATTTGGGCTATTTAAATGTTCAATTCGCGGGTACAAATTTCAAAAAGCTACTTTTTGGGCTATTCGGCCAACGCAAATTGTGTTATTTTGCTAGTTTACAACAGACTCGATTTACGAGGATAAATTAAAAATAAAAAAATTAGGAAAACTTAATTTCAGTGGTCTTTTGGGTTAAATAAATCTGCTAGTGTTAACGGCTCAAACACAACGTTTGCAAACTACGTCATATCACAAATCCTCTTGCCACTAAGTCTCGGTTCTCCAGTCATAATATTGAAAAATAGTAGTTCACACGATATCTATGTGATATTTGCAAACTGAAATTCATTTAGAATCGGTTCATTATTTGTGGACTTTCTACACTGAAAAAATATTGTTCTTAATATTAATGAATTCATTTCATTAAACGAAATTCTTCAGATTAATGAAAATATTATTACAACAATGTAGAAAGTCATCAAATATTTTTCATGATATATGAACCGTACATTAACACTATCAATATCATTTCATTAAATGATGTTCGTCAATTTCTATATATGGAAAGGGCACATTATACTCTCACAAATCAACAACTAGGAATTTTGATGCACTGATGAAGACGTGCATTCGTAAAACTTATTGATTATATTTATAGTAATATTGAACACATTCATTATATTGAGGAAAACGACTATCGCACAGCTCAAGGTTTCTGATTCTCTGTTGGCTGCTACGATTTGTTAAGATTCCCACACACTAGTAGATAATAGTTGGCATGTAATCAAATGGTTTCAATTGTTCCGCTGAGAAACAGTCGCAGCAGCAGCAAAAATTTCGCACAAGTGTCTGGGAACCTTTATTCGTTTTCATATAGCATAAAAACCCGAAATTATATCCAGTTCCACGTTCATAATATTAATGTTAAGATTCATCATATTGATATCAATATGTGTATTAATATGTATTATGAACGCAGTATTAATTACATCGACAGGATTAATCGCAATTATGAATTTATACTTTAATATGAGGAACAACACTAGTAACATTAATTACTCTTTTCATCAATATTATGAATTCGTTCACCATATTATACTGAGAGTGACACAGTTAATAGTAGTAGAGAATCAGTACTTTAATACGAATTACTGATTTTATCAATATTATGAACTCGTTCATTGTAACAATAAATTTTTACATAATTTATCTTATTGTGTGCGTGTCCAAAGCAGACCGAAAAATTATGAACAGTTTTACATAATATTAACGAATACTTGCATCGGCTTAAAAACAATGATTTTTTCATTATGATGATGTAGATTGGTTGGATGCACGTTTTTGGTTGAGTGTACAAATGAACCACTTTCTTTGAAGTTATGGATACCCGTAGAAATATAACATACAAGATACAATAAATTTACCAATATTAATGATTGTCATAGATTTCTTTTATTTTTTGCATAATTTATTAATTATAATTTTTGCTGGATTGAAAATGTCAGTCCCTCCAAAGTTATTGTTACATGTGTACTCTGACAACCCGAACAACTCACTTATTTTTGATATTAAAGTTTCCAGAGAAAAACAACAACCATGCAATATTGTAGAGAGCTCTATTTACTTCTCGCATGTTCTAGACACTCTAAGTACTTCTGCCACGTTCCACACAAACAACCGAATATGCTGGAAATTTTTCGACTCAACACATGCAGTATATAAACGCCGCAGAGCCGAGCGATAAGTTTTTCTACTACGAGAGTGAAACGACGGTCTACGCGAAAGCGTATAATGATTTGATTTTCATCGATAAAAGCGATCAAGTAGTAAATGAAAACGAATTATGTTTTACTTGAAAACCAAGCGAAATTATTTAACAATCATAATTTTACCTTTAATTCGCACCTAATATGTTTTTCAAATAAGATTTTTAAAATGGCGATAAATACGAATTTCTGTATTCACACAATATTTATTATACATTACAGTAGGTCTGTTCTTTTTGGCTACACCTTCTACACTTTTTTACACTGACTTTTAGTGAGTGCAGAGAGGTGAAGAGAGTGAATGAAAAAAGAACAAACCTAATAGGTTTGTTCTTTTTTCATTCATCTTCTTCACCTCTCTGCACCCGCTCAAGAGTTAGTGCAGAAAAGTGTATTCTAGTGTAGAAAGTGTATGCAAAAAGAACAGACCTAGTGTTTCTGACGAATTCTGGAACACAGTTCGTCGTTGAAATCGAAAGTGTGTTTAAGTAGCTCTTTAAATTTGCAAATTTGAGCGCAGTATTTGGGTTACAAGTCTTAGTGCGGGTTTTGGGGTATTTCATAAGATCACCCTGCGGGCTCTGCAGCCAACTATATGGCAACCCTGGTAGTAAGTTCGCGGTGTTGTTTGGGTCATCATCCCACCGGGTTGACCCCCTCAACAGGTCACGAAACAAAAACGGCTAGCAGCGGCTAGAAATGGCTAGCAAAACCATTTCACAGGGTGACAAGCAATTCTCTTTCCCATAAAAACCGAGCTCTTTCAGTAGTGTTATGTCACGCTGCTAAGCAGACGTATTCGACGTATTGCCCCCTCGGCAACCCATTATTTGACCTCACCCTCGCGCTTCCATTAACACATTATATATTAACAAACATTGTTAGGCATTAGTGTCATTGTACGCATAAATTACGTAGTTGGCTCGACAATGGCAGTAGCAGCAATACAGTGGCAAAAATTAGGCCCGACACAAAGTGCGTTTGCCCGGAAAACCGGGTTGCCACTTTGACGGGCGTGAGTTAAAAGCCACCAGCGAGCAAACTTTCCAGCTAAGCCTCAATTTCGCATTGCAAAATGCCATCATTAGCGTTAAAATGATGACAATGTGTTACTAATCGTACACTGGCAATGTCGTGTAATACGAGAATAATTGAAGCGTATATCGTACACAGATCCGAGGGTCTTTGTGGAAGATGAATGGCTGATTGCTCAAGTCTTCCTTTCGAACACGTGCCGCATTGCTGAATGTCACATCACGCATTTTACCACAGATGCCTTCACAGGAGCTGCAACCCCTTGGAACAAGGAACGGGCTCAATTCCGCAAGCATACCACAGACAGGGTGACCTACTAACACCAACGTGTAGACAAAGTAGAACAGACGATTGCACAATCGGCTTGACCGTAGCGCCAATTATGCGTGCGAATAAATCAAATTTGAGGCTCGTTCGCGCAATAAACTCGTTCATTTGATCAGGGGTCAGTACAATTTCTATTAAGTGTGCGGTCAAATTTTTGCTTGCTGGGAAGCAAGGGAACGTCTTTCAAGACATGTGATGACTGTTGGAAGATTGTGAGACATGAGCACCATATTTAAATTGAACTCGTCAACATCATTCACGTGGAGAAAAATGGTTAATTTGAAGCGAGGGATTTGGACTTACTGTACACAGGGCACTTAAGCCGATTATTTCGAAAGTATTTTTATACTTTTCAGTGATCTTCAAAGCTTGATAATATGACTTCAAGGTTATGTACTTTATAGCAGGAATTCAAAATTAACTTTATCGCGCAATTTACTTGCAGATGGAGCTAATTTTATGACAGTCCGTTCGTCCCATTATACAACGAGTGGAGTGTTCACTAGTTATCCTTAGAAAAAATTTGAGGTACTTCAACCTGATGCTTTCTACTACGAATAGATAAAAACATAATTCTATGTAGCAGACGCATGAAGCGACGTTCAACACCTTATCTTCGCAGGAACAGAAATTCAGCGCAAGATTCCCCTCCAAAAGTTTCAAGGGCTGGTTTTTGACAGTGAGAGAAGGTGAGGAGATAACGCAAGTAGATTGTTTGGTTAGACATGAAGAAAATGCGGCACGTGGCCATAATCGCGGCTTAATTCTTACATCACCTCGCGGCTCCTTATACCCATCTGGAAGTTTTGCATTATCGGGTTCAGTATAGACAATATTTCGTTCCTTTCTCAGTACTGTGCGATGGAATTGACATTTGCTCTAGTCACCAATAGATGGTGCTTGGTTTCATTTCAAAGGTAGCGGACCACAGACGAAATATTTAACAATTCAAAAATTTCAACAGTTCGCTGCCAGTTCATTTATTTCGAAGGTATCTTTTAGTTGAATTTCGTTTTGCCAGAACACAACTATATTTAAGTCTGTAAGTGATCATCCTCCTATAATATTTGGTTGTCCAACCACTAGAAGTTCTAGCAGGTAGTCTTTGGCTGAACGTTTAAAACCGCTTATACCGTGGAATAACATACTACCGTTCTCCCATGCCCTATTTATTGCTACTAGTACCAAATCCATAAAAAGGAATTAAAATTCATGTTCAGTCTTTTAAACTTTTCTTCATGATCCTAATACTCAGTAACTTCAAGAGGATAATTAATTCAGTATAAGATTAAAATTAATAACAACACAAATTACTTTATTAATCCCATTCAATTATCGCAAATTTGGCAACGCTTTCCGATTACCTAAACTACTCGACCACTGTTATGAATGAAAATCGCTTTACAAACACTTTCGCGTAGAACTAACCGTTGGCTCGCTCTCACAGTAGATCACGTGTACAAGCACTGTGGCGATTATATATTGCATGTGTTGAGACGAAAGATTTCCAGCGTAGTCGGTTGAGTGTGTGGAGTGTTCGGGCAGTGTGACGAACATCTGAGAAGGGGAATAGTGTTTGAGAAGTGTGAAGAGTTTTCTCCGCTATTTTAATGTATATTGAAGGTTGTAGTTTTCTTTTGAGACTAAATGTCATGATGTCATTGATAAATGAGTTGTTCTCGTCGTCAAGCCACATGCAAGAATATTTTCAAAAATAAAACCGATAAAATTCAGCTGCTTCTTCAAAAAGCTTCAAGTATCTCAAAACTCACAACAAAAGTCGCACTATTGAAATTGGTTCCAGCTGTGACAATGCAAACAAATCAAATAAATTCACACATTCTAGTGATTCCCATACAAACGTTCTTACAATATGGGTAAAGCCATTCAATGACAACATGAGATGCAAGTGTTTTACAAATTAAATAAGATCAAGTTGGTCCTGAAATGTTATGTTTGATTGATAGTTCCGATATTTTGGTAACATGTCAAGCCAAGCAGTGCAAAAAAATATTAATATACGAACTTCTCCAATATGAACCGTTCCGGGGTCTGGGCAGTGAAAACCCCGGATCCATTCAAGCAGCAATTCATCTAGAATCATCACATGATTACTTACAGACCCATCGTGACTAACTGCTGTAATATAATAACTAATATCATAATCATCTGCAATTAATTTAATATTTTAATAATTTTAAGTTTTTTAAACAAGCACCGATAAATTAGTGATTTATCAATCAATGACATACAAAGTGACCCTCAACATATTTTTAGTGAATTTGTTTTGTCATGATGAACACATGATGGTTTTGAACAATAATTAAATTACGCAGCATAATTTATTTTATATCTGAAAAAGCAAATACAGGCTTTGTGAACAAAACAGCTCAAATGGTACGTATCACCAATTTCCGGGAAAAAACTTATTGATTTAGTTAAACGTGTAACAACTAACTGTTATTTCACTCATAACGAAGCAAGAGTTCCAAGTTATCAGTTTCAACACTTGTGGACGACTCGTCTCTAGTTTTAATACACTCTTTAATTCGAGTCAAAGAAAATATTCGTCATAAAGGGTTGTATTTTAATACAAACGCACCTTTAAACTTTCTGCTAGTCTGTCAGTGTCAAAACGTCAGTCAAGATTTATATTTTTATCATGGTGAAATTCACGAACGAGCAACGTTTGGTTTTTATCTCATTTATTCTGTGTTTTATTTAAATTCAAAATTGTTATGACCCAATTGAATAACCCTATTAAAACACGCTAGAGTATAATATAAGAAAAAACTCAGTAAAAAAATAAAAATAGAATATAAAAAAACTAAATAAATAATTTAAAAAATAAATAAATAATTTAAAAAAATTAAATAAAAAATACAAACAAAACGACCAGAATATACTAAATTTACATTAAAAAAATTAATAAAAATAAAATAAAGATGTAAAGACTATTGTCTAATCTCTGGTTATTAATAACTAATTAAATCTCACACACACTAAGAAAAACTAAAAAATAGGCCCGTTCCAGCGCTCTTCTGGGACACTATTATTGCTTCAAATATCATGTTTTACTTAGAACACGAGTGATAAACTAAGGGTTGGCTAGGTGGGATTCCAATTCACGACTTTAGTGTTTTGTAAAAAAGCGCGCTCTGACACTTCGTAAAATATTAATAACACAACACAAAAATTAGGTAGATATATACGAGCCTTCAAACTCTATTGCGTAAGGCGTACGGTGGGCAAACGGACTACAATTTTCTCTTCAGTTTTAAAGGCTAATAGTTTACCATTTCTAAAACGTTAAAAAACTAACAAAAACAGAGCAACAAATGTTACTTTATCAGTCGGTCTCAAATAAAAATCAAATACAAATCAAATAATTTGAAAAAATAAAGTCAAATGTGAAAAACAAAAAGGTAAAAGAAAGAAAGACAACAAAAAAAATTGAGAATATAAAATCAAAAGAAAAACATAAAAAAAAATTAAAAGAAAAATAAAAACAATTAAGACAAATAAAAGAAATTAAAAGAAAAAATAGAAGAAATAAAAAAAAAATAAAAACAAATATAAAAAAAAATAAAAACAAAAATAAAAAAAAATAAAAACAAAAATAAAAAAAAATAAAAACAAAAATAAAAAAAAATAAAAACAAAAATAAAAAAAAATAAAAACAAAAATAAAAAAAAAATAAAAACAAAAATAAAAAAAAATAAAAACAAAAATAAAAAAAAATAAAAACAAAAATAAAAAAAAATAAAAACAAAAATAAAAAAAAATAAAAACAAAAATAAAAAAAAAATAAAAACAAAAATAAAAGAAAATTAAAAAAAAAGAAAAATAAAAACAAATAGAACAATAAAAACAAACAGAAAAAAAATTAAAAGAACAAATAGAAAAGTAAAAATAATAACTAATAGAGAAAAAAATTAAAACAAACAGAAAAAAAAGTAAAGGAACAAATAGAAAACAAAATTAAAAGAAATATAAAAAAAAAATTAAAAGAACAAATAGAAAATAAAAATTAAAACAAAAAATAAAAATTTAAATTTAAAAAAAAGTCAAAATTAAAAGAAAATTAAAAAACATAACTAAAAAAAAAATAAATTAAAAGAAAAAAGTATGATAAAAAAAATTAAAAGAAAAAAATAAAAAAAATTAAAAGAAAAAAAAACAAAGAAAAAATTAAGAGAAAAAATAAAAAGAAAAATAAAAGAAAATGAAAGAAATAATAAAAAAAAATTAAAAAAATAATTAAAAGAAATAATTATTTTTAATTTCTAATAATAATTAAAAGCATCCATAAGCAGAAAAAATAAAAAGAAAAAACAAAATAATTTTATTGAATCAAAACAACAAAATAAAATTAACGAAAAAATTAGTAAAATAAAATAATATAAAAAATGTAAGAAAAACTAATAAATAGAATGAATAAATGACGCGAAATAAAAACTAACTAACGCAAAATAAAAACTAACAATGATATAAACCAACAAAAAGAAATATAAAAAAAATCATAATTTTTTCATAAAAAACAATAAAAATATAAAACAAGCCAAAAACAATACAAAATTAAATAAAAAAATAGATAAAATTATAAAGAAAAATTTTAAATACTTTCAAAAAATTAAGAACACAACCAAAAAAATTAAATATTCAAATTTAAAATTACAAAAAAAACAAGCAAAAACATTAAAAATACAAAAAAAAAAAAACATTTTTTACATGTTTTATTATTTATAAATAAATCATTTTTTACATGTTTTATTTTTTTATTATTATAATGTTTTGTTTGTATTTTTGTTTTATTTTTTTATAGTTAAAAAATACAAAAACAAATAAGAAAAATTAGATTAAAAAAAATACCGACAAACAAATTAGTTTAAGTAAGTAAAAAACATTTAGATAAAAATAATCAAAATATTTAAATTGATAAATTCAAAAAGCTTTCTTGCTAAATATTGTATCATTTGTCAAAAAGAAATTTGGAGATTAGGGCCGCGGTCCGAATTACGCTTGCTGCGCTTTTAGCACGCGACCGGTCCGAATTGCGCTCACGATGTATACAATTTGCATGGAGGGGTAATTTTCTGGCGCTTACACTGCTCACGGTATCGAGGATAGGCACTGTGAGTACATTGTGTGCACACGATCGGTCCGAATTATATGCGTCGTAAGCGTGCATACAATTCGGACCGACTGTAGGCATTGTTGGTAATGCAAGTACCGTGAGCGTAATTCAGACCGCGGCCTAGGTTGTAGCATGCCCATCCCGCTTTTTATCATGTTGGTTATTTTTGACAATTTTTATAAACGGAATAAATTTTGAATTTTTCTACAAAATAGTGGACACGAAACTAGTAAAATTTTATCAGTTTTTGGCGAACCCATTTGTATTAATTGGGATTAAATTTTTTTTGTTTCTCACTTTGAGAGTTTTAATGATCACTGAACTGACTGCTTTTCTACCATGAGGAATAGATTTTAGTAAAGGTGGTCGTTATATGGTTCATTTATCGTTTAATGTCAAAGCAGTCTTTTTATTATTAATAATAAATTGTATCAGTGCCATGTATCCAGGAAATATACATTTTAAAGTATCAAGCTAGTGAAAGATGTTTTTTTCTGTCATGCCATGGCCTAATTTTTAGCTTTGGTTATCACTAGCCAAAGTAGCGATCTATTCCAGTTGAGAATTACGTGAGATGGTTGGTCTTCACTGTGACAATAAAAATCACAAAAAAAAAACCCCAAAATATGTTAACTGAACAAATATGAAACGCAGTATGTTGGTCAATAAATTCTTCATGACTACAATGAAATTTCGCCTTGGGTTGTTATTTCAGCAGTCTACCACCCACTCATACGCCGAACTACGCTCCCGCCGGCACAGCGCATTGTAAACCTCCTTTTCGTGACTCGGTGGTCGTGGGTAAAACCATTTAGTGCTGCAATGGCCTTCTTAATCGAATTCTTTAACCATTTCGCCGCTCCTTTTCAGGCCCAACGAATTATTATGGGAAACTTTATAACCTCGCATTGACCTTGCCATACTTGGTAAACGTTTTCAATGGGAATTTCCATTCTATCGCACCACGCTATTGGGGGAATTTTGGTTTTTCCTTTCGATTTGATTTCGTGGAAGGAGCAAATCGATGGAACTTTTTATTACAATTCTTCAGGTTATCGTTGTGGCGGTAATTCACCGATTCCTTGGACTGTCGAGTCAAGCCCAACTCCAAACGGCGATTGAATATTGTCGCACACAATGCCCCCGCGAGGTTATCGTTTCGATTTGATTAACGAGAAAATCTTTTCTAATTAAAAACCTTTTGGGGTTATCATAAAGTTGCTTTTATGGACATTGTTGTCTCAGCTCTTTTTTTAACGCGTTTTTCCCATTGAGAAATCTATAAATGACGAACAATCTATGGATCCTGGTAGTGTTTTTTTTTTCTTTTTCGTATGGTAGCAATTTTTCTGCGAATTATTAATTATGCAAAAAACAATTAAATTTTGTCCGTCAGCCGAAAAAGTTTCGATGGAAACACTTAGTAAACATAATTTTTGATGGTCACTTCATATGGCATTGATTGATAATTTAAAAATTATACTCTAGGTTAAAAAATATCGCAATTAAAACTAAGAAAATAAGCAGGAAACCATTATAATAAATCGAATTAAAAATGATGATAAGAGCTAAATACATTTAAAAAAAAAACACTCGATACAAAAGTTACAGGTAAGGAAATGAACATGAAGAGAATCGAGTAAGATCTTCTTGCAGCTTCCATACAAAAGACATAAAAAAAATTGTACAATCATCTCCCAGAACGCATAAGAACTCAAAATGAAATAAGATGAAATCTTGCCCATTATAATAAATGCAATTATAAGAAATTTCTATTCTATTGATTACTTAATTAAGCTCTTTTTTCTTGGTACCTACCATACAAAATAACTCAACAGACATTTTATGGCAAAGTGCGTCTATTTCCGGGTCGTAAAGTCTTATCACCTACCGGACTACGCCAGCGTTTTCCAGGCGGAAATACTGGGGATCCGGGAGGCCTGTCGGACTTGGAGGCAAGACTCTACTGCAAAGCGAAATGTTGTAAACTTCACTGACAGCCAAGCCGCAATGAAGGCCTTATGCCTCAAATACATGTTGGGCCAACCAAAGCAAATGCGTCCAAGCGCCAACATGTGGACAGTCCACTTGTGTGCGTTGGCTACCACTTGTCGGCGCTGGTGCTACTTCGCCGCTGTGTCGGTTTTTCGTCACAAATCAAAGGGATTTGTGAACGCTTGGCCAATGGCGTACACATGTTGACTAGCCGCTCAGTCATCGTTTGGAACTCAAGAACGACAGACGTCCGTATATGTTGATGTAATTGTTGCAGGAAGCCATTAAATTAACTGCTGCTGCAGCAATTATTTCCTCGTTTGCGTCCATCACACAAAATTCACGTCGAACACCACATGATTGACAGTTCACACTGAACACCTGACAGCAAACCATGGCCAATCATGGCCAACGTGTGGATGGCAGCACTTGTGCACGGTGGTGTTGGCCTGCACATGTCCGACTTCGCGCTGGCCTACGTTGGCCCAACATGTAATTGGGGTATTAGATTCGGCTACCACCTCCTCCAAACTCGTCGAACAGTGCCGAGAAAAGCTTGCCTACTTAGGAAGTCGGGTCAGAGTTACTCTGCTTTGGGTCCCAGATCACAGCAAGATAAGAGGGTAACGAGCGGGCACACGAATTAGCTAGGCAAAGTTCTGCCCTTCAGGGCTCTCTCATGGAACCCGTTCAAGTCCCACTAGGTACTGTTAAGCGCAAAATATACTCCCACTTTTCTTACAAACGCGAACTTCAGCTGCGTCATATCTAGGAAGATATGGCCATCCTACTGCCGGAGCAGAACATACGAACTCTTGGACAGGAGTATTGTAGACATCTCCAGAGTCAAGACGGTCAGCACGAGCGAGGAGATTGTATAGAAAGCCTGTTAATGTAAAAACCAATTCGGTATCTCATCAGACCTAAGTTAAGTCGAACTTAGTAAAAACGTACACAATAATTTTACACTCTCTTAAAGGTTGAATATCGCAAAATCATGAAATTAATTTTTAGATCAATTATATATAAAGCCCATAGAATTAAAAATAAATCCGATCCCATTAGAACTAGAAGATTCATCGGAATTCGTGAACAATGCCTTACATCCACAATATCGAAAAATGTTTAAATCGGTTTTTTCTTCGATTAAATGTAAAGACTTTAGAAGGGTAACGACTTGATTTAGAGCCGGGGTAGGCTCAACGGGAATTCACTTTATTACTCCTAGTTCTGGCAGAGAACTAGAGATCCGGTCATTAAATCTCGTGTTAACTACCTAACCAATAAAATTCAGGACTGTATTAGGAAGCTTAAAAACTCCAACTGGAATTTGATGCTATCTTCATTGGAAAAGGGCTCCCAAAAGGTTTGGAAGCTAAACCGAATTTTCAAAAAACAACGTGAGAATTTAATACCCCCTCTTCTTGATAACAACAGCAAGTATATATACACGGACTCTGATAAATCTGAATTGATAGCAGATCACTTCGAAGCAGCTTACCATACTACTGTCGGAATGGCAAACACAGTTGTTGATATGATCGTAAACAGTCGTGCAAAACTTATTCCCCAGAATACGGACTTACGCGCTAATGATTTTTGTAAGCCTCGAGAAATTATAAGCATACTTAAAAGATTGAAGACCAAAAAATCACCAGGGATAGACAAACTGCCAAATATTCTTCTTAAAAACCTGACAAAGAAATCGGTCGTTTTATTAAACTTCATTTTCAATTCTTGCCTCAAGCTAGGTTATTTTCCCACCACATTTAAACATGCAATCGTCACTCCAATTCCAACAACTACAGGCCTATAAGCTTGCTCTCTACGCTAAGTAAAGTCTTTGAAAAGATCCTACTAAATCGTATTCAAAAATGCGCAGAAAATAACCGAATCATAACTGACTTCCAATTTGGCTTTAGACGAGGACACTCTACAAATCACCAATTACTCAGAGTAACCGGTTACATAAAAGATTCTCTACGTGCGAAAAAATCAGTAGGGCTGGTATCCCTCGACATTGAAAAGGCTTTCGACTCCGTATGGCACGAAGGACTGATATACAAGCTGCTAAATTTCGCGTTCCCAAACTATTTAGTAACAATAGTCAATTCTTTCCTGTCGGACCGAACCTTTTCGGTGAGAGTCAAGGCAACCACCTCAAGCACTCGAAACATCACTGCGGGTGTCCCTCAAGGCTCTTGTTTAAGCCCGACACTATATAGTATTTTCACTGCAGACGTCCCCACCTACCCGAACTGTGAAATGGCAGTTTTTGCAGACGACACTTGTCTCTATACTCACGGAGATGACGCCGACGAAATCATTGTAGCTTTGGAAACATTCCTAGACCGTCTCTATCAATTCTACTATAGATGGAAAATAAAAGTCAACCGTACAAAAACCAAAGCTATATTTTTCAGCAGAAAAAGAAAGCGTTCTAATCTTCCGAATCGTGAAGTCAACTTCGCTGGACAAACTGTTCCTTGGTCCGACACTATAACCTACCTTGGTCTCACGCTAGACAGGAAAATGACATTTGCTAACCACATAGAAAATGCATGCTTCAAGATTTCCAAGTGTATTCATGCGCTCTATCCACTAATAAACAGGAGATCATCTCTATCATTAGCAAACAAAATACTGATTTTCAAGGTTATCATGCAGCACACGTTGACGTAAGGTGCTCCTGTCTGGGCTAAATGTGCTCTGTCCCACAAAAAGAAATTGCAAGTCTCGCAAAATAAGTCGCTAAAGATTATTTTAAATAGACCATTTTATTACTCAACGAAGGCATTACACCGCGACAGTGGAGTGCTCAACGTCCAGGAACTTGCTGCAACCAGGCTCACAAAACTTCTAACGATGTCCGAAATGATAGATAATCCTCTAGTCTCTTCCTTGGCTAGTTACTGCTACAATTAGCGTCATTATTTTAATCTATTTTGTTTTTTAGTTTTTGTTTAGGTTTAAGTAGTGTTTAAGTTAGTCATTAAGGTTCATTCAAGCAAGGTTTTTTCTCTAACAAAATTTTTCCTTGAACATATTACTGTAACAGATTAACGTAAGTTTCTGCAATTTGAATGCAAATCTATCAATTACAGCTGTAAAGATTAAGATCTAATCACTGAACAAATTTTAACTTGTTATTATAAAACTTAATGAATTTCAATAAATTTATCTATCTATCTCATCTATTACTCCTAGTTGACATACATTAAAATTTGATTTCCTTTGGGTTTTCGCCTTGCCGTCTGATCGTCGCCTCTGCTCAGCGTGATTCGATTTGTGATTTCTGTGGGTACAACTCCGCTCGCTTTGCTTTGACCCTCTCTCTGCTTGCCTTAACTTGATCCTGTTACTGATCGTCATCTTGTCTCTGTTCGCCGGATTTGCTCTGTCGGCGGTTGCCTTGCTCTGTTCATCTGCTCTGCTCATCGTGGCTTGCTCTCTGCTTGTCGCTGCTTTGGCCCTGCGCGTCGTTGCTCACTGTGATCGTCGCTGCTTTGCTCTGCGCGTCGTGGCTCGCTATGCACGTCGTGCTCTCGTGCTCTTCTCGTTGCGGCTCGATTCTGCTTTGCTTGGCTCAGCTCTGCTTGTCTCTGCTCTGCTCTGCTTGGCTCTGCTCTTCTTGGCTCAATTCTACTCTGCTTGGCTTTGTTCCGCTCTGCTGGACTAGTCTCTGCTCTGCTTGGCTGAGCTCGTCTCTGCTCTGCTTGGCTCAGCTCTGCTTTGCTTGGCTCAGCTCTGCTTTGCTTGGCTCAGCTCTGCTCTGCTTGGCTCAGATCTGCTCTGCTTTGCTTAGCTCTGCTTTGCTTGGACATGAACTAGCCGATCTCAAACCTTCAAAGGGGAATTATAAATCCACAACCTTATGCAGATTAGAGACGGTTGTCCTCCCAGTGCGTTGTCTTCTCCGACCCGACATTATAAATCCATAAACTTATTCGCAGACTGACTGCTGCCGACTGGCCCCCTTCTGTTCGCTAGTTAGCCCTTTAATAGGAACTGGCACAAACACCAACTGCGAATCATAACAAAGCTAGATTCTTTGTTTTTCGTGTTGTTTATTGCTGGTGCTTATTTATTCTGTGTTTGTTCTAAGTTTTAAAATTCAATTCAGTGTTACATGTTTTAATTCAATGTTTGTGTGTGGAATTTCTTGTGGAAATTTCCGTCGTCACAGAAGTGAAAGTGAATTCAATTCTCATTTGACCTAAGAAATATATCGGAATTCGTGAAAATGTACGCAACCACTTTACATCCCCTTTTTTAAGGATACCGAACTGGACTTAGGCGGTAGTAGTGTACAGTCCTGACAACTTAGGAATGGGGAGGTCAGAAATCGGACCGGGTATGGCAGGCATGGTGTTTATATTACCAGAACAGAACAGCAAAGTTGCCTATAACAAATCAACTACCGTATCTTGCTACCACTATCAAAAATTTAATTTTTTTTAGGATGAGTTATTGTGGATCTATACAGTTGTCAATTTTTAGCTTTCTATCATTTGCGGTTTTCGAGAAGTAAAAATTAGAATTTTTTTCTGCTAGAGGTCTGCTGGGCCTAACTCCTGTAAAATTTCAAATATCATATCTGGTACGGTTCTTGAGATACACAAATTTATTCTCTCGAAAAATTACTATCCTCCCACTTTCATGCTCAACATTACTTGTAATCTTATATACAAAAACTAAATTTGAACTTCTTGCTATTAATGGTTTGGAAGATATTGTAATCCAAAGTTTTTTAGTCCCAACCGCCACACCCACCTCCTTTAAAATTTTAGTCCTTGTCTAGGCTCCTAGTATCCTTTAAGACAACCACAAAGTTTTAACCTTCTGACATCAACCGTTCAGGAGATATGGCTTTTACAATGTTTCGATCTCAGCCTTCGAACGTTTCGGACACATTATTTTTCTCCCTAATCCCCACCCCTCAATCCCTATCGGCCATTGGAAATGAGTCCACTATCATAGTTCCACATAAGTTCCAAGTTTCAGCCTCCTAGCATAAGCGGCTCCTGAGATAAAGAAACCAAAATTTTTCATCTAAAACGTTCCTCCACATCTCCCTTGACACCCCGACCCCCTCAAAAGATGCCACTTGTAGGGTTCACCCATTCTACCCAGCAAAAAAAATTCAATTTAAAATCTCAACGGGTTTGTTTGCTTCGCGCCTTTAAACGCTTTTGCGTACCCCGTACGGCATACGGCGGACAGACGGACATTTTTTTTTTGTTTTTTTCGGGTTTTTTCAGAGCAGGAACTTTTTTTTGAAATTTCAGGTCAGTCACAATAAAGTAAAAAGTAAAATCGATGAAATTAAGTTAAGTACTACACCTTCGTATAGCTTCCACACAAATGTCTTTATAAAAATATGTGCTTGTATTCGCTCAAACTCGGTGAGAATGCCAAGAGCAGATAAGCCTTTTATGATTAGGTAGGTCGCGACCAAAAATAACAACATGGATTATTTCTGAGCAAATTCCCTCAATTTCTTGCGACAAATACCAAATAAAAGTTTATAAAATTCGTAGTCGTAACTAGCCGTAAAATCTAAGAATTTAAATTTTTCCGGACTAAAACTTTTGACAATTTAAAAATACGATACCAGAAATGAAAATAAGGGCACTTCTTCGTTTAGCTATCACACAAACTTCATTAAAAAAAAAGAGTACTTAAGTTTGCTGAAACTAGCAATAACTCTAGAATGCGTTGAGGAATGAGGCAAAAATTATACGCGATAAAAATATTACGATAATCTTCAGTCCCCTAATCTTTAGTTTATTAACTCAACTACAATTTAATCTAGTAGTTAGTAGCGTACGTTTGGCAGCTAGATTATAGGACGTACTTTGATAACGAATTTTTTTTTCATAAAAAAGAAAAAACTAATTGAACTAAGTGTCTGTAGATGAACAAGAACTTACTTAATTTAATTTCTGGAAATGGTGCTTGCTGTATTCCCATGAATACTTAGTGTGTGTACTCGTGTTTTTACTTACCGAAGGCTTTTCGAATAAGAGTGATAGGTTGTTTATTTGAAAAGGAATACTCTTCATCTTATCGTGAACTGTATTCGAAGAAACACTCGTTCATTGTACAATATCGATGGGATTGTCACCTTGGCTCCTTTGAATGACATGAATCCATTTATTCTAATTTGGGAAAACACGTTCGAAGCTGTCACACGTGAATTATTGGCAATGAATTCTCTCTTCTCGTAATCATGAGTCTTTATTCTGAGATAAACTATAACCTTAGCGTGTAATCTATAACATATTGAACGCTCAAATAAATGTCAACTATGAATTAGATCGCATGAAGCGACGAACGGATGTATACATAAGTACACACGTCGGTTATTCGCTGAACTGTGATAGTTTTCACCGCAGTGTTCATGCCCAGAATCGCTAAAGACGACCAAATAATTCGCTCGAGTGAAAACGAAAGATTTCGCGCAAAGGTTGATATTTTGGATGAGCAGAGAATGGAAGATGGTGAGTCGGTTTGCTTGGAATTGCAGTTGCCTCAAGTGATTTTCCAGAGTATTAAAATAGGTAAAAGAAAAATTGGGATAGAAACGTGTGACGCATACAATAACTACTGTCAATTTTGAGTAATAGATGCCCAAAAGAAAAAACAACTACGTCAAGGAACTTTGAGCGACAGTCCAAATCAAACTTCGAGAGCGAATGTGAAATCCGAAATTCGATCATAGAAATATTACGGAAGAGGTTAAGGCCCGATTTGAAGACGGTGAATTTTAACGCCCCAAAGAAACAAACCTCGAAGAAAATTTCACAGATCATTTTTAAATGCCGAATTAAATTCGACTGCTTCACGCTCGAAAATTGATTGAAATCGGGAGTATAATTTTTAACTTAAGTGTATTAAATTTAAATTTTAAAACCCAAAATGATTTAAAAACGTCTGAAAATAATGAGGTAGATCGAGCAAAGACGTACGCACCATATTTTCTTTTATCATTTTCAGTAGATGATCATCACGCCCTGCGCTTGCTTGTACTTGGCACAGAGCCTTCTTCTTTAGGAAAATGGCTTCTATCATATAACATACGTTTGTACTTTTTCAGTTTGTTCAATTTTAAAACTGATGTTCAAACTCAGCTGCCAAAAAACTGGTACGTACCCTTGCATTCAAGCCCCATATACATGAGAAAAAGTTTAGATAAGTTTGTCTAAAAACTGGATGACTGATCATCTACCAAGCCATGGAGTAAGCAAGAGCATAGGGCCGGCAGGTTCGCGGTCAACTTGGCGCCCAACGTGGGGTATCAAAATTTTGACGAAAAACAAAACAATTAGATGATTGTAAATTAACTGATATAGAAGAAGACAATTTCCTTACAGTCTATCAACTTGTGTATCATCTCTGCAAAATTAACACTTTTGCAGATCTAACGAAACCGGCTTATATTCATGACGGATCTGAGATAATGTACCCGTCAGATTCTAACAGCTCCTTTTGATCTTCCTTGTATAAAACCAAAGGTGCATTTCATCAGCGCGTTTAAGGAAGTGAGGATATCAACCCTTTCTGTTGTAGATGATCGAAAGCCTAAGAAAATTTTCGGCATTTTTATTCAATTCGTAAAAACGTTTTCAACCCTTTTGTACCCTTTTAAGGGATGAAAAGGGAAAAATCTTGAAAATTGGTTTCAGGCGACTATCAATATTTAAGAGGACTTAAGAGATATGACGAAATTCGTAAAAATATATGCATTCAGCTTTCACTGATATTTTTTTTTTTCCCTTTTTTATCACTCTTTTTGCCACTCGCCATTGGAAATTCGTTTTATACAAATTGCTTCTCTAGTAGATCTATATATATATACCAAGTTTCAACTTTCTACCATAAGCTGTTCTATATAAAGGAAAACCCCCACACCCCCGTATCATAACACGTAACAAAATTATATTTTTCATCAAACCACTAGTATTGCTCTATCTATCTACCATTACACTACGATAATCCGAAGCATAGGTAATTAAGGAGTAAGCCCGGCCATGCCTCATTATCGAAAGCAAAGCCGAATATTAATAGTTCCAAGCTCATGCTTTGGTGGGATCAGCTGGGGGTAGTGTATTATGGGCTCCTCAAACCCAACGAAACCATCACGGGAGATCGCTATCCACTACAATTGATGCGTTTAAGCCGATCATTGAAGGAAAAACGGCCGCAATACGATGAGAGCCACGAAAAAGTGATTTTGCAGTATGACAACGCTCGACCACATGTTGCAAAACCGGTCAAAGCCCTACCCCGCTCTATTGACCGGACATTGCTCCTTCCGATTACCACTTGTTCCGATGATCGATGACTCATGGCCTGGCTAGGCAGCACTTCTACGAGTATTCTTATGAAGATGTCAAAAGATAGCTCGATTAGTGGAAAATCTCAAAAGATGATTCGTCTTTCGACATGATATTCGTATGCTGACATAAAGATGGGAGAAAGGAGTCGCTAGCGATGGACAATACTTTCAATAACAGATGGACAATATATTCATTTTCACGAAAAAACTGCTGGAACTTATGCAAGTCCCCAAAAGTTTTGAGTTAAAAATAAGATCGTGTTTACCATTGAACAAAATCCGCGCACTCCTTCGAGGAGCTTTCATACAAAACACATGAAAACACGTTCCCACGAGTATTAGCCAATATCTCCAAAACGCTTTAACCTAGGTCTAATGTGAAGGTACCAGTCTTTTGTTTCTCAAAGTCCGAGGATTTGGAATGTACTTACGATAATTGAACTATGCTTTTCTTTGAACCCACATCTTTTTTGATTTTTTAGCAATATCTAAAAATCTTTATCTATTCCTTTCGCTGGGTTGGGGTCCGGTTCGAGTTGTATGACACATAGGCACAACGTCAAATATTTGAGAACAAAAAATGATATGTCAAATTTTTGACAAACAAAATGTTGTATGTCAAATCAAATTTTTCAGGTAAAATAGACCGACCGTAATAAAACGAAAACAGTCAAGTACTTGCCAAAGCTGCTATATCCATATCCCAAATATTTGATGACAAAAATTTGACAAGAGCGTGATATATCAACATTTGACAAATAAATTTAAATCAAATTGTTCAGGCTTGGCTGCATTTGCAAGCGAATATAATAAAACATTTAAAATTTATTTATCTTAACAACCAGGAACTCATGCTATCGGGTACTTTATGGGGCTGCATATTTTTTGCGGTCATTATTAGGATCTTGAAGAAAAAATTTTTAAGGTGATAATTGAGGAAATGATGTCCTGATATATAATAGAGCAATACTAGTATATCATATACTTATGTTTAAGAATAGCTCAGAAACTCAAGTATTTCTTTAACTGAAAGTGTGTTCGATCCCTGAAGATTTACCCACTTTAAAATATCCTCCTTCCTCCTTAATGAATCCTTTACCTACTCCACAGAATGGTTCCGGGCCAAACATTGGAGAGTTGGCTCCTCGCTTAGCTAGCTGTTCAGCCGATTCGTTTCCCGGAATACCCTCATGTCCTGGCACCCACATTAGGGTTAGACTGTTATGATGTGCCAGCTCTTTTAGAAGAGAATGACAGTCCCATACAAGCCTAGAGCTGAAGCAATAAGATTTCAGTGCTAGCAGTGCCGCTTGGCTGTCAGATAAGATAATAACTGTGGCGCCTTTTGGTTTGTTCAATAGAAGTTTACCTCCGCACAGTTCTATGGCATGTATGTCAGCTTGAAACACATTGGCTGTTTGTCCCATTGCCATCCATATTTTACAATTGGGTCGAAAAACGCCCGCTTCAGTTCCATTATAAGTCTTAAAGCCTTCCGTGTACCAGACCTTCTCCAAAATCTGGTTGACCAGATTGCGATTTCCCAGACTCGCCGTATATGGTTTCTCAAAATCATACACCTTTGGCATATTGCCGTTTACTGGATCGGATACGTACTTCTGATATAATTCCTGAAGAATTTTAAGGTGACCGACATGGTCGTCTGCCTTAAATATAGTGCGCTGCTGTAGCCTTATAGCCTCTCTCAGAGCCTCCTTCTTTATCTTTACGTGTAATGGGGCCATGGCCATAGATTCCACTGCAGCAGTGGGTCATGATTGAGTCCTCTAAACTACTAAAAACATCACGGCTCTGGATTTTTTGCAGAGCCCTCTGTGCTGTGATTTGTTCAATCTATGGCCACCACACCATTGCGGCATACATATGTGATCTTTGGTTTTATAATAGATCTGTAAGTCCAGTATACCATTTTTGGTCTAAGACCCCAAGTGGTGCCACAGAGCCTTGAAAGACAATGTTGCTCGTGTGGAGATATTTTAAAGGTGGAAGTTCTAAGTCAAACACTTGTCCAAGGTAACACCCAACTATTTGACATCAGAAGAGAGTTCAATTGTAGTGCACCTCCACCATTGGGGGCCTAAAGTTTACCTTCTGTTTTCTAGTAAACGGCACTACAATTGTTTTGCTTGGATTGGATTAATCCTTGCTAGATGCACCAGTGGCCTCCTATCTCTAGGGCCTCTTGCATGCTATCCGATTACCTCTTACAGTGATCAACAGGTCATCAACGTATGCTTGAGTCTCAAAACCCATGGTATTCAGGTCCTAATGCACCACAGCAGTGTTGCCTCCCTGAAGGCATCCTCTCACCGATCGTACAGGAAGACCTTTACCTCTAATCTGAGCCGAGATTCTGCGAGTCAAGGATCGCCAGTATTCATCTTGTTTCTTCTACTCCTATTTTACGGGTAAATAATTCAACGGATTTGTGGGAGGTGATGTCAAAAGCACCTTCAACGTCAAGGAAAGAGCACAAAGCTATTTCCTTGGATGTGAACATCTTCTCAATTTTTTGCACTAATTTGTGCAGAGCGCTTGTAGTCCATATACCGGCTTGATGGTATGTAAGGACTCCATTGGCGTATGAAATTGAAAATTTTTTCACTGCGCCACCTACAAAAATGTTTTAGACTGTCCAAAAAAATTTGGTCATAATCAACCGTTTGTTTAGTTACTTATTCAATTAATATAGTTTACCGTTTCGTTGTAGAAGTAAACAAATGTTGTAAGAGCAATATCGCTAAAAGAAACATGGCATAGGTGAGAAAGGAAAAGATTGTCAAAACAGTTCATTTCAGTGAAGTACGTCACAACTAGTCCATCACGTTAACGAGTTAGTTTAGTGAAGTACTTCAATTGAACTGTTCATTACATCTTTTCTTTTCTATAACCAACCGTTCAGTGGTCACTTACTAGTCACTCACCATTCACAACTCCTTGAATTGAACTGTTCACTTTTTTTAAGGATGCCGAACTGAACTTAGGAGGTTAGCCTTTAATACACTGTAGTGTACAGTCCAGTCAGCTTAGGGATGGGAGGTCAGAAATCAGGCTGGGTATGGCAGTGTATTAGTAGGTGTCAATAATTTGTTTTTAGTGCTGTTTGGCTGTGATATGATCTGCCAGAACAGCAATGTTGGCTGTACCAAACCAACCACTGTCTGGTAGCTCTGATGGTGTTTGTGAATCTGATAAGAATGTAAACAGAACTCATCTGCTCAGTGTTAAATCCTTTAGTAGTGACCCTATTAAACATTCCGCACTGTTCCCTAATTATATTAATGTTTCAAAGCCAATAGTAAACTGAAAAATTCTTAAAAATAATTTATGCATTGAGTGGGAATTGAACCCACGACATCGCAGAAGCAATGTTTTCAAGACCTAGTACACTGAACGATCTAATCACTGAAGCTAGTAAGCTCAAGACTGGTGTTATTCTAGGCTGTGATGCAAATGCGCATCATGCAGTCTGGGGTAGTGCTGACACAAACGAAAGAGGTGAGTCGCTTTTCGACTACTTTCTAAGCACTAACCTTCTTCTCTATAATACAGGGCAAGAGCCCACCTTCATAACCAGGAACAGACAAGAAGTCTCAGACATTACCCTCGTTTCCGATAACATCTCACACATGGTAAGCAACTGTAAGGTTTCTGATGAAAACTCCTTCTCAGATCACCGCTACCTCCAATTTAATCTGAATGATTACAAACCTATCCCATCGGCCTTTATGAACTACAGGAGGACCGACTGGGTCAAATATAGGGAAAATTTTAGCGGATTACTCCCACCCAAACCGCCACTCCAACCGAGTAGCTCAACTGACCTTGATGGTCTGGTCACCACCCTCACGCGTGCCCTAAACGAGGCATTGTTGAACTCCTGTCCTGAGAGCAGGCCAAGAGGTAAACAAAAGCCGCCATGGTGGAACGCAGAACTCGGGGCTCTTAGAAAGTGCTGTAGGCAACTATTTAACAAAGCCAAAAGCACTAAAGATGTTTGCGACTGGGACTCCTATAAAGGATCACTTGGTAAATATAAATATGAACTGAGAAAAGCGCAGCACAAATCATGGAGCTCTTCTGCTGTGAAATAGAAGAAACCGCCGCGGCATCCAGCCTCCGCAAAGTTCTCTCTAAAAACCCAACCACACCATGCTACCTGAGGAGACCGGACGGATTTTGGACTACCTCAAGTAGGGAAACCACTGATCTTCTCCTGGAGACTCACTTCCCTGGTAGCTCGCATGTTGAGTCGGTGCGGGCAAGCATTACAAGAAACCATGCACCGTTCAACTCTGACGCTCTTATAACAGAGACCAAACTCCTCTGGGCGATAGAAGGCTTTAAACCATTTGAGTCTGCGGGACCGGATGGAATAATTCCTTCTGAAATCCAGCAGACCTCGGATATAATTTTGCCTTGGCTAAAGGTTATCTTGAAAGGCTGCCTGGATCTAACCTACATTCCTGAAACATGGATGGAAGTTAAGGTGGTTTTTATACCCGACGCAGGGAAAAGCTCTCATGTCTGCTCTAAAAACCTCAGACCTATCTTCTCAAAACACTGGAAAGACTAATGGATGTGCACATCCGCGACAATATTGACAAGCGATTGCTGTCAACATCCCAACACGCGTACTGGAAGGGGAGGTGGGTCGAAACGGCCTTACATTCGCTCGTGCGCACCATTGAAAAATCTCTTAGTATTAAAGAATATACCATGGTTGCCTTTTTCGATATCGAGGGAGCTTTTAACAACGTCAGACCAGAGGCAATCACTGACGCACTTTCTAGCCTGAAGGTGGAGTCCTCGCTTGGCGCGTGATGTTAATTTCATGTTAACATCCAGGATTGTAAACACAAAGCTGGGCGAGTCCTCCTCTCGAAGGTTTGTCAGCAGAGGTACACCACAAGGTGGCGTGCTTTCCCCTCTTCTAGGGAATTTAGTGGTCAACAAACTACTATTGAGACTGGAAGGGGCGGGCTGCAGAGTGATTGCTTATGCAGATGATGTTGCAATAGCTGTCTCGGGGAAGCACCTCAACACGCTTAGTAAGATATTGCACAATGCTCTCTCTATTCTCTCTAAATGGGCATCTGAATGCGGATTGGGCGTGAACCCACGCAAAACAAAATTAGTCCTCTTCACCAGGAAATACAAAATTCCTTACGTAGACCCTCCTTCTCTGAATGGTACTAGTCTAGTTTTCACCGACAGTGCAAAATATTTGGGTCTTATTGTGGACAAGAAACTTTACTGGAAACCTAACATCCAGGAACAGGCAAGGAAAGCAACAGTTGCGCTTTACTCGTGCAAAAAGGCCATTGGTAAAAAATGGGGTATGCAACCCCGAATAGTTAATTGGCTCTACGTGTCCGTCATCAGACCGATACTAATCTACGGTGTTGTCTGGTGGACGGCTTTAGACAAAGCGGTTAACCGCACCACCCTAGGGAAGGTACAAAGATCAGCACACATATGCATCAGCGGAGCTCTGAGAACAACTCCCTCTGCAGCAATTGCCATGATATTTAATCTTCCACCCCTAGACATTTTTGGCAAGCAAATGGCAGTCAGTGCAGCCATTCGACTTAGAACCTCTACACAGTGGACTGGCATATATGCAGGTCACTTCATACTTGAATCACTTCAACAACATTCCTGAAAGCACCGACTACATCCCTCCCAGTTATGATTTTGACAAAACCATCCCAACCCGTCTAGAATAACCAGCCGTTCAGTAGTCAGTCACTCGTTCAATTGTATGTGGATTGGCTTCTCTAAACAGCCGTTCACTAGTCAGTCAGTACAGTTGTGCTTATGGGTTAGGAAATAGGAAAATGAGGGATGAGTATACACAGCTACTCTTTCTCATAATATACATACTCGCACAATTCAAAATACCACACGCATATGAAATGAATATGAATGAACTATATGATAAACCACTGAAAGAGAAGAGGTGCGACTTTGTGGAGAATTAAGTTGTGTCTTCGCTGTGTGTGTTTATGAGGGATACGGAGACGGACGAGAAGATTGGTTGGTTGTCTGTCTCTCTTCTCATCGTACAGTTCACTCGGTTAGTCTTCGTTCTCCCTTCATTCGTTTTACATTGATTTTTATTCACCTTTCGAATTGAACTGCAGTTCATCAAAATTACTGAGTTACTTCACTTACTCACTTCAATGAAATGTTCTTTTAGAGTAGTTCATTCCTGAACAACGCATCTCTAGGTGAAAGAAAACCTTTTAATTTTATTAACATGCTCTTTTAGAGTAGTTCATTCCTGAACAACGCATCTCTAGGTGAAAGAAAACCTTTTAATTTTATTAACATGTCATTAGAATCTGCTGTTTCAGGCTGTACTCTTAATTCCATTCAAAAAAAAGGACACAAATGTGCGCTACAGCATCGACTTATTAAATTGCTCCACGTGCTGTGATATGTAGAGTGCAATTAACTCGTTTAATCTCAGATGTTTAATCAAATGTGTCTATGTGAATAATTCTCTAAACTCATTATCTGCATATGGGTCTAACTCTAAGGCTAAGTAGTTGTCCAGTCGAATCTCCTACGTAGTTTCCATTCTCTTGTAGAACGTAGAAGTTGTGGTTTGAATGAACCCAGAGCCGCATCTTCCTTTGTGGTTTAATTATAATGTGCATTGTGCACGAGTGTGTCCAAGTACAATCGTTCTACCACGTTCCCGGGTAGACATTAGTTTAACGTAGAATTTCAAATGTAGATTTGTTTGAAGTAAATTTCGCTAATTTTCTACTCGTAGAGCAGAAATCCGACTTACCTCCTCCTTTCTCTATGCATTAGACCTCCGTTTTATACTTTAGATTGAAAGATACTAGAACTTAGTCGTACTGAAGACAACATTCTTTGAAGTTTATTGCGCTCAAGTGGTTTCAAGAAGCTCACGACAACGTGACGTTCAAACATATCAAATTAACATTTTACATATTAAATTCAGTGAGATTTGCTTGCAGCACTCGAAGCCATTGTCTCGCCCCTTTCAACACTAACGCTATTCGGACGAATCGATTTCAGTATTCTATTTCCAGCATAGTCCTTGCTGCGTCCTTTCTCCGTCGCTTAATACCTGTCCCTATACTCGTTCGCACTATATGCACCTGCAATCAACACCTCGATGCAATGTATTTCATAAATTGCTTTTGGCTCTTGAATGGTGGAATCGACTTCGATGGTATTGTTGTTATTTTTTTTCTGTCCTCATGGAACACTTTTTAAAGAAAGGAAAAGTCTCGTTAGGAGGCCAGTTGTAAGAAGGTCTGACTCGACCCTCTAGGCAACAATAAGCAGAATCCGAAGGACTGTTGTTGTCAACTGTCTCCTGAGGGAGGTTGAACGAATGTGGAAAAAGGAAAACGTTTGGAACAATAAATAACTAAACTTGACGTAAACCTTTAGTTTATCAGTGCAAAGGTTCAGGGAATCCGTAGATTTAGTAACGATTTTTAGTTAAAAGTCACGTGGGAGCGGAATAGACAAAAGGACCTTTGTTTTTGAGTCGATGAAATCGTTACGAGACGAGACAATACCGCTTACTTATCTCTCGTACACATTGAGAATACAATTCTCGGAAACAATAAAACGTTTTTGTCATCTGAAGAAACTTCCTATTGGAAGTTTGTAGAGCGTAGCGTCGAAAAAATAATGAATTCATTTTCTCGTAAATGAAAGAGAATTGATTTGAAAAAACCAGGGCTTGAAGGGGTTTCTTTACACTCCAGGCATAACGAAGTTCAGATCTGTTGTCTTTGACCACCACTCACATAATTTGTTATATCTTCAAAACTAATAATCACAAATTTACCATGTTGTAGCTTGTTTTTTAGGGAATCGAATTATCTTTCATTCGATGTAAGCGTCGATATTGTAGCTGTACCCGATCCTGAGAAATTTGCTTCGAAATACAATCTTTTGCTACTGCAAAGCTGAAAATTCTTTGATCAATGCGATTTTTCTCAGAAAACCCTATTATTAAAATGCCATTTTAATTGCATTTTTGATTGTAGCACATTGTTGCTTACAAAAGCTGCATACATATGTATGACTTAGGTTTTAAAATTTTAAAGATAATAAGCAAAAACTCGAAAAGGTAAAAATTTAATATGCGATAAAGTGAGCCTCGTTAAAAAAAGGCTAAAATTTCTGGTTTTATTTAAATGTTTATATTGCGTATTTGTTCATCTATGGACTGTATAGTGGAAACATAGGAGCTGCACAATTAGAAAATCATCATAGAGTCCAAATTCTCCAGAGGCGGTATCATAAACTTTTACAACCTACATACGTGGGCTAAGAGCTATACAAGCTAAAATCTGTCTTTACGCTCAGTGGAATTGTACATATCCGTTTAAACGAAGATGCTGTAAATGACCAGGCGAGACAAATAGTGTCGATGGATGAACTACGTACTATTGCAGAGGGGAAACGATGCTCTTGAATAATGACCGCTCGACATTGGTGTGATGTTTTAAACTTGTTGAACTTAAAATTAAACTTATTAACTTTTTTAAATCGATTTCTTATACTGGTTTGTACGTTTTTCTTTCTTAAATTCCTATTTTTGTTGGAATATTTTATGATTAATTTTTTCAACTTGGTGAACTTAAACTTATTAACTTATCAAATTCAATTAGTTGTACTGAATTATACTTTCTTTTTTCTTAAACTCTTGTCTTTGTTGGAATATTTTGTAATAGATATGTTATTTGCTTGGTGGCCTTTATGGCAGAACAGGGAGTCTCGGTGGCGCTGATTCAGGAGCCTTGGGTGAATGGCAAGAGCGTTATCCAGGGGCTCGGACTCCAGAATTATAAGCTCCACTACAGGAAATGCGAGGGTAAACCAAGGGCATCAACGTACAGCAATGAAGATATAACGGCAATTCAGCTAGAGAGGGAAATGGGTAAGCCGATATGCTCGGCGTCGGTCTACCTACCATACGACGGAAGCGAAGTTCCACCGCAGTTAGTACAGAAGCTCGCAGGGAGCAGTAGATGGGACCTGGTCATCGGATGTGATGCGAATGCGCATCATTCACAATGGGGAAGCACCGACACCAACGAAAGGGGTAAGTCTCTTTTTGATTTTATACTGGGATCTAATTTAAGGATATGCAATGTGGGCTCAGATCCTACATTCATAGTGCGGAACAGACAGGAGGTTTTGGATATTACCCTTGCCACCAATTCCAGAGCGCTGAAGGTTAATAATTGGAAGGTTTCAGATAAACCGTCATTCTCGGATCACGGTTGGATCCTATTTCAAATTCATTTTGAGTGGGAGAAAAGGCAGTTCCTACGGAACCCGGATTGGGATAGGTTCAATAGAATCACAGAGCGGCAATTCTCAACGATCCCGCGGGATGTGGTAAGTAGGGATGCGATTGAAGCAAGTGTGGGGACTTTCAATACCTTTCTGGTAACGGCTTTCGAGAAATCCTGCCCGCTACCTAGGGCTCCAAAGAAAATTAATCCACCTTGGTGGAATAGCGAACTAAGGGAACTGAGGGAATCTCCTAGGAAGCTTTTTAATAGGGCGAAGCGTGATGGGAAGACGGAAGACTGGGACAATTATAAAGCCAGTCTCAGGGTCTTCAAATACAAGATCAGGAAGTTTAAAAGGGAGTCGTGGCGTCCCGGCTTCGGAAAGTACTTTTTCAGGAGCCGTGTTCAGCTAGCTACATAAAGAGGAGTGACAGGTCGTGGGTGGAGACTAGTCAGGTGGACCCCCATTCTATAGATAGATAGGGGCCTCTCTGGAACCAATTTGGTTGTACCAAATGGAATGGAAGAACTTCTGGGTGAAGACACGATCAAATGGGCTATAAGCTCTTTTGCTCCCTTCAAATCACCGAGACCAGACGGCATTAGGCCAATCATGCTGCAGAGAGCCTCCGAGGCAATCCACAGCTGGTTGAGTACGATTTTCAGGAGCTGCTTACGGGCAGGGTTCGACGGGCCTGGCGAGCGGCACGTATAGTTTTCATTCCCAAAGCGGGAAGACCCAGTCACACGACAACGAAGGACTCTCGACCTATCAGTCTATCGTCATTCGTTCTTAAAGTGCTGGAGATTCGGAGATTATGCGAGAACAGGCTGCTGTCTAACGCTCAGCATGCCTACATCAGAGGGAAATCCGTAGACACAGCCCTACATGAAGTAGTGGCGTCTATAGAGTTTAGTTTGGAAAGTAAGGAATTCACGTTGGCGGCATTTCTTGACGTTGAGGGGGCTTTCAACAACGTAACAGTGGAAGCAATTAGGGAGGCTTTAAATGGCATAGGCTTAGAAGAGGGACTGACGGGCTGGGCTGGTTGACGACCTTGTTGAAAACCAGGATTGTGAGTTCGGAGAGGGGGCAAGGAAAGGTAACAAGGCAAGCCTCGAGGGGTACTCTACAGGGTGGGGTGATATCGCCCCTTCTATTGCTCCTTGTAGTGAACGAGGTTCCGATGGAAATCGAAAGGAAAGGAATCAAGGTTGTGGCCTACGTGGATGACAAAGTCATACTAGTTTTGGACACTATTACTGACATCTTGGAGTCGGCACTCTGTACACTGAACAGGTGGGTCAAAAGATGTGGCTTGGGGGATAACGCCTCAAAAACTGAGTTGGTTTTATTTACTAGGAAGCACAAGATCCCGGAATTCAGGCTGCCAATGCTTGAAGGGGTCGAGCTGCAACTTTCGGAAAAAGCGAAATATCTGGGCCTGATCTTGGATAGGAAGCTAAATTGGAAAGAAAATGTTGGAGAGCGTATTAAAAAGGCTAACAACGCGCTTTTCACGGAAAGAGCTGGGGTCTGAAACCATATATGGTACATTGGCTGTATACGGCGGTTGCAAGACCCATTCTGACGTACGGGGCACTGGTATGGTGGAAAGCCACAGACAAAAAGGGAACTGAGTGGAGTGCAGCAGAGTGCTTGTGTAATGATCACAGGGGCCCTGCGCACAACGCCAACAGCAGCACTGGAAGTTTGCATGCACCTTTTACCGCTTGATATTTTCATTAAGCAGGTTGCGTCAAACATAGCGGTAAAACTATTGAGCTGTTGTCTCTTTAGGGAGAGATCCATAGGACACAGCTCCATTCTTAGGGAATTTCTTGAGAGTCCGGTCAACTTTTGCACGGATTATATGATCCCGGTGAATGATTTTAAATCATCGTTCAGGTTTGTATACCCAAGCAGAGCGGACTGGGAAAGCAACAGGGTTGTAAATAAGAGAGAACTCTCCGTGTATACGGACGGTTCCACGGCGCTGAAGTCTTCTCTGAGCAGTTGAGTGCAAGGGAGTCTTCTAAGCTGCCGGATGCCTGTAGTGTATTCCAAGCGGAGATTCTGGCAGTGCTCCAGGCAGGTAACATCATGTTGATGGAGGAGATATTCGGTCGGGATATCTCACTCTACATTGACAGCCAGGCGGCTTTGAATGCATTGGAATCGGAGTCTATTAAATCCCAGCTAGTAAAGCGCTGTCGAGAAGTGCTCAAGGTACTTTGTAACCAGAATAGAGTACGACTATGCTGGGTAACAGGGCATAGTGGCATACCAGGCAATGAACAGGCCGATGAGCTAGGATCGGCGTCGAACGTGATGGTAGAGGTGGTTAATCCACCATTAAACGGAATTAAAGCACGTATCAGGGATTGTACAGCGGACGCAGCGAACTCTAGATGGGAGGTGCTAACGAGCTATAGGACTTCTAGGGCACTCTGGCCAAGGTTGGACAGACGAAAGATTAGGGAGATATTGACATGGAGTAAAGCTGCGAAATAGAGTTAGTCTCTTATCGGATTATTAGTACGAAATTTAAATGATAGGTAGATCAAGTCGTGATCTGATATACCTGGAAGAGATATTTGCCCGAACCCTCCAACTTCATTTGAACAACTTGCGGCTGTAATGAACAAATCAAGTCGGGAGGAGCAAGTTTTACTGTACATGTAAAGGGAATGACTTAGAAGCACTCAGACAAACTGAGGGGGCTTGGGTGAATCTTTCGGGTTACCGGCAGACTAGAATGTGCTGGCCGGAACTTGATAAGAGGAGCTCTAGCTTCATATTGTCTGTGAGCAGAAACGCATGTAGACAACTCATAGAGTCTAAACGGGACATTGTCCTTTTGGGAGACATGGAGAAAGACTGGGAATACCCATGGCTGATCTGTGCCGCTGTGGTGATGAGAATGTAGAACCAACACTGGAACATCTAGTGTGTGGTTGTGAAAGTCTGGCTCGTACCAGATATCGGTACTTGGGGAAATTCTTCTTGACCGATTTATCAGAACTTCCAATGATACCTTTATGGAGAACTACCCTCTTCATAAAGAAGAGCAATATTTGGAATCAATAGCTAAGAGTCCGGTTTTTATACGACGGGAACACAATGGATCCTCAGTGATCTCACGCGATGGGCTCTGGCACAGTGCTACAGTTCACTCCTCTTAATCTAACCTAACCTAAGATCTGAAGAACAAGGCAACAAATAAACTTAAAACTACTTAAGGAACTATTCCCGAAATAAATACCAAAAAAACTTTCACCAAACCAAATCCCAACTTCCTTCCGAATGTCTATAATTTGCATATGGACAACATTTTCGTTTAATTGTTTGGTAAACAGTGCAAAAAGCGGTTTCACCTGCTGTTAACTGTTTACATAACCACCGATCTACGATCTGAACGCTATTGAATTATTAAGATGTAACCGCAGAAATGATAAGCAACTGTTGGCATTAAATTAATTATCTTCCGGCGTTTGCCAAGAATAAATCATTGCAATATTTCATGGCGATTATTATTATTTGAAAAGAACCACAAACCACAAAATTTTGTGAAGATGAATAGCAAGCTGTCTCCAACCTGAAAGAAGAGCCTGCTCCCATTGCCGAGTTGTAAAAAAAAAATGACGACGACGAACACAAAATGAAAGTTCAGAATTTCTTTCTTGTAAAACGAAAGCCTATACAAAATAATTTCACATCGTCTTTGTTTATCTTGTTACTGTGTTTTTATGTCCCCGGATAACTTAAATATTCGTTTACTTTGTGTGCCAGCCCTGCGCATCCCTTTTCCACGGGACCCAAGATCCTTCTACACAGCGAGAAAATGGCAGCCCAGCGAATAAGACGAAGTCAGAAAGAAAGACATTTTTAATTTGCAAGACCTGGGCGAACAGATGAAAAGATGTCCTTTGGAATTCAGAGGCATCCAGGCTCCCTAAAGTGTGAAACGACGAAAAATGTGACATATACAGAGGGAAAATGTCTGGAAAATTTGTCATTTGATAGGTTCAGTCGAGGATAGAGCGAATGGAAAGAAAAGTAGTACATACTACGAAATGACGTGAAATATGCAAATGGCAGGAAGCAAGACAACTTTTCTAACATACGACAAATAATTGCAGGGGGTTGGATGGAATGGAATTTCTTCTTCCTTGAACTCAACGTTGAGTTCGGCTCGAATGGGGAGAGTTTGGACACGCGAATTCGTCCTTCCGTTATGGCAGCGTCGTTAGAACTTAATGATGTCGCGAGGGTGGTTTATATGGGTGTCTTATTTCAACCACCCAAAATACATTCGGATATTCACTCTAATTACATTATAGGGGTGGTGGAGAAGGACAAGTACTTATGTTTGTATAAGACAATTTCCAGGGATCTTGACGATGTACGTCACGGCATCCTGCCGTCTCATTAGTATTAGATAATTTCGCTTGAAGACAATGCTATCATGAATGAAATCTTGGTTAGAAACTCACTTCGGGAAAACAACTAAGTCTACCAATTTGCTAAATTCAGCTGTCCTGCACTTTCCCTATTCTCAAACTGCCAATTTCTCTTGCTTTTCAAAAGTATTTATTGCAAAAAAGGGTTCGCCCTAACTTCGTCCGGCCAAATAAACAAGATTCGAGATCAAATAGGCAATCAAAGGATCGAAAAAGCAAAAGTCCGTCTGTCCGCCGTATACACCATTGTGAGCAAACACGGCAGCCATCTTCCGCACAGCTTTCTAATGTCCAAATTTTCAGTTAATATGAAAAGTACTTTTTGAAATGCCTAACATGTCCGCTAGCTCGCGTACTTTCTGTCGACGGTCGTCCAATACAATTTTGTGGATTTTCTTCATTATTTCTGGTGTGGTCAACCCATTTGGTCGACCACTGCGTTCGTTCGTCTTGACAGTTCGTACGGCCTCGTTTAAATTCATTCACCCAATATTTTATTGTTGTAACCAAAGGAGCATGCTCACCCAGAGTAGAATCTAGCTCGGCATTGATATTGGCTGGACTGAGACCTATCATGAATGAAATCTTGATTAGAAACTCTCTTCGGGAAAACAACTAAGTCTACAAACTTGCTAAATTCAACTGACTAACATCATCCCCGAGGTTATGGGTTCAAATTCCATACACGGCCCTGTCCTGAGCTTTCACTATTCTCAAACCCCCAACTTTTCTTGCTTTAAGTATTTATTGCAAAAAAGGATTCGTCCCAACTACGTCCGGCCAAATAAATAAGATTCGGGATCAAATAGGCAATCAACGGATCGAAAAAACAAAAGTCCGTCTGTCCGCCGTATACACCGTACGCAAACGCGTTTGTAGGCTCATAGCTCACGAACCCGTTAAGACATTAAACAAAAAAATTTTTTGCTGGATAGATTGGGTAACCTCCTTTAAGTAGTGACTTTTGGGGTGGTGGGGTGTGGAGGTGCGAGAAGCGTTTTAGATAAAAATCCGTATCCCAGGAACCTCTCTGCAGAGAGCTATGATAGTAGAGCTATTTGCAAAAATATGGGAGGAAGGATGCGAGAGTGGGGGAAGAAAAATTGGTCCGAAACGCTCGAAAGCTGTGATCAAGACATTCTAAAATGCATATCTCCTGAACGGTTCATGCCATAAGCTTGAAACTTGATGATTGTTTGTAGGCATTTTAAGGAGGAACAACTGGCATGTCTCTAATGAGTCTTCTACCCCCGATGGATCTCTACCTTGTCGTGGTGTGGTGGCTTATGTCGCAAATCTAGAGATAGTGGGGGTTTACACTCAAACTTCTTTAGAGGAGCGGTGAAATAAATGAGATCCCCACTCAAGCCAAGGTGTATAAGTATTCGTGCCGAGGGCTGCATGGTATCAGGTGTATAAATGTGATGCCTTGAACGATCTCCTGGGGGCACCGGGCGAAACCCACTTCCATATTGGGAGCTCTGTGAGTGCAGACCTTCTTTTCTCGCCATACTCGTGGGATCTAAATCGACACAATATCCAAAAAAATCAACGAAGTGTCCTCTAAAATTAGCACCCCAGTTGACGTGGTACTTGACGTGAGCATTGATACCGAGATGGATGTAAAGTGTGAAGACACCCTACTACTCACACCAACAGACCATAATGAAGAGGGGAATCTGCTCACTCTATCTCTGTGCAAAGGAAAGGTAGTAAGCGCGAAGGATATCAGCATTCGGGAGCCTATGCAGAAGTTGCTCCTATAGACCTACCGCAAATCGAATCGGAGAGACAGTTCGAATACTTCTCTGGCACCTCTAAGAGACGTATCAAGGGCAAAATTGCCAGTGGCGTGAATCCGGAAGAAGCGCAAAGACAAGTCGGAGAACTTGTGGCTAAACGCGATTAGAAAGGTGATGGTAGCACATCAGAACAAATCTTAAAAAAGGTGCAGAAAACGGAAAAATCGAAGGCAGTCGCCACGACATGGTTCAGGCTACCAAAACCAAACCAGTCTCCTCGGCAAATACCAAACCAGTCTCTAAAGACTGCGCAAAAATAGCAAAAGGTAAGCCGATGAAAGAACGGAGCTCGCTCAACCCAACGCCCAGCACTTCCAAACTGTCATACAGAGACGTAGCGACTCAAATGAAAGTGGCTATTAGGCATTCTAAGCACCATGAGATCACTCACACCGAGGACCAAAAGAGAGACGTCAACCGATCACTCATGGACGAGGTGCACAAGATTGAAGCTGGCGAACCGCATCCACAGTTTATTGCACAAAGTCAGGTTAGTGACAGGCTCTCTATCACGTGCAATAGCAAATCAACCAGGGACTGGATCATCAGGTTCACCCCTATGCTAAAGCCCTGGAAGGATGCGCAGCTAGACAAACAAAACCCAGGCCTTAGGACCGACTCATGGTGGGTTCTTTGCATTGTCAAAGAAAATATTGGCGAACAGACTTTTGTCTTATCTATGGTTGACGCTTCAAGAGCTAGAACCACTGAAGTGCCGTCTATTCCTGAATTTTTCAGATATCCAAGTGTGGATCAGAAAGGAAGGAACAGTGAAAGGAAATGCTGCAAAAGTGATTACCAAATATACCACAGGTTACAGGACAGAAACTACGAAATGGAAAGATGACCAGGTCAGCTCTCAACCAGGACTGTTCCTGCCGAAAATAATAAGTACACTAGTCAACGCGGCAAAGTAAATTGGCTCAAATCAGAAGGCTTAGAAAAATAATAACAAAAAATCGTTTGAACCTAAAAACAATACAATAATTTCAATAAATAGATAATAATAAATAAATAATTAAAAGTCTCTAAATATTTACATGGTCCGTCGAGCCGGACCATCCCAGGCAGCAGTAAAAGCAGATGTCCAGACACAAACCAAAATGTTCAGGACAACTACACACGCACCAATCCGGACCGTCACAAGGTCCCTTGGAGTGGACAAGAGTCCAGCGCAGAGATAAACCTCAAGCTGGCCCTTCCAAAGACTCAACATCTGATGTAAAAGCTTCTACAAAAAAGCACCTCAAGCCACAGCGCAAACGCCCAAAGGTCTAAAAGCCGGAGGGAAGACATTGGCTAAAGGCTCAGAGCTAGCGAAACCACCAGTGCCGTCGGCAATGCAGAGGCAGATTCAAGACATCAGAGATGCTGCTCAGGCAGCTAACTCTGACAGGGCCAAACCAACTACCGAGCAATAACCGCCTTCATGTGCCTTTTAGTGAACGTGCAACATGCGAAAGCGACGTCAGAAGATCTCTCCCGCAGGTTTACTGAAGATCTACTTGACGTCGCTCTTATCCAGGAGACATGTTTAATGGAGGACCAGGTAAGAGGCTTGGCCGTTGATGAGCTCTTGAATAACTCTACCAATAGCGGTAGACCCAGAACATGTTTACTTTTCAAAAACAATATTAAATATGTTCCAATTCCAAGATACTGTACTAAGGAGTAAGGACGTAGAAGCGGCCTTTGTAGAGCTCCCGTTCCCGGAGGGCAGGACAGAGATCATAATTTACTCAGCCTACCTTATCGGGGATACACAGAACCTGCGTCGCCCGTCTTCAGGGATAGCATCAACCTATGCTGGAGGACTAACAAGCAGCTGGTACTTCTGGACAGCTTCGAGCGCATGTTTTTATTTCGGATCTCTTCATAATAGTAGCGAACTCTTCTGAATATTGTCCAATATGTTCTTGGAATAATGTTCAAGTCGGTCATATCCTTCGCATATTTCATCGGACTCGACTGACGGCCGTCACTTTCACCGCCGTGATACAAAGGCTATTGGTGCAGTTCAAGCTGTATGATTCACAGCTGTCTTTTCACACCAAATCAAGTCGTTCAGCTCGCCAGTAATGCTTGTGCCCAAAGATATGGCCATACTACTCCCGGAGCAGAACAGATGAACTCCTGAGCAGAAGCCGTGTGGACGTCTCCAGAGTCACGGCAGTCAGCACGGTTCACTGGCCGATCGGCGACCACGCGGCCAGACTGGGTATTCCCTTTATCGACAATTGTCGCAGTTTTTGGGATGCAAATAAAAGGGAAACTGTTATCCACCTTTACGTTACGTTAAACCTTCTTTGCGAGTGTCCAGCCAGAGAGCCAGAGAGCCACACTTCGCGCACTAGGCAAACCCTTCTTCAATAACTTTGATAAGATCTCGAAAAACAAGATTGGAGAACCGATTACTCTCTTGAACAGCTCTGGATGGATATGATAATCCATTCAAGCCCCGGGTCTCTGTAAAATTATGTATCTACTTCATCAGGCGATGGTATCGCCTTAAGCGTCATCATCGAATCCATCGCCTATGCCCACCTCGGTGTCAATTCCAATTGAGTTTAGCATATCTTTGATCTCCTGGTCGATCAAGGACTCTGTTTTCCGCATATTTCTTGACAGAAAAAGTCTTGACCTAAAATTAGGAATCCAGCTGTTTGGTCGACGTTCGTAGCCGGGGAATATCGTCGTACCCCATCGAGTATCAATGCCTTCCTCATTGTATGGCCGATTCACCTTCGTCTCTGAAACTAAGACTACCTATCTTGGACTGTCCAGTCATCCCCAAAAATCATGGCTGGTGAATATTGGCTCCCATTCAGACGATCCGGTTCTTCTCTTCTGAGTTTTGTCAGCAAAATTCGTTAAAACACGAGTTCATAAATATGGGCCCTTCAGAATGCTTAAAGACAGCAGTTTCAAACTTTGCCCGCATTGGTTTTCTCAAAGTTGCAGCTAACATCATGAATATGAAGAAAACCTGATGCGTCCTTCCCATAACACACAGAGAGACAAAAATTAGAAAAATAAGGAAGAATTGGTTGAGAGCAATGGATGTATTTTGAGGACATGATAGATGAAAAACCTTCAGGGTAAAGTCCAGTTAGAAAACTGTGTTGAGAATTTTGCCCGAAAGTGTTTCGTCCGGGTGAGCCATCAGAGGACTAAGTAATTTGATAAAAATAACTAAGGTAAACTTAGTGATTGCAATTTCAAGAAACAATGCATTTGATGAAGTTACCTGCATGATGGATTATGAACACAACTCACGATAGCATTACAATTCAATTTTCTATCCAAGTCCTGAACCATAATGGGACGGACGTACGTATATCGCAAACAAAGAACCGAATCGAGCAGACGTAACAGATGCAGCCCCATATGTTGCCCACTGGAACACACCAAACACCTCTTCGTTTAGAGGTGGGGCAATCGATTATTTAAACATTACAATTGGGTCCTGGGGATGTGATTTTGGTTGAAATAATTAATTTCACCCATAAATGTTAATTCCAATGTACGGAGTGCTGGAGCGCGTCATCGCCACGGTTGGACTGGTTCCCTATGTTGTTTTAGTAACATCCACAACCGCTCAGGAATGTACCATCCCAAACTGTTGGATTTTTAGCGCTTCGATGGAATTTAGCCTCTAAAGGACGTTTTTGTTACAGGAACAATCTGCACCTGCCATGAAGGTGCCGCGAAATTGGTAAATTTAACTTGCTCGAGCCGTTTACATGTGAATGATGTGGACAGGATCCCAATTAGCTGGCCTTGTACTTAATTAAGTCGCGCGAAAAAGTCCTTTTTTGCATTTAGTCCGACCCTCTGCACATATTTACTGGTGGAAAATGATCGCAATCGAACAACTTTGTCGAAAGTAATTCCGTATACGTTGAAACAGTTGATAAAGCTGAAAAGGACCTTCGCTAGCGAAGCAGTTTGCCTAGTCTAGTTTTCGATACAGTACTATACAAGGCGAACTTTTGGAAAACAATGTAATTCGATATGAGACTCGCTGTGCCAGTTCCTGTCGAAGTTCTACCAATTCAATAATGTAATGCGGCTGGCTGTCTTATCCGTTTCATTTTCAACAAACAATGGAAAACGGCTGCATGACCTAGTGCCTTCGAATGTACCACTAACAAAACTATTTATTCTGAAACCTTTTCCGGCTTGGAGTTAATTCCGGGGGGGTGGTGGTGGAAACACGATCTTTGGAGGACAGGGAATACACCACGTATTCCACATTCGTAAAGATATGAATGTGGAATATTTGCCGTATCCGCTCCAGAAACTTTCCTTCTTTTTCGTTGAAAGGAATGTTTTCGAAGTGATTTTTAATGGGATTGCATCCCACATATCGTTTGAATGAGACACGACCATCAGGACGAGAAAAGCAGATTCCTTAGAAGCTGGAGCAAAATAAATGTGAAGCGACAGATCACAAGAAAAGCATTTCACAGTTCTGGCGACATGCAACTTTCGCAGACTTTGTATTTATAAGTTGCCGAGATAGAGCGAGCCGTTTTGCAGGGTTCCGTTTTGTCCAGAATTTAAGGATGTGTGGTTTCAATTGAAAATTGAATACTTAGGAATATTGACAGGGGGAACTTTCTGAAAAATTAAGAAAAGCAGATTTCGATCGAAAGTTGGACAAAGTTGATAAATGCATCGCCGACAGACTAACCATGACGATATCAAGCCGATTAAAGTTTTAAGTATTTTGCGTGTGTTGCAGCATAGACTGATGAGGACAGCAACAGTGCACCTCTACAAGACTGTGCTTCTGCCGCCAGGAATTATTAACTCCTTGATGTCTTTTCTCGATTTCTTCTAGATCAAGACCTTTTGGAAATGTCTTTCAATACCTTCCTCATTGTATGGCCGATTCACCTTCGTCTCTGAGACTAAGACTACCTATCTTGGACTGTCCAGTCATTCCCGAAAATCCTGGCTGGTGAATACTGGGTCCCATTCAGACGATCCGGCTCTTCTCTTCTGAGTTTAGTCTTGAAAACGGTTGAAAATACGCTGGAAATTGTTAAATAGCAGAATCTGCCCACCTTCATAGTTCTGTAGATGTCCAAACAGCTGAAATATGGGCAATCGCTCGAGCAATCTTAATCTTTCTGGATTTACCTGGACCGACCATATTTTTGTCCCACTCAAAATCCTCCATTGATGCTATCTCTAACAGGAAAAATCAGAACTACATTCCAACACAGCTAAGAAACCTCTTAGCCTCTCAAAAGGACATAGCACTCTGTTGGATTCCAGGGCATGTCGGTATACCGGGCAATACCATTGCAGACGAAACTGCAGGAAGATTATTAGGACTCAATCAAAATGGGGATGGTATCATTCCCCCTTCCGAAAATTTTTTGATAACCCAGGTACGAACAATTATCCAGGAAGACAATGCTGCAATGCTCACTGGTCACAGACTTTATATCCAGTCTACGAATCCACCATGCCTCGGGGATTAGCGACAATACTCGTGAGATTAAGACTAGGCCACACTTGGCTGACCAAAGGTCACCTAATTTTGAAAAAAGATCCACCATCGTGCCCTCACTGTTAAAATAGGCTTACCACAAAGCACATCCTCGAAGAATGCCCAGAAACTTCATCTTTCTTTCCCCACCACGTTCCCCCCTTAGATGTCCTTTTAAATCCAACACAAACCTCAAACTCCCCACTCTTTCAACTCCTCTCCCATTTAAATATTTTAAGTCAAATTTAATCGATTTATTTTTCCAACCTTAATATTGTTACGTGTAAGCCTAGCCACCGCGCAACTCGATCGATTACAAATAGGGAAACAGCAACAACCGAATACGCTGCAAAGTAACCCAATCAAAAGCCTAGTTGAGTAAATAAGAAGAGCGGAGCAACAGGATTATATCTCCCCTCTAATCGAATGCGCTCGAATGTATTAGAACAGCCTAGAAGATCAAATGGAATGCTCTCAAGCTTTCCAGAACTCTCTACACACACCACCGAACGAAGATTCAAGAACAGTCTCGACTACATACAAGTGGTATAAAAGCAGATAAAGCTTTCAGCGAGGGACATAGTAATTTTTATTACGTCGACTGTGATAGCCAGCGTGTATACGCGACCGTGTTGGTAGAGAGCGAAAGTGATCGAATCAAGCGATATAGATAAGCGGGCGGTATTGCCATACAGTGCGAATGATTGTGTTAATAGAATTAAAGTACGAAGAATAAATACTCACTTATTTTTATTTTAACCGAATTGTGTTTTACTTTAAATCCCGGCGAACCCCTAGCTCGCAACAATATGTTCAAATATGAAAATTAAGAAATATTGTATTGAAAAAAAAGTTTTGTGTAAATTAGCGCCGCATGTACTTAGCTTACAAGACGCCTCTCTAGCTCTGTCTAATCCTTTAGGCTATAGCTCAGGAAATAAAAAAAAATAAAAATAAACCGGCCACACAGTGTTACACCTAGGAAGAAGGAGCTAATTCCGGACCGACAGATTTATAAACAGGGTCACATTATGTAAACATTCCAGGATCACGATGACCAAGCCAATGTACTGATCAATTGGAGATCAAGCGAAGATCAGTTACGAATTTAACGCAAAAGTTTCAAAGACGTCTTGTAGCGTCTTTCCAGCCTGTTTCTTTATTTATCTCCTGGCCCTGGCATTGCTCTCTTCTTTGACGACCTAAAGATGAACTATGAGTTTGGTGAGCAAAAGTTGACGGGATGGACGTTTGAGATCATTTTTGTTGCGGATCTTGGAAAAATTTCAAACGATTAATTTCAACGATCCTGAAGAATCGGGCCAAGTTGTGTGGTAAAAATATCGATGAACTACTAATTTTAGGCATTAAGCCACTTCACAAGATCTAACCGACCGTTAAAAACTCGGAGAGTGAGATAGACAAAGAATATGAGAAATAGAAAGAGAGTCCAGCAAAAAGCTGTACCCACCATTAAGTAACTTCCGTCGGTAGGGTATGTACGCAGGGCATAGATTGGTGGCGAAGCTGGTATCCACTACTTCATGGGCAGTTTTTTCGAGTATCGAGGCGTAAAATGTGTAATCAATGTTAAGCGTTTGATATGATTTCATTTAGGGTTCTTTTGTATCGCGTCGAGGTATATCTTTACTGTCACACAACAGTATATGATTTAAGATGTTAAGTAACCACTGGAGGTTCGCAACCTATGTAGCCACGTATTTACCCTTCGCATCCACAGTACGTATCCACAGTACGTAACTACCCTACGCAGATGTTCTAGTGCCGATCCTCAGAAAGATATTTTCTGCATGCTTGGCACTTGGATACGTCCCATCTTCATGGCAACCGGTTAGAGTAGCGTTTATCCCGAAGCCAGGGGGAGAGACGACTATACTCTGCCCAAAAGTTTTAGGCCAATCAGCATAACATCGTTTGTTCTGAAAAGTCTGGAACGACTGGTAGAGAAGCGCATTAGGGAAGTGGCTCTCAGAGCGCATCCTCTTTGTTCGGAACAACATGCGTATCAGAGCGGAAAGTCTTGCGATTCAGCGCTCCACTCTCTGGTATCCAGAATAGAAGGGGCACTGGACCGGAAAAAGTACGCGCTGGACCTTTTTGTGGACATTGAGGGTGCGCCCTTTGAATCACTGTGTGATGCTGCCAAAAGACATGGAGTGGATGACATTTTAGTTAAGTGAATTCACTTCATGCTCACACAGAGAATGCTATTCGCGGAGACGGGGGATGGACAATATGCTACAAGGGGTGTCAGTAAGGCGGGGTTCTTTCGCCATTGTTGTGGATTATGCTCATCGACTCTCTGCTTCTCGAACTGCAGGTTCTGAATATTCACGTACAAACTTACGCTGCTGACGTGGCTACACTGGCTGTCGGGCTATCGCTCAGGGATGTATGCGACAAAATGCAGAGTCCTATGGGTTATCGATGGCTGGTGCGAAAGACACGGACTTTCTGTGAGTCCTAGCAAAACCGCTCTAGTTTTGTTTACTAAGAAAAGAAAGACTGAAGGTTTAGTGTTACCAATGCTGAAGGGTGAAACTATTCTGCTCTCGGAGAAACTTAAGTGTCTTGAAGTTATCCTGGATAGCAAGCTTTTCTGGAGGGAACATGTAGACACAAAGGCAAACAGTGCGCTAGTAACATTCTGGCAGTGTCGGAGAGCTTTTGGAAGAACATGGGGTCTTAGGCCTTCAATGGTATATTGGCTATATACAGCCATTATAAGACCCATCCTAATCTATGCATCAGTGGTTTGGTGGACTAAGTCCGATTGTGCATACATTAGAGCTAGTCTCGCTAAACTACAGAGGACAGTCTGCATCGGTGTAACAGGTACCTTGTGTACCACGCCGGGTGTGGCACTCGATGCGCTGCTCAATCTGCCACCGCTTGACATTGTTGTTCAGGCGGAAGCAATGAGATCTACACACAGACTAATGAGATTAGGCCTGTGGAGAAAAGAGCATTGCACGGTCATGGAGAAATAGCTCGAAGGTTGTCTGGGAACCCTATCTTTGATATGCCTACTGATGCTATGACTTCGACCTGTATGCTGAAAAGGAAATATCAGGTGGAGATCCCGAGTAGGGAGGAGTGGGGAAAACCAGTTCGCGCTGCTTAGCGGATTCACTGATATATTCTATATGGACGGCTTAATGACTGAAGACGGGTCGGGAGCTGTACCTGCAGACTGAAGATCTCAGGTACTCTTTCGCCCTAGGAAAACATCCTTCAGTATTTCAAGCTGAAGTATATGCGACCCTTAAGGCAGTAGAATGGATTATAGAGTGAAGAAGGAGTGGCAGGATGATCTGCATTTGCAGCGAAAGTCAGGCCGCTCTACAATCCCTAGGTAATCCAATCGTCTTTTCGAAGATGGTACGTGAGTGCAAAGGTTGAACGGTTGAATTCTGTTGGCAGATTCAATGACTTAAAGCTCAGCTCATATGGGTTCCAGGCCACCAGGGTGTAAATGGCAATGAAATAGCTGATGCATTAGCAAAGGCTGGATCGGAGTCAGCCATGGTCGGACCGGAATCAGTTTTCGGTGTGCCGGTTGCCTCTGTTATTGGCTGCCATTGCTGAGTGGATGAGTAAATCACATATTGCGAGATGGCGGCTTTTTCCGTGAATGCGGCAGATCAGAAACCTTGTTGAGGGACCAAGTGGACGAACCGCTGCTTTTCTTCTCAAATTGAGTAGAAAGGAATGTGCAAGTATGGTTGGTGTCCTCACAGGGCATAACTCATGTGGCCTACACCTGGTCAGATTGAGAATCATTAACGACCCCATGTGCACTGCTTGTGGCGAGAGCGACGACACAGCGGAACATTTCCTTCTCGAGTGTCCAGCTTACTCTTTTGTGAGAATGCACGTATACGGCGTTGATGTTATGAGGATGGAAGAACTCCGTTCTCGCTCCCTACCTGAGCTCTTGAAATTCGCGAGGAATACGAAAAAATTCGGGTAGAGACTGGGGGATTCGAGTATAACGGGCCATGTTGGCCTGAATGATCAAGATGCGTGTCTTCCCCCACACCAAACAACAACAACACTGGCCTGGGTTCCAGCACATTGCGGCACACGAGGAAACGAACGAGTAGACAAGCTAGTACGCGAACGGAGCGTCCTTACTTCGCACACAGACGATCTCTCAAATCCGCTTCAAGAAGACTTCATGACGACTCCGACTTCTAGATAGGTGGCAAAAACACTGGCAAGAAGACGACATGAGTAGATAATGTCACTCCATAATTCCAATGATCTCATTACATGCCTGGTTCCAAAGGATGCTGGTAGACTCTAGCCGCTCAATGGTAGTTCTATTTTCTCGACTCATGGCCAATCACAATGGCCTCAGTACCAATTTGAACGGATTAGGAATTACTGCAAGTCTACTGTGCGCTCATTGCAACCAATATGATACTGCCGATCACATCTTTTGGTCATGTTCCGAATTCCCCTTAAGAACTACATTTCTTGCATTTCTGGTGACTTTAGGCTTCACCCCTCCTCTGTTTATACGGGACATCATCGCAGTCTCTATCTTGCAAAACAACGACAAACCTCTTTTAGTGCTGTTTAACTTCGCCAAATCAAACAATATACGCAATATGGCTACAGCCTCTGAGCCTCTTAAATTTATTTTAATTATTAGGTGTACAAATAAGCTCTCATCGTTTTCCTATAGATTGCGCTAACGCAAAATACTTACTGGTAAAAAATGGCGGATCAGAAACGTAATATGGCAACATTAGACATCTGGCAAAAACTCCCCATCATTACATTTCTCAAGTTGTGTCGGCGTCATTTGTTTATTTGTCCGTGAAAATGTCGAAGTTTGAGCAAAATAAGCGTCATTTGCGGGAAGCGTTGCTTTTTTGTTACAATTCGAAAAAATCTGCGTCTGAAGCGCGTCGAATGGTTAGAGAAACTTATGGTGAGTCTTCTATTAGTGAATAAACGTGTCGCGAATGGTTTCATCGCTACAAATTGGGTGATTTCGGAGTGGAAGACAAGAAGCGTTCCGGCCGGCCAAAAATTTCGAAGACGCAAAATTGGAGGCATTACTGGACGAAGATGCATCCCAATCGCAACAATCGCACTTCGTCTGAAAGCCTTGGGAATGACGCAAAAAGAAAATTGGATGCCGTACGAATTGAAGTCAAGAGACGTCGAACAGCGTTTTTTTACGTGCGAACAGCTGGTCCAACGGCAGAACAAGAAAGGTTTTTGCATCGTGTCTGAAAAGTGGATACACAACAACAATCCGAAGGGCAAAAAATCGTGGGTATACCCTGGCCATGCATCAACATCGACGGCAAAGCCAAATATCCATGGTTCCAAGCTCACGCAATGTATTTGGTGGGACCAGTTCCGAGCTGCTGCAATCGAGTGAAACTATCACAGGACCTCTTTATCGAAAACAACTAATGCGTTTGAGCCGAGTATTGAAAGAAAAACGGCTGCAATATGAGCAGAGACACGACAAAGTGATTTTGATACATGACAACGCTCGGCCACATGTTGCTCAAGTTCTGAAAACCTGCCTGGAAACACTGAAACGGGACGTCCTGCCCCACCCGCTGTATTCACCAGACATCGCCCCTTCCGACTACCACATATTCCGATCAATGACGCATGGCCTGGCTGAGCAGCACTTCCGTTCTTACGAAGATGTCAAAAATTGTGTCGATTCGGGGATCGCATCAAAGTTCGTGGAGTTTTTTCGTATGCTGCCAGAAAGATGGACAATATTTTAAAACATAATTATGTTATCAATTTCCCACAATAAAGGCTCAAATTTTGAAAAAAACGACAATAACTTATTTGTACACCTAATAAAAAAAAAATTCACAGAGAATGTGGTCTGGTGTTTCGTTTTCATCATTCATTTCAGACCAATTGTATGGAGATGCTCCTTCATGTAACAATGTCCACAGGGCCGGATTTACATATGAAGGGGCCCGGGGCTATTTCACTTTTGGGGACCCCTAACAACTAAGGCTTATGATTTTTCTTAATTTTTTTCCTAATCGGAAAAATGTTTGAAAAAATTTTTTTGTGTTTGTATCACATAAGGCAGAAAAAAATTTTTGTTCACCAAAGATATCAGCTTTCTTCCATTGCGTGCCAATGGCACAACTGCAAAAACTTTGCCAGACTCTCATTTATTTCACATACTTCATTATTTTTTAGAGGATCCCACAATTTTCAATAATTAATTTTTCCCAAGGATTCTATTATAACTATGACAATATAAAATACGTACCTGGCCTTAATGTTGTTTGTCGGTTAAGTTGCTGGTTTAGGTTTAAACATTAAGGCCAGGTACGTATTTTATATTGTCAAGTTGCTGGTACTGCACTATAAATTTCAGAAAGCTTTGGCCATTGAATTTTTCTAAATCAAAAGATCCTCAATTATTTCACTGGCACCGAACTTATTTAAATAAACATCAAAATATCACCTTCTCTCTCACGATTATCATTGGTGGATTGAATGGTAACTGCTCACTGCTTATTTTCTTCGAAGTGGAGATCAAAACGGATTTTACTTAGTTTTTGGGAAGTGTATCATCAGGGCAGCCTTAAATGATAAAAGTGGATTTTGAACTGAACTAGATGATCTCAAATCATGACTATGGTAAAGAATTTTGAAAAGTTTGAAATATTTATCAATACCTTAATTGCTTAATTACTCATCTCAGCTCCTTTTAAAAAAGATGCTCATTTATATGGGAATATTTCGTGCTTTACTTTTAGCGAAATCATTTATTATTTCATCAAAGTCAATCGATTTTAGTACGTCAAACTCTATTGACATGAGAGAAAGTGAGTTCAAACGATTTTCGCCAATTGTATTACGCAAACAGTTTTTAATCCTTGCTAAAGTAGAGAAGGATCTTTCCCCTTAACAATTTGTTGCAGGTATAGTCAAATACATTCGCAACGAAATCCTTACGTTTGGAAACGTGCGAAGAATTGAACTAGTGCCCTCAAGTAATTCGCTCATACGTGCGAGCTTAGTTTTTGCAATATTTTCGTTCTTAACAATTTCAGAAAATTGTAAGAATTCATAAACGAAACCAATCTTCAAATCATTGGGATATGCACTTATAAGAGCTTTAGATTTATCTTGAATTTCTGCATTTGATAATTCGTTAAAAATCCAAATAAGTTTTCAATGCTGTTGTACGCTGCGCTTCTCTTCTCTAATTCCTGATACAGACAGTCGATCATCGGCAGAATGGTTTCTATGCGAATTTTTCACGTGCAGAAAATTCCGTTTCGTCAAAAAAACGTGCTCTTTTTCTTGTTCTTCTATTATATTCTCCATATCGATGATCATCAACAAGTTGCTTTGCTTCGGCCTCTATATTATTAAAACAATCTCGACATTTATTCAGAAAACCTAACAAAGACCTATATAGTTGACATACAGTCAGTAAATCAATATCAGCGCTCTGAAGCTATTCGCTAGAAGCGTTCTAAAATTTTGTTCTAAAAAATAACCATGACACCAGTATCGAATTCTTTCATTTTATTTAGAATGCCATTTGCTTCGTTTTTGGTTATCTGATTTTGGGTGCTATCACACGCCAAATTACTAAGAGTTGTCATAATCTCAAAAACCCACGCCGGATTCTATCACCTATCGGTCCTCCCGCGTCCGGTTTTAAATTGGCGGCAGTTGCGGGCGCGCTCAAATGTCAGCGAAGTGCTAACTTCTGAACGCACCCGCAACGCCCAGCAGGGAATACAAATCTCGGCCAGCGGCACTCAACAGGATTTAATTCTATTGTATTGAATATATGAAAATTTCGGGCCCTAGTGAAATTTGTTGGGGGCCCCTTAAAATTTGGAGGCATTTGTGCTACAGAACCTTTTAGTCTTATGGGAAATCCTGCCATGAATGTTCAGTCAGAGCTCCCACTAGGATTCGAGTCTAACATCTGCTTAATTTCAGATAATCAGACGTTCGTTTCTCCGAATCTTCCGACATAAATAGCTTTGAGTAACTTAACGCATTGCAGTTTCACAGTTATGGTTAGGACGAAGTTCTGATCATCAAGGTGTAATCAAGGCTTGCAGTCTTACTATGCACTCCCCATGCATCAATATTTTTCCATTCGACATTTTCTCCCCGTATATCTATATCTAAAAATCAAGTCTGAACTTTCTACCGTCATTAGTTCGTTAGATATGATACCGATATGTGAAGGTGAATTCTGAAGGACCACTTGGAAAAGCTAGCGACAATTGAGTATCAGGGTCTCTTCTTAGCAGCAGACACCACTTATGCACTTATCTATCTTCTTATCTACGAGATACAGTCAATAATAGCAAGATATCAAATTTCAAACGGTCTTGTATTACAAGGAGGGCGTTCGCGTTATGGATAAATGATTGACTTCATTTAGCGTTCTGTTTGGTGACTACTATAGGTGATTCATTGCCGCTAGCTGATTCATCGTGTGGATAGGCTTATTCTGAATGATTAGAATATTGTAAAATATGCCGATACCTCATACGATTCGATTGGATGATCTACACATTTCCTAGTATACATATACGTCGTGGCATCAAATAAGGCCACACTATTTGTTTACTACGTGTACCTGTATTCTTTTTTTCAATCAGCATGCGAGGCATGAATACAATCTCGTACATCGAAAAAGACCCATCTGGATGGAAAAATTGTATCTTATCTGTCCGTGAACGTGAACCCACTGTTGACATTCAATACCATCTTTTTTCAGTTTATTTTAAAGAAAAAATTCCCGAGTACTGTTCCGATTATATTTGCAAAATAAAATTGATTCAACAATAACAAGGAATAAAATCGAAAACGCAAAAGAACCGAGATAGCGGGCATTCTATTCGATGTGAACAAAGTAGCAAAAGAGATTTTAATATTAGAACATGACGGCAGGCAACTTCATGGAAAATAATTTCGACTATGTTTTAATAATTAATCGGGCTTATTATTTATTTATAGCACAGTACGTGGTAATGGTAACAATAAATTTATGGAGATTATATTTTGCTACTTAATTTGCCTCGTTAAAATTCATCAATGAATTTACGTCTTGAAATTTGCATCCTTAAGTATCGCCGACTTGGAAATAAGTTTCTATGAGAGAAGACTTAGTTTTCACGAAATTATTCATAACGTTGTAAGAGCAGCTGTATTCTCAATCCAGTTAAACTTCACTAATTGCAGGTCGCTCCTGATTCTGAAAGCCACACTGGAACGGTCCAGTTCACTACCAGGGCAAGGTCGTCAATACACAGTTTGTTTGGGGAAGCTGTTGATGAAGAATACCCTTCGCGGTCAATCATTGCAGTTTTTCCTTTATTAGTCAACACGCACACAGTAAAAGCGTCCGACTCAACAAGTTTCCTGACAGCACGTCTGTTAGGAGCCCATTCAATCCTTTAAAGTTTGACCAGGTGCTCATAGAAATCCATATCTTGCCCCAGTCCTAGTCACATACCATTCATCCTTACTACGCTTGGCTGACAATTTGATCTTCCTGATACACAAACATCAACAAAGCCTATTTGCATCCAAACCGAAACCCATCCTAAACAAGGATGAGAGCATATGCAATTACAGCATGATAGAGGGTAACGAGCGGGCAGACGAATTAGCTAGGCAAGGTTCTGTTCTTCAGGGCTCTCTAGTAGAATCAGTTCAGATCCTACTAGGGACTGTCAAACGCCAAATATCCACCCACTTTCTCACAAACGCCAACTCCAGATGGAGAGGATTGATCAACTACGTCATATCTAGGAAGATATGGCCATCCTACTGCCGGAGCAGAACAGATGAACTCTTGAGTAGGAGCCGTGTGGACGTCTCCAGAGTCACGGCAGTTAGCACGGGACACTGGCCGATCGGCGACCACGCGGCCAGACTGGGTATTCCCTTTAAAGTCAATTGCCACAGCTGTGAGGATACAAACAAGAAGGAAACTATTACCCACGTGCTTTGCGAGTGTCCAGCTCTAGCTAGAGCCAGACTTCGCGCACTAGGCAAGCCCTTTTTTAATAACCTTGATGAGATTTCGAAAAACAAGATTGGAGGACTGATTACCTTCTTGAACAGCTCCGGATGGATATGATAATCCATTCAAGCCCTACGACCAGGCTAAATGAATTGTGGTATCAAAACGGCGCTTCCTGTGCTAATTGGGCCCTGTTTTCGGCAGACGGGCCAACACGAAAACCAACCATGCAATCACATTACATCCATAATGAAGCTTAACCAGGAGCTCATCTATCGTAGGATTCCAAGTTCGGACCCACGGCGGACCCCAAGGGGCAGCCATGCACAACATTACTTCACAGCATCTCGTTCACAACCCTGACAACTCGACTCGCTCTTATTCCAAAGAGGATACTGTCCCAAATATAGTCAAATACACTAAGCCACTGGAGCTGGACACTGGACAACTAAGGTAGTCATGGTTAAAAGCAATGAACCACCAATGACTTATCTCACTCATCCTGACACACTTTGTGACATACAACCTAGGATAATCGCTGCTGTTATTTCGAAAATGGTACTGCCTGCCAGCCCGTCATCAAACCAACCAGTTTCAATCACGGGACAAGAATCTATAAGGCCGTTTTAGTTTTAAGAAGGGGCGAAGCGCTGATCCACCGCATCAAAAGAGGGCCCATAGCGATCCCTTCAGAGCCTCGTAGATCACCAATCATCTCCAAAGCAACCTAGATCCCTGAAGAACTTGACCAGCTTGTCATGCCATATCGACCTCAGATCCTCCAAATTGTCAAAGAAAAGACTACCCAGCCATCTCAGTCGCCTCCTTGCAAGCGCTGACATTCACACAAAATGTGGGTAATGTCCTCCACGGCATATAGGCCGAGGCAATACCTGTACACGTCAGAGTCACCGAGCCCCATACGCATAGCATGATGCCCTAGCAAGCAGGGCTCTGTCAGTATTTTGACGAGTAACCGCAAACTTCCCCTATTCCATGCCAATATCTCCCCGGTCTTCTGACTGTCCAACCTTGGCCAGAATGCCCTAGAAGTCCTAGAGCTCGTCTGCCCCTCCCACTTTGAGTTCGCTGCGTCCGTGGCACGATCCCTGGCGTTTTGATGCCGACTAACCCCCTTCTCTATCATTCCGTCTGACACTGATCCTAGTCTCGCCAGCTCATCGGCCAGATCGTTTCCTGGTATGTCACTATGCCCTGGTACCCAGCATAGCCGTACTCTATTCTGACTACAAACCACCTTAAGCACTACTCGACAGCGCTTTACTAGCTGGGATTTGACAGTCGCCGATTCCAATGCATTCAAAGCCGCCTGGCTGTCAATGTAGAGTGAGATATCCTGACCGCATATCCCCCCTCCCCATCAACATGATGTTACCTGCCTGGATCACCGCCAGAATCTCACTCCAGCGCCAGTTCTGCATTCCATTCCGTATACACAGAGATTTCTCCCTCGTTCATTACCCTGTTCTCCATAAATAAAAGAAAAGCTAGATCAACGATCTCTGCGCCCACGGGGTAGGTACAAGTAAGGTCTGTGGCCAGGCTAGCAGTAAGGCTCACGAAAAGAAAATTTCAAATTCTCCCTAAAAGTTCCGATATCATCGAACTACTCCTCTTCTTAAAAGCATTAAAAAGAGCACCAAGCGGTCTGAACCATTTTGAGATTATCGCAGAAAAACAAAGAACTACTGACTAGGCTCTGAAATAAAACTGACTAGGCACTGAAAAGCAGAGCAGAGACTAGCCCGGCAGAACAGAGCCAAGCAGAGACGAGCCCAGCAGAGCAGAAACCAGCCCAGGAGAGCAGAGCATATCCAAGCAGAGCAGAGCAGAGCAGAGCAGAAACTAGCCCAACAGAGACAAGCAGAGCAGAAACTAGCCCAGAAGAGCAGAACATACCCAAGCAGAGCAGAGCAGAGACTAGCCCAGCAGAGTCAAGCAGAGCAGAGACTAGCCCAGCGGAACCAAGCAGAATCGCAGCGCAACGAGCAGAGAAAGCCACGACGAGCAGATCAAGCGGAACAGAGACGAGATGACGCTCAGCGACAGGGTCAAGTTAAGGCAAGTAGAGTCGTGCCAGGAGTCGAGCTACAACCATATACGACATGCCACGACGAACGACGCCAAAACCACGACAAGCAGACACAGCAGTGCCAAGACGAACAAAGCAGAGGCACGCGCAGAGACGAAGAAAGGGAAGGACGAAGACAGGGAGAACAAAGCAGAGGCACACGCGGAGACGAAGACAGGGAGAACAAAGCAGAGGCAACACGCAGAGACGAAGACAGGGAGAACAAAGCAAAGGCGGAGACGAAGACAGGGAAGGGCAGAGCAGAGAGAGTCAAGGCAAGGCGAGCAGAGTCGTACCCACAGAATCACAAATCGAATCACGTTGGGCAGAGGCGGCGATCAGGAGCAAGTCAAGGCGAGTAGAGCAGACGCGCGGAACCGAGCAAGGAGAAATCCCAAATGAAATCAAGTCAAAATATATGTCATCAATTAGGAATAATAAAGTGAAGTCAATCCACGAGAAATAAATATTGTTACGTGTAAGCATGGCCACCGCACGACTCGATCGATTACGAATAGGGAAATAGCAACAACCGAATACCTAAGCTGCAAAGTAACCCAATCAAAAGCCTATACCCCACTTCTTATCAAATGTGCTCAAATACGCTCGAATGTATTAGAACAGCGTAGAGGGTCAAATGGAAAGATCTCAAGCTTTCAGGTATCATCTACACACACCACTGAACGAAGATTCAAGAACAGTCTCGACTACAGGCAACTGGTATAAAAGTAGATAAAGCTTTCAGCGAGGACACAGTAATTTTGATTACGTCGACTGTGACAGCCAGCGTGTATACGCGACCGTGTTGAGAGAGAACGAAAGTGAACGAGTCAAGCGATATATGGTATAAGCGGGCGGTATCGCCATACAGTGCGAATTATTGTGCGAATAGAATTTAAAGTGCGATTAATAAATAATCACTTATTTTTATTTTAACCGAATTGTGTTTTACTTGAAATCCCGGCGAACCCCTAGCTCGCAACAATATTTTGTAACGGAACACTGGCACCCGTTGAGCCTACCCCGGAATTTGAGTCGTTACAAGACATATGATCGCTACTGTGTAAAAATCATACAAAAATCTTATCAGCCTTCTTACTTCTCAGTCTGGATTGATGTATACTTAGACGAAATTTGTGCAGATCCAGAAGCTATAAGTTGCGCTACGGAGCTACTGCACACTGTTCTATTAGGATCCAGTCTTTTCGATATAGCGACATCATTTTTCAATCTCCAATAGAACCCATTATTTAATCAAGCCATAGATTCTGAAGTTTCCTCGAGGCATTACTTCCTACCGTTGCTTGCCATTCTTGTCTCCAGCCAATGAGTTGCCCCAGGTCTCTGTAAAACTACATATCTACTTTATCAGCCCTCAATGACCAGGTTAAACGAGTTGTGGTATCAAAACGGCCCTTCCTGTGCTAATTGGGCCCTGTCTCCGGTAGACGGGCCACCACGTAAACCAACATACCAACCATTGAGTGGACGAGTTCATCAGTCCTTGTTCCAGACCATACCAGCCTATCAGCGTCTCGGAAAGGAACCACTCTGAAGGTAAGTAAGTACCACATAAAAACTCAAAAATTTTGTAGGATCGGTTGTCCCGAATGACACATTTCCTGTTATCCAGAAAAATTAGACTGTGTCTCAACGCTGTTGTTACCATAAAATCATAAAATCGTAGAAACTGGAACTGGAAACTAATGCAGATACTGCATGGTTCCATTTTTGTGCAAGTGTAAAAATACCAACAACAATGAAATGCTAATTCCATCTGTCATAGCACTTAAAAATAATCGCTGATACTTTTTACGCTATTTTGTCCAATAAATTTACTCTGTGCCGCACATTTGACTGCTCATTTTTCGTAAATTTTTGCCGGACGATATCCTGCGAGGCTCCTTTCACTCCATCCAGCAAGCCTTAAACTAAGATTCAATAAAACATCATCATCGTTCTGGATCTCAATAAAAAAAAGGAGCTTCGCTCCTATTCCCGCGTATTCCTTCTGACGACAGGGGCCATTAAGAAGTTTATAGCTTTCGAAGAAATACGAAAGATACACAGTTACCATACCTGGCAACGACAGTTTTATTTCCTGAAATTACTTCATTTGCTCCTAGTATCGTTTTCGTTATTTCGGTCGCTCGTGGCTCTTAGGATCAACCGAAAAATATGATGTGAATCGTTGGCTGTCCAGTGACCTCCTTTTCAATCTTCCCATTAATTTTTGTTATTCCACAAACAACACTTTAAATTTGATCCACAGCAGCAACTTCAAGTACTTAGCCAAATAAAAGCAGGGACGAACATCTACTTCGTACCAACCATTCCATCGAATTGGGTCAAAGTCATAGCATCGTTGGTTTCCACGAAAAATTTTGATTCGAAAATAGTTCCGAGATGGAATTACAAAGCAACGCCAAAGTCCAAACGACGAATCAAAATAATCGAACGGATGTTTAGAGACTGGAATAAATCGTAAAATGAAATTCAAACGAAAATAGAAAATTGCGTGATCTGCTTTTTATTTCACTCGAAAGCTGGAATTCGGAACTTCTATGAGCGTCAAAATTTCGAGTGGATGGATCTTCAGACAACATAACGGCTGAGGGTCAAGATTCGATGGCCTCTACTTTGCCGCGAAGCTGAAATTGATAGCGACGTCTGATTGCCTGCGGAATTCGGCTGAGCTAGCAGATTGATTTCGATCAAAAAAAATTGCAAGATAATTGTCTCGACATGAGTGCCATGCCGGCCGGGTGGTTTCTTTTCAGAAGACAATTGAGGACTTGCCTTATATTTCGCTGGCTAAGTAATTTGCTGTCACGTTCCTATCATATAGGACGTACGTGTCCGAAGTTGTAATTACATCAACAACAACAAAAAAAAATCGATTCCTAAACTGGCCACCTCTCGAATTCTGTTTCTTATTGATAATAAAGCCAAGTATTTATCACTTTGATCGTCCATATTATCATCTACCTACTTTCAATATTAGCTTTAGCTTTAGTTCAAAGGAAAACTTCTATACGTCAATTAAATTGCATTAAATGGGAATTTGGAATGACACCATACCATTCTAGGGCCTCTTAAACATCTGCTTGATGAATCTTTACGCTGTTTTTAATCATTGCTTGGCTAATTTGCAGATTTTGAATTGGCATTGTGATTACGTACCCCGAGCTCTACATCCAATCAATAGTCTTGAACAATGTCGACCGCATCTGCAATCTGACAGCAATTAGTGGAATCATTGTCTAACAAAGTGGAGATAGGTGCACCCATTTGTGTCTCCCATTAAAAGTAGTTTTTAAGTAGATCGAGTCTAGACAGTCAACGAAAATGTCCATTGCTACATTAGGGGCTTTAAAGTCGGAATTCTTCCTTTATAAAGCCACAACTCAAATCGGGATTTGGCCTATTCGAGATCGCTCGTTCGCTCCTTTGTTCAGGCTTGCACAGTTGATGGTCTGATTATCAAGCGACGCACCATAGTGGCAGCTAGCCCCGAAGCGCACCGCTCCTGCTCGATATTCTGCCACCATTTCAGACAAAAGAGGAACTGGCACACTGAATCCTATCGATTATTTTGCTTCTTTCAGTCCTTGGCCTCCGTTTAATAGGTTAGATTATGGTGGTAGCCATCCAAACTATAGATCAACTCACTAAGATCATCTGGTTGGTCCATTGTGATACCACACCCGTGACACCCTAATGAAGTCCCATATAGGGAGTTATTGTAATATTACTACAGGGGAATTGCTAGCCGAAACAGTTACAAATGCGAAAACGTGGAACTAGCCACAAGATAGGTAAAATGAATAACTCGTAGCTCAGCGACACCCGTGAGATCGCAAAAATTTGATGAGAAAAGGACTGAACACCTACACCGCATCTCAGCATTAAACACATTTCTGACTTCTACCCATAAAATAATAAAGTTGCGCCCAGACTGTTGGCGGTTTGTTATATAGGGTGTTTTTTTAGGTGCATGAGACCTTAAAATTATAATACAAGACAGAAATATTGTTAGAATGAATTTTTTTTATTATATTCTGGTAGATAATTTCATGGCATTTATTTTTTAAATATGATTTCCGTCATATGTCCGCCGCGGCTACGAGTTACATGGTACATTCGATCAGTCCAATTTTTGACTACTTTTCCAATAAATCTGGCCGTATGGCCAGGCTTGAATATTGGCTTCCAATGCTTCAAGAGTTGCCGGTTTGTCGGTATAAACGCATGATTTAATATAGCCCCATAAAAAGTAATCCAGAGGCGTTAAATCGCACGAACGAGGGAGCCAGTTAACAGAACCACTTCTGGAAATCAAGTTGTCACCAAATTGATTTTGCAATAAATCGATTGTTAAGCGCGCTGTATGGCAAGTTGCGACGTCTTGTTAGAAACAAATGTCGGCGATGTTTAGCTGATTAATTTTTGGAAACAAAAATTCAGTCAGCATGGCACGATAGCGCTGGCCATTCACCGTAACGGCAGCTCCTTCCTCATTTCGAAAGAAATAAGGACCGATGATGCCGCCAGCGTGTAAACCGCACCAAACAGTCGGTACGCACATTTCTTTGTCTTGTTGATGGTTTCGAATCGAGAAGAGTGAAATTAGTGCGAAAACGATCAATAACTGCACGAATTGCTTGCTCACTAGGCCGATTATGTTGACCGTAAAATGGACGAAGTGCTCTATGAACTACGCGAACAGATTTATTTTTTTCAAAGTAAATTTCCACAATTTGGAAGCGTTGTTCTGGCGTTAAACGATTCATGATGACTTGCCAAACCTTACTGAACAGAAATGTCAACACAATTTGACATTCTCAGCTGTCAAACCACAGTTATCGATATCGATAGTTCTCATGCACCTAAAGAAACACCCTTTATATGTCGTCGTTTGCAAACGTTGTTTTCTATTTTCATTTTTTTCTTGTAAATCGGCTCTTGTAAACAAGCAAAATAAGGCAATTTGAGTTGGTCGAATAGCCCAAAAAGCTAAAAGTAGCTTTTCTAAATTTGTACCCCCGAATTGAATATTTAAATAGCTCAAATCGCAGAAAATAGCCCAATCTGGCAGCTTTAAGAAGGACACATCCTGACGTTCCTTCAAGTCCAAACCAAATTTATACTTCGTTTTTACTTTTAGCATGTCTTTTGTAAAATGATTTACTTTATTATTTTTTAATAATAAAATATTGTGATCGACCTGAAATTTCAAAAAAATTTGCTACCCTGAAATTTTGTATTTTCACGTTTTAGGAATAGTAAACCCCAAAAAAGCAAAAAAAAAATGTCCGTCTGTCCGCCGTAGACGCCGTAAAGGCGCATAGCTCATAAACTCCTTGAGATATTAAGTTGAAATTTTTATGGTGAGTAGATTGGGTGAACCCCTACGATTGGTATCTTTTGGAGGTGTGGGAGTGTGAGGGGGAGGAGGGGGTGCGTTTTAGACGAAAAATTTTGGTTTATAGATCTCAGGAACTGCTTATGGTAGGAGGCTGAAACTTGGAACTTATGTAGTACTATGGTAGTGGATCCATTTGCAAAAAAATTGGCGATAAGTGTTAAGGGGTGTGGGAGTGGGGGGGGAGAACAATGTGTCCGAAACGTTTGAAAGCTGGGATTGAAGCATTCTAAAATTCATATCACCTGAACCGTTAATCTCAGAAGGATGAAACTTTGCAGTTGTCTTAAGGGATACTAGGAGATTAGACAAGGGCTAAAATTTTGAAGAGGCGAAGTCGGGTATAGGGGTTGGAGTTAAAAAACTTTAGATTACAATATCTTCCGAACCAATTGTACCAGGAAGATAAAATTTGGTTTCTGTATATAAGATCAAAAGTGGAGTCTACTGAATGTAAAAATTTTGAGAGGGGAGGTGGAGTACGAAAGGGGGGGGGATAACCATTTTTCAAACAAAAAAAAATGTTTATATCTGAAGAACCGTACCAGATATGATCTTAGAAATTTTACAGAAAAAAATGTTGGTGGTGGTGATGAAGGGGGTGACGGTGGGAGGGGTGGAATGAAAAGATTTCTGATTTTTATTTCTCGAAAACCGCAAAGCATAGAAAGCTAAAAATATACGACTTTACAGGGTGTTTGGTACTCCGTGCACGACCTTGTAAGGGGTTATTCCTTGATATATTTGGAGAAAAAAATTGTTCTACAGGGTGGGTCAATTTTCAATAACAGTGGAGATACAGGGTGGTTAAGAAAAGTGTTTTTGACCGGTACCCTTACTCACTTAAAACGTTATATCTTGAAAACGAATAATCACAAGGCAAAGTGTTATAACTCGTTTTTTAGGCAATCGAATTATCTTTCATTTGATGTAACAGTCTAAATTGTAACTGCACCCAATCTTGAGATATTTACTCGAAAACACCAATTTTTGCTACGTCAACCCTTAAAATTCAGTGATCAATGTAGTTTTTCTCAGAAAACCCCATTATAAACATGTCATTTTAATTTTATTTTTTTATGAGCCGTATTATTACCTACAAAAGCTGCATACATATGTATGAGTTACGATTAACATTTTGGAAGTAATAGGTAAAAATACATATTGCATAAAAATTAAATATTTCAAAAGTCAGTGCCATAAAGTGGACCTAGTTTAATTTGTCGGTAGTACTGAAGTATTTTTATTGCCCATTTATTACTATTTAAAGTATGTAGGAAAACAATGAAATGTAACTGAGTTTCAACATAATTGATGCTTTTACCTGGATGTGGTAGGTAATACTGGGTGCGGTACTATGCCTTTTTTAATAGGGTGCCTTACAAAATAAAAAGCCTATAAAAGCAAAACTACCTTCATATTTTTATCAGTTTTAGTTACGTTGCTAAAAGAAGAAGGTGTCAGTAGAATAAAAAAAATAATTTCGAAATGTCTGAGTACTCCAATGAAGAATATGCTGACATTGTGTTAATTTATGGAGAGTGTCGCGAAAATGGACAAGCCGCGCGAAGGCTTTACCATCAGAGACATCCCCATCGACGCACACCTGACAGGAGAGTATTTCAGGACGTTTACAGGAGAATTAGGGAAACTGGCGGCGTTAGAACAAGGAGAGTAAATGCCAAACCTGCGCCTATAATCGCTGTTCAGATTGATGAAAGAATACTGCAAGCAGTGCAAAATGATCCATCGATCAGTATCCGACGCTTGGCATTGCAGTTTAACATATCTACTTGGAAGGTTTGGAGTATTTTAAAAGTAGAACGCTTCCATGCCTACCATCACACACCAGTACAGGAGCTGCTACTCATTGATTTCCGCAAACGGATGGAGTTTTGCAATTGGCTCCTTGAACGACAAATAGATGACGACAATTTTTTCAACAATATTCTGTGGACGGATGAGTCCCAATTTACCAGAGACGGTATCACAAACTTCCACAACCTACATACGTGGGCTGAGAGCAATCCACACACAAGAAGAGCGGCATCATTTCAGCACAGATTCAGCGTCAATTTATGGGCAGGCGTGATTGGTGACGATTTACTTGGACCTATTAGGCTTCCGCGTACTCTAAATAGCTCCAATTACTTACAGGTTTTATCAAATGATCTACAGGACTTATTGGATGATATTCCACTGGTACGATTGGCTTCCATGTTTTACCAACACGATGGTGCTCCAGCTCATTACGGCCGACAGATCACAGATTGGTTAAATTCCAATTATAGCAATCGCTGAATCGGTAGAAATGGACCGATACACTGGCCTGCAAGATCTCCTGATCTTACTATTATGGATTTCTTTGTATGGGGACGGATGAAGGACCTAGTCTACGCAACGCCAGTAGAAACATTGGAAGATCTAAATATCAGGATCGATGCGGCAGCAATAGAAGTAAGGCAGCAGTTGAGGAATATGAATACCAAGAGAACACTCGCCAAACGAGCTTTAGCGTGCATTCAAAATGAAGGTGGCCATTTTGAACATTTATTATAACAAAATTTTTTTAAATAAAACATAAAAACCATTATTAAATTCTTTTAGTTCAAACAAGTAGTGTAGATAAACATGCACATGCACTGACTTTTGGAATATTTAATTTTTATGCAATATGTATTTTTACCTATTACTTCCAAAATGTTAATCGTAACTCATACATATGTATGCAGCTTTTGTAGGTAATAATACGGCTCATAAAAAAATAAAATTAAAATGACATGTTTATAATGGGGTTTTCTGAGAAAAACTACATTAATCACTGAATTTTAAGGGTTCACGTAGCAAAAATTGGTGTTTTCGAGTAAATATCTCTAGATTGGGTGCAGTTACAATTTAGACTGTTACATCAAATGAAAGATAATTCGATTGCCTAAAAAACGAGTTATAACACTTTGCCTTGTGATTATTCGTTTTCAAGATGTAACGTTTTAAGTAAGTAAGGGTACCGGTCAAAAACACTTTTCTTAACCACCCTGTATCTCCACTGTTATTCAAAATTGACCCACCCTGTGGAACAATTTTTTTCTTCAAATATATCAAGGAATAACCCCTTACAAGGTCGTGCACGGAGTACCAAACACCCTGTATAGAGACACCCTAGAAAAATAAAATTTTTGACGGGGGTAGCAAGGTCTTCCATATCTCAGAAACAGCGTATGCAAGAAAGTTGAAACTTAGTATGTATATGTAGAAGTACTACAGGAGAATGGTAATTAAAGCAAAAATAAGTTCAAAATTTGATTGATGTACTTACAGAGCTGGAATAAAGAAAAATTTCCGTGGAAAGGGTTTTTTCCAACATTTTCATTAATTTCGCTATATCTTTTAGACATGTCGAGTTATCACATTAATTTTACTTCGTTGGGCTCTTTATATAAGCATCTAGAAACATTTTTTCAACTTTTCGATATCGAACCCCTAAGGGAGTGTAATGTGGTTGTGTAAATTATCACAAATCCCGAAGTCTCATTAGACGATATACTGAATAACGAATTCACTTTCACTCGTAAAGGCTTTAAATATAAAGAGGAAAGTCCGATTTCATCTACAGCGGTTGCCGCTTATTGTAATCGCGAATAATGTTATAAGCCGCATTTTGTTATCAAAACAGTTGGGTTCCATTTTCCACAAACAGAATTTTATCGCTTATTGGAATAAGAATTCGGTTTATGTTATCATTCGATCTAGATTCCCATAGTACATAGAAAGTTTTGTTTTGTTTTTGTTTTTGGCTGGTCCCAAAGTGATTACAATAAGCGGCAACCACTGTACACCTGGGGGTGTAAGGTATTTTGCAAGTTTTCACGAATTCCGAAAGTCTTTTACGTTTTCTGATAATCTAAAGAATAATCAGGAGGCTATTTGGAACGTTATTTTTTAGGTTGTCAGTCACATAGTCACCTACATCGCATCTCAGTATTAAACACGTTTCGGACTTCTACCTAAAAAAATAATAAAGTTGCGCCCAGACTGTTGGCAGATTTTACTTTATTATTTCAATAATACAGTATTGTTATCGATTTTTAAAAAAAAAAAATTTGCTACCCTCAAAATTTTTTTTTTCATGTTTCATGACGAGTAGACACGAAAAAAGCAAAAAAAAATTTCAGTCCGTCTGTCCGCCGTACGTCGACCGCTGTACGCAAAATCGTTTAAAGCTTTCAAACCCTTTGAGCTATTAAATTGAAATTTTTTTTATGGATAGACTGGGTAGGCCCCTTGAAGTGACCAAATTCGGAGGGGTGGGGGTGTAAGGGGGGAGGAGGGGAAGCGTTTTAGACGGAAAATTTTGGTTTCTAGATCTCAGCAACCGCTTATGCTAGGAGGCTGGAGGATTTGGAATTTATATTGAGCTTCGGTAGTGGACCCATTTGCAAGGGGTTTGGGAGTGGGGGGAAAAATAATGCAACCGAAACGCAAAAAGGCGAGATTGACAAATTCTAAAATCCATATCTCCTAAACACTTAATGTCACAAAATTGAAACTTAATGGATATCTGTAGGTATACTAGGAGAATAGATCGGAAACAAATTTTTGAGTGGGGGCAGTGGCGTACGGCGGTTGGGGGTGAAAAACTTTAGATTACGATATCTCACGAACCAAATGCACTAGACAAATAACAAGTGACGTTTGCTGAATGTAAAATTTTTAAAGGGGGCGGTGGAGCATGAAAGTGGAGGGGATAAGAATTTTTCAAAAAAATCACGTCTCATATTTCAAGAACGGTGTAAGATAAGGTAAATGATCCATATTTCGTCAGTGCACCTTATTTCGTCACATTAGATATTTTCAAATAAAATAGGAACATATAATGCATCTACTTAAAACTGTTATTATTTTCTGAATATAGAGTTAATATGCAATCGATGTGAACTATTTGTTAATTTTATTGCACTCCATTCGTAAATTAAAAGGAACACCAAATATCGTGAAAACTGTAACGTGTGAATTGAGCAGTGTCAGTTAGTGTTTTGAGTAGTGGACAAGTGCTTTGCGTGAAATAGTAAGTAAATTATTCTTTTCTTTTCGTGTTTTAAATGAAAAATGCTTTTGTTATTCCATTTATCGAATAATAATTTGCATTCTATTGTGGTTAGTTTAAAAAAAGGATGACGAAGTTAGGATCATAGCGATAATCGACATCATCGTAATTTCGTCATGATGACGAAATTAGATCTTCGATAAACATTTTTTTTTATTCAAAGTTTCCTTTGCAATATTTAAAATTTTAGTGATATTTTGATGTTAAAGTCTTCGTAAAAGGGCAAATATAACTAACACTTAATTTCGTCACTGGTATTTCAACCAATTTTCGTTAGATTTGTCCAAAATTTGCATCAGTTTTTTTTAAGATAGATTCGCCAGATATGTTAAAAAAAATCTTTTTATTAAGTGTAAGTTGTAACGCTAACGAATAATAATTAAGTGAATCGTTCAGTAACAGTAAAATTAAAGTAATATTAAAAATAGTTCATCAAAATATGCGTTCAACTAGTAATTATCAATGGCGACGAAATTCGGTTCAGTACAATGTGCGATAACTTTAGTTCGTCACTATGACGAAATTGAAATTATTATACATTCAAAGTGTTCAAACTCGTCATCTTTGTAAACTGCAAAATATAAAAAGAATAAATAAAAGTAAAATAGAACTTAGACTCAATAGGTATTGAAAATACAAAATATTAAATCTATTTCTTGCAGAAATCGCAATGACAACGAAAAAATACCATCAATACCAGATTTCTATGGCTGTAATAGGTATCGCAGAGGGTCAATCGACTAGCGAGGTAGCCAAAAGGTATGGGATCCCGAGAACAACTCTCCAGGATAAAAATCTTGGGAAACATATGAAGAAAATAGGAGCACCTACAAATCTTACCGCAGCAGAAGAGAAGAGCCATCTATGGAAAAAAGTTATAAAGACGTCATAAAAACAGCAATGTTGCAGTTGTTTTGTATAAAAATTTTCTAACCTGCTCTGATCAGGATAAGTGCGCAAAAAAACACACCTAATATCTAAGTACTTCGCCTTTACAATTTCCAATAATAATGTAAATATTTTTAATATAGTTATTTAGTCAACTGAAATGTTTGTGATATTTTTGTTATTTATTGTTTTATGAATTCTCCATTACTTATTTTTTATATGTATTCTAAGTATTATATAATTTGGATATCATTTATTTTTTATATGAATATGTATTTTATATCTATTTTTTTGTTACTAAATTGATATTAGAAACAGTTATTTTTCATAGCCGAAATTAGGTGCCCGCATTGACGAAGTTAAGAATACGGCCATTTTTTATGACGAAATTAGGAGCATAAAGACATTTTAAATTGTTTCTAAAAACATGTAAATCATCAACACATTGCTGTTTTTAGATATTAAAATTCCATAGTAAACTTTCTAAACTTAATATTGATGACCATAGCTTGTAAATATAGCGCAATTGTTTACCATTCTGATTCCAAAATCGCAGAAATCTCCTTAACATGACGAAAATAGGGTCTTTTACCTTAGATGCTTAAAATGTTTACCAGAAGTAGGCCTAATAGACCCCTAGCAGAAAACAAAAATTTGGTGGTGAGGGTGTAGAGGGTGAGCGAGGGTGAAAAGGAACAAGTTTCGATTTTTATATCTCGACAACCTATAATGATATAAAGCTGAAATTTGGTATTTAGATAGAGCTATATTAGTAGCATGTTGGAAAAATATAATTTTTTATAGGGGCAGTATGGTACGGATGTGGAAGGTGTTTTTCCTATCTATAGAACGGCTTATGCTACAAAGTTGAAACTCGGTATGTTTATCTAAATCAACTAGAAAACTAATTTAGATAAAAAAAAATTTCAAATATCCATTGGCGTTCGGAGGGGGGGGGGGGCAAAAAAAATTATCTGTGAAAATGGAATGCATAAATTTTTACGGTTTTCGTCATATCTAATAGGTCTTCTTAAATATTGAATTCAGTTTTATTCTACGGCTTCTTCATATAAATACCTAGTAGTTTTTTCAGGATTTTTTAAAATTCGATCCCTTAGGGGGTGCAAAAGGGGGTTGTAAACTTTTTCTAGAATTCTAGTATATCCCCAGGTCTTATCAGATATCGAATATCTTTTCACTTTCACGGGCTTGCGTAATAATCGCCTAAAACTTCTTTTTAAGTTTTTTTCCTTTTTCAACCCCTAAGAGGGTATAAACGGGTTGAACACGTTTTCACGAATTCCGTCATTTCTTTTAGAAGTGATAAGAAATTAAATTGGTTCCTACTTTCTAGTGCTGCCTTCATATTTATTTATTAACTCCTTTCAGGATTTTTGGATATTCAACCCCCAAGTGGGTGTAAGGAGATTGCATATCTGATGATATATCGAATTCATTTTTACTTTCTAAGGTTTCCTATATGAAAAAGCCAAAAAGTCAATTTCAGTATTTTAGATATTCAATCCTAATGGATGTAAGGGGGTTGTATGCTTTTCAAAGCTTCGACTTATTTCTTAGGTTCGATGAGATATTAGATCGCTTTTCACTTCCACAGACTTTTTATATAATCGCCTAAAAACCCATTTCTCAATTTTTCGATATTCAACCCCCAAGGGTTTGTATATGTTTTCACAATTTTTGCCATCCCTTAGTTCTGATGAGATATAAAATTGATTATTACGGCCAACCAATTCACGATTTTTCGAATTTCCAGAACCAAGGAGGTGTGAAGGGTTTGCTTACGTTTTCACAAATTTTTCAAAATCCGTTTTGTCTCATGAGATATCAAGTTGTTTCTTATGAAATCGTCTAAAACCTGTTTCACAACTTTTTCGAAATTCAAACCCTAAGTGGAAGTAATGGGTTTGTATACGTTTAACAATTCGTCATATCTCTTAATAATTCTGATAAGGCAACAAATTCGTTTTTACTTCTATGGGCTTTTAGTGTACATAATATACCGAAACTCTAGTAGTCTACACGGACTTTTTTAATGTTTAATCGGCTAAAAATCTCTATTTTAAATATTTTTATTTTAAGAACAAAATTAATTTTCCAAGAAATCTAATAATCTCGAAGCAACTCATGATAGACTCCGACTTTGACCGCTCCCGAACTTTGACTCGAAAAATAATAAAGTTTCGCCCAGATCATTGGCAGATTTTTTTTTTATGCAAACAGTTAAGCCCAGACTATTGGAAGCTTCGTTGATTTAGGGCTCAATTAGCGCCGAAATTCATTTAACCTGGTTGGTACAGAGACACGGAACTGGAAGCGATCGTTTTATCCATACGGAGCTGTTTCAGAAGAGAATCTTCTTTTATCTTATTTTTCGAGATCGCATCAAAGTTATCAAAGGTTTGCCTAGTGCAGGAAGTCTGACTCGGGATAGAGCTGGACAACCGCAAAGATGGATAACAGTCTCCTTTTCAATTGCATCGGCACAACTACGGTAAGACTCTTCAAATTCCTCTTCGATGATTTAATGGCAAATCCTTAATCTGGTTGTTGGCGGGCTGGACCGCGTAAGCTAGCCAGCTGGACCGCGTTAAGGTACAATCTGGCTGGTACTGCCGACCGTCGCAGTCAGCAATTAACAAGACAGTTACGGTCAAGACAGATTAACTCTGCGACTAGCGCCGTGCTGATCAACAAAGGGTCGATTCGAGCTGGTCCGAGCTCCGCTTGTGGCGCCTCCTCTGCATGTACGGCAGGTACATCAGTCAGCAATAATGACAACTCGAATGACACAAATTGTGTTGTTGATAATTCCACTGACGATAAAAATTGTAGTGACGTCACATTGATTCATCCCTCTACAAGCAAGCTGCCTGATGCTGAAATAATTCCCAGTCTCACTCCGGCGAAGATGCCTCGCTGGATTTATGTCTCTCGCTGCGACGTTGCGACTCAGCCTGAAGCCATAGTAAGCTACATCAAAAGGAAGTTTTGCGACGCAACATTAACGGAGTTTCCATGTTATCGTCTTACAAAGTCTGGTGACGATCTTTGTAATTTGTCTTATGTGTCATTCAAAATCCGGGTGCCTCATGATATGATACATAAGGTCTTGAAACCTACGTTTTGGCCAAAAGGTCTCGTCGTAAAAGAATTCTATTCGAGATCTCGGAAAAATTTTCGCGCACTAGAATTGAAGGAAGCTCTCACTTAATTTCTATGCCTTCAGCAAATAATGTTCCAAATAGTTATGTTTCTAATAATAATTCTAATAATTTCAATGTTATATTGCCAAAATTACTGACATTAATGTACCAAAATGTGCGTGGACTCAGATCTAAGTTGGTGGAATTTCAATTATCTGTTCTTGAGAATAATTCTGAAATAATTTGTGTTACTGAGTCCTGGTTGAACTGCTCTGTCCTAGGCCTGGAACTACTTACGGACACGTATGATATTTATCGCTGTGATCGTGACTTAGTGCGGTCTGGGAAAAAGGATGGTGGTGGTGTCTTCATCGCAGTAAAGAAATCTCTTATATCTTTTCGTTACATTGATCTGGATTCCTGTCCTATAGAGAGTCTTATTGTTAAAATTAACTTGTCTGGCACTCTGTGTATGTGTGCTGTGTATATATTCCTTGTGCTTGTAATGCTACTATACTTGACAACTTTTTCGATCGTGTTTCGGTTTTGGTCAATTCGTTGGCTCATAATTCTTACTTCGTCATGTGTGGGGATTTTAACCTGCCATCAATTGAATGGAATTCTAATTTTACCTATCCACTTCATGGAAGAGATCCCCTGTCCATGTCTCTTTCATCCTTTATGAATCTTTGCTCTATTTCGCAACATAACCCTGTTGTGAATCATCAAAATAAGCTACTTGATCTCGTCCTCTCTAACCTCGGTACGGGTAGTACACAAATTCAAGTTAAACCTACGTTAGGGCTTGTGCGACCTGATAACTATCACCCTCCGATTCAAATACTTCTAGAACTTCCATGCAATTTCACAACTGCTAATGAAGACTTTAAGAAATTCAATTTCCGAAAATGTAATCTCTCTGCAATACAATCAGAACTCGTTAATGTGGATTGGATTGGTCTGTTTGCTGAAAAAACGTGTGAGGAATCATTAAAAGTATTTTATGATGTCTTACAAGATCTCATTAATCGTCATGTTCCAAAATATGTTCCTAGTAAAAGACGATACCCTGTGTGGTTCTCTAGGTCTACTGTTAAAGCTGTGCGTATCAAGGAAAAACTACGTAAGAAGTACATGAAATCTAAGTTAATTTCTGACTACTTAAATTTCAGATCTCAGCGTATTTTAGTAAGGAAAGAAATTAATTCTGCTCTCTCAAAATACGTGTCTTCAATTGATACGTGCTTAGCTCGAAATGAAACTAAGCCTTTTTGGGCTCATATAAAGAAGACCAAAAAGAGTTCGCTGACAACTAATGTACTAAAACATATAGATACTTCTGTCACTGATCATCAACCAATGTGCAATCTCTTCGCTACATTTTTTGCCTCTGTATATTCTACATCAAATAAGACTATGTCCTATGACTTTGTTGTTCCTGAACATAGCATACTAAGCAATGTCTCCTTTTCAGTCTATGATGTTTTTCAATGTGTTAGTAATCTTAATCCGAATATCAATGGTGGACCCGATGATTTGCCAAATTGCTTCATAAAACCTCTTGCTTGTGATATCTCACTACCACTTTCAATTATTTTCAACCAAGCAATAAATGAAGGTTGCTTTCCTGCAATGTGGAAACTGTCCAATGTAATTCCAATTTTTAAGAAGGGTGATGCTACGGATGTATCCAACTACCGTCCGATATGCACACTAAGCTGCTTTAGCAAAATCTTCGAACGGCTGATCCATAATGTTATTTGAGGGCAATTTGAACCTCTAATTTCTCCATACCAGCATGGCTTCGTTAGGAATCGTTCCACAGCTACCAACTTATGCGACTTTACTAACTTCATTGCCAAATCACTTGATAATCGCTTAACGGTCCACACTATCTACACAGACTTCTCCAAGGCATTCGATACTGTCAATCATAAAATTCTTCTAGCGAAGTTGCAGTTGTACGGTATATCTGGTTCCCTACTAAATGTACTAGTTTCGTATATCTCGGACCGAAAGATGCGTGTTGTTTTCAGAGGAAAATTTTCAGACGAGTTTCATGCAACATCAGGTGTTCCTCAGGGATCTATCTTGGGACCACTACTATTTAACCTATTCATAAATGATCTTCCACTTAACATCTCGTCTCATTGCCTTCTATATGCCGATGACCTTAAGTTATTTCGGGCAATAAGGTCCACTGAGGACTGTATAAGTCTGCAATCAGATTTAAACTATCTGTCACATTGGTGCGACCTTAATGACATGTCACTAAACATCAATAAATGTTTTTCTATGTACTTTTCTTTGAAAATTAATCCCCCGGTTTTTACCTATTCTCTAAATGAATCTCCACTCTCCGTTGTCACCACTATGAAAGATCTAGGGGTAACATTTGACCCCTAATTAAAATTTGTTGACCATATCACTGATATTGTAAACAAAGCTTTCCGTCTCTCGGGTTTTGTTCTACGTGTATCGTCCTCTTTTAGACGTCTTAGTACCGCTTTGTTGTTATTTTCCTCCCTTGTTCGTAGTGTCTTAGAGTACTGTTCTATAGTATGGAATCCGCATCATAACTATCTTATTAATTTACTTGAAAGCGTTCAACGCAGATTTACGCGATCTCTTTTCTATCGTCATCACATACCGTATCTTGACTACAACTCAAGGCTGTTATTACTTCACCTTCATCCTTTAATCACGCGTCGCTCTTACCTTGACCTATGTTTTTTATACAAGCTCGTGAATAATGTTCCCGGAGTTCTCCTAGTTGAAGAGTTATCATACAGGACAAGTGCAGTTCCATCCAGAAACTGTAACATCTTTCAGCCTCCTCGCGCTTTTTTGGATGTTTACTTCTTTTCGCCACTGGTAAGACTTCAGAGAACACATGACACTCTACAACTCGGATCTCTGTCCACCTCTTATACCTCTTTTATTATTAAATTGAAACATGCGCTTTTTACAAACTAATTTTTTCTTTTGTCAATTTTTAATTTCTAAGCTATTGTATTAGTAAAATCATTGTATTTTGTCTCAATGGCTTTTAAAATAAAATAAATAAATAAATAAACTGCCAACCTCAACTGCTCACCACGGCTGCTTTGCACTCACAACCGTCAACTGCCGAGCAGTGGCAAACAGACATGACAGCTTGTTTTTGCCTGAAGCAGTAGTTTACTGCCGGCAGTTACTGCTGACCGCGAAGGTTGGCAGTGCCAGCCAGATTGTACCTTTAGATAGCCAGCTGCATCGCCGTTACAGCTGCAGTTTAGCTTTAAGAAGCCTGGAATGTTTGGTATTTTGTTGCGAATAGCAGAGCTTCTTTTTTAGTAGCTTTCACGCCTAGACTACCTCTCGGCCAAGCATTTGTAATCCAGTAAACTGAGCACTTGTAGTTTACTTTTCAATTAATTATCGAAGGACTTAATCCCAAGGACACAGAGGACCAAGCTTTATAGAAGCTGTTTACAGAAACGTAGAATGGTCCTCGGCACGTTTAATTGCTCTTCTACACGCCCCCAGCGAGCTCCACTTTAATCGCCAAAGTTGCTTCTCGGGTCTACTTGGACCCACGGCTAAGATGATGAAAAATTGCTCCTAAGTGGATCCTTCACAACCTACGTAACAGGTGATTAGATTAGAGGCGGAAAAACAACGTTCAGGTGGTGGAACATGGAGATCCTTCGCGAATCCGGGGATTAGGCAATCATGCGATGAAGGGCAGGCGGGTCAGTGCTCCGGATCAGCAGGACTCGTTGTTCAAATCGGCGGCGTAAATCTGGCAACTTTGCCTCGCGCTACATTCTCTGTACAGGCGTGTTGCAGAGGGAGCCCGGCCGCACACATGCACTGTCCTACGCACTCCCGCACCCACACACATGATGGTGCGGGAGCGGGTACACATTTCCCGTCAAGCAACTAGAAAATGTCAACTGCTTGTGTTTGCTAAACTGCTTTCATGTTTTTACGATTTCCGGACGGAAAATGGCCACGGATTTCATTGAAACGGGGCGACAGCGCAAAGGAAAAGTCAATGGTCGAGTTTCGGGACGCTTATTGAACTCACCTCGTCGCCAGCGTTTGCAGTCACGGCCAGACCGATCAGCAGAAACGTCAACATCCAAGCTGACGGTCGGCGGTGTGTTATCCTTTTGTGCGGCAGCATTTTGGCTCTTCCCTGCTTTCGGCGGAACTGAACGGCCCGGAAAAAACGGCAACAAAACACTTTCGTTGTCGGCTAGCACTTTTCCTTGCACGGCAATTACTTGACACTTTTTCGGCCGCTATAGCCGCCTACAACTTCACTTTTATTTTTTTGATGCAATTTTACTTTACGGAGCACACGAAAAAATGAACTCGGCTGTGAAAACACTCGAACTCGAAATTTCCCATGCAAACGGAACCGAACCGGGGGTCAAAGCAGTGGCAACAGCAGGAGACACGGCATACGGCCAAACGAGCGTAAAAATGACGGGCACCGGGCCACAAAAACCGATCACGACGCACGGAAACGAGTCCTGGACGGCGAAAATTTACCGGAAACGAAAATTTTGGGGCGCGAAAATGTCTCGGGGGGGACGAAAAATCCTCAGCAAAACATGCGAAAGCCGCGAATGAAAGTTTACGACAGATCGGATCGGGATAGAAAAAACGCGACGAACGACGACGACGTTTACGCCAGCACACACACTCACAGACTATGGCATCGACCATCGGATGTCGAGCTGCGAGTGCTCCGCTGGTCCGCTCTACCGCGACGGCGGGGAAATCGAGCACGCATACAACTGCAGTTGGCGACCCCCAGTTTCGTGTAGCTACACGGAAATTTTGATTTTTTTGGCTACAGCGGCTGATCGAAATTGACGGGCGAGAGACGGTAGCGTGGTGTGGGTTAGCAGGGGTCACGTGTACTGATGGGGTGGGTGGGCGAGTGTTGGGCAAGTTGACAGTCATTGTGAATTTGTTTATGGGTCAAACGCAGCGAGAACGAGCAGAGCGGAGCCCGCGGAGCGTGCGAGAGAGGCGAAAGACCAACAAAGTAAAGTTGTGTGAAATTCAAAATGGCCACGAACCGCCCGAAATAGGGGAAACACTTCAAAATAGTGCTGCCATACGGTGAAAACGAAGTGTGATAAAAGGCGGCAATTTTTTAAATTTATCAGTTTTTCTGCAGACGTTCCGGGTGATTGAAAAAGTTGTACAAACCCGTTGCCGTCTGATTGGCCGTTCAATTACAGAGAAAAATGACAATTTGAACTTTTACTTTATTATTTCAATAATAGAGTTGTTAGGACAACTTCCTAACATTCTCATTTATTCCAAAATTAAAAAACCGAACAACTTATGTTTTAAAATTTATTAATTTCAAGAGCGACTCGAACGCGTTAACGACAATTTGCAAAGAACGACTTGAACGCGTTAACGCCAACTTTCAGAGTGAATACAATTTCATTTTCAATTTAAATATACCGTCGCAAGGGTAGTCATAAAATTTTATGATTCAAAATTTAACAAATTGAATTTAAAAAACGTAATATTATAAATTCAATTTAGTCAACGATATTTTAAAAACAATTAAACTTAGCAATTCAACTTTTTGAACCGTTGGGACTGTTTTGAGTCTTAACAAGAGAATTGTGATAGATTTTTAAAAAAAAAAATTGCTACCCTGAAAATTTTTTTTCACGTTTCATGACTAGTAGACTCGAAAAATTCAAAAAAAAAATTTAAGTCCGTCTGTCCGCCGTACGTCGACCGCTGTACGCAAAATCGTTTGAAGCCTCGTAACTCCCAAACCCTTTAAGGTATTAAATTGAAAAATTTTAAGGTATTAAATTAAAAATTTTTTTTATGAATAGACTCGGTAGCCCTCTTGAAGTGACCATGTTTTGAAGGGTGGGAGTGTGAGGGGGAAGTGAGGGAAGCGTTTTAAGCGGAAAATTTTAGTTTCTAGATCTCAGCAACCGCTTATCCTAGGAAGCTGAAACTTATAACTTATGTAGAAAAAAGTTGTTGATATGAGTGAAGAGGTGTGGGAGTGGGGGAAAAATAATGCATCCGAAACGCAAGAAAGCCGAGATCGAGACATTCTAAAATCCATATCTCCTAAACAGTTAATGTCACGAAACTAAAACTTAATAAACATCTGTAGGTATACTAGGATAATAGATCGGAAACAAATTTTTGAGTGGGGCAGTGTCATACGGGGGTGACGGGTGAAAAACTTAAGATTACGATACCTCACAAACCAATTATACTAGAGAAATAAAATTCGGTTTGTGTATAAAGGTTGACAAGTGAAGTTTGCTGAAAGTAAAATTTTTTAAGGGGGAGGTGAAGCATGAAAGTGGAGGGAATAAGAATTTTTCTAAAAAATCACGTCTCATATCTCAAGAACAGTGTAAGATAGATACTTTTACCAGAAGTCAGAGCTGCCACCATACTACAATTGTAGTATATCTTGTACAATTTTGAACTCAAAATTGTCTACTCCGCACTAAAAGAATTCTACTACATTTTTTGTAGCACTCTAATCAACAACACTGACAATATTGTCACGTTTTCATATCACGATTTGGGTTAGGGATGTTCGATTTCGATTCGATTAATCGATTATTTTTTTTTAAAAAAAATCTATTTTATGAAATAATATGAGTGATGTTGATTAATCGACATAATCGATTAGTTAACGTTAATTAATCGAACAAATTTCAACAGTAAAACGATTCAATGTTCGACCGTTTTGGCAACATTTTACTACGAATTTTCTGCAACAGAAAAAAGTTATGCATTCATGAAGAGATAGGTAGATCCAGCAACACACGTTTGGTACTAACAACCCAGCAATCAAAATTTTGTTGAGAAACCTGCTTCTTATGTCAAATTATTGGATTTATTTTACTCCTGCTGTTGTTTCGGACTCAAATTCGGAACTGAATCGTCATAGAGATATATGTACTTGAGATGACGAGCAGCGACTGTTTTGAAGCCGGACGATTCCTCGCAAAGGACCGGCAATAAACACTATGCTTCTAATAGCATCTTACTCACATTTATGTTATACTCCTGTCTTGAACATAAAAAACGCCAAACATGTGAATACTAGGCTACTATTTGCATTTCACTGACACCTGGCACCAAACGCTCCATACAAAAAAGTTAAATTTTGCTTCAAAATGCTTCAAAGTGCTTCATGCAAAAACGGCGATTTGTCGTCTCCGTTATTTATATCTCTGTGTGAATAGCTAACTCTACATACATCTACTACTTCTATGATTAACTCCTTACCTACATACTTATTAGACACCTATTTCTATTTGCTTTATAAAAAAATTCTAAATTGTGTCAATTACAGATACTAAAATTAAAAAGAAAAATATTTTAGTGAGAACTATACATTGAAAGGACATTATTGTTGAAGACCATAAATTACAAAAATTCGATGATGAATTTAGACTGTTATTTAATTAATAATTATGTATTTGCAAACAACAATTCTAATGTAGAAGAAGATATAGAAGTGTTTTAGCAAGATCTTTTCTATGTCCAGATAGGAGGTCTGATGGCTATTGTAGGGATGTTAATATCGGAAAAAAATATCGATATATCGATATATCGATATTGAAAAAAATATCAATATCGGCTGACGATATATCGGAGAAAAATATCGATATGTCGATATATCGAATATTTTTTCCAATGAAAAATAAACTCCAATGCTGCATCAAACTTAACATTAATAAAAAATACGACGCACGCGGCTTTTAGCAAACCGAAAGCTAATAAATAAATGACATTTGATTTCGTTGCCTTCGATCACAGTTGCCAAATTTAGCTATTTTTAGAGTCTGAAATTCAATTTCAATTTTATCATTGCAATTTCAATATCTGAGAGTTTTTTGATTGAACTATTGGAAATGTTGGTGGAAAGTGGAAAATTCTTCTCAGTTGACTTATGAAATCAAAATAATGCCTTTTTTTGATCGAAATAAAGTTTCCGGATAGAAATACTGTTATTTTTTAAATATGTTATTTTTAAAAAATAAGGATAAAAGGGGCAAAATCGAAAAAAGTATATTAATACTTTTGCTCTTGAGCAAACTTGACTTTAATTATTTATTAATGAAATATTATATATTGACATATTTTTAAAATGTAAGCTTATGAGAACCAGTACTTTTCTGGGACAGTTGTTAAGAATACTCGCTCCTTAATATGCTCTCCAGTAAGCCGACTGCGATTATTTGGCACCACAATATTTATTGCCGACGCAACTCTTTGGGATGACACCGATGAGGCAGGGACAATCAGGTATTTCTGACTGATATCCGACAGAACTGGTGTGAAATGACGGCTATCAAACCAAAATTTTATTGGATCCGAATCCGGTGTTCTCATCATGTTGGATTGATCCAGGTACTGCTTCAACTCATTTGGGACGGACCCTTGACTTGGAACTGTCTGACTGGTAGAAGCTGCTTCCACTACGAGTTTTTCATGTCGAGACCAAAGTGATTTCGATGCAATTTGTTGTTTCAACAGAGATAGACATTATGTGATCGAAAAAAGGTCCTCTAATACAAACATACTTGAAAGAGCAAGATAAAAAACCAATAACTACAAGGTACGGAGCGGTTAGATACCTGATCGAAAATTTTTTTTCTACTTTCAACGTTTCTGGCATATCACATAAATAAGCAGAAATGCAGATTAAATGCAAAAAACCCGTTCGATTTCTAAAATATGATATACTTAAAAAAAATATCGAGTCCGATAGTCGGATTTCAATATCGATATATCGCTTTTTACAATATCGGCCGATATTATCGATATATCGTTCAAAAAATATCGCAATTTCGATATATCGAAATTTTTTTAACATCCCTAGGCTATTGTAACCTTATGTAATTTTGTATTAATATCTTTACCTTTCCACATTCATCTGCAAATGTCGAAAATTGTTGTTCATAGCCTTAGAAAAAGATGGATAGATGGATAAGGAGGATATTGGAGTTATTATTTCAAGTTTTTATTATCTACTCCATTATCTTTCAATCTACTCCACTTTTTTTTCATTTTCTACTCCGCTAAAAACGATCTTGGTGGCAGCCCTGCCAGAAGTAGGCCTAATAGACCACTACCAGGAAAAACATTTTGATGGTGTGGGTGTAGAGGGTGAGAGTGGGGGAGGGTGAAAAGGAAAAGATTCCGATTTTTTTATATCGAGAACCTATAATGATAGAAATTTGAAATCCGGTATTTGGATAGAGCTATACGAGTAGTAGTAGCATGTTGGAAAAACATAATTTTTTATAGGGGTAGTATGGTACGGGGGTGAGTATAGTTTTTCCTATCTATAGAACGACTTATGCTACAAAGTTGATATTCGGTATGTATATGTAAATTAATAAGAAAAGAATTTAAATAAAAAAAATTACAAATATCCATTGGCATTTGGAAGGGGGCGAAAAAAATGATTAGTGAAAATGGAATGCATATAATTTTCACGATTTTCGTCATATCTATTAGGTCTTCCCAAATATTGAATTCATTTTTTTTCTACAGCTTCTTCATATAAATACCTAAAAAGTATTTTCCGAATTTTTTGAAATTCTATCCCTAACGGGGATAGGGCGTATAAAGGGGTTGTATACTTTTTCACGAATTCTGTTATAACCCCCAGGTCTAGTTAGATGTCGACTAACTTTTCACTTTCACGGGCTTGCGTAATAATCGCCTAGAACCTGTTTTTAAGTTTTTTTTCTTTTTCAGTCCCTAAGAGGGTATAGAAGGGTTGAACACGTTTTCACGAATTCCGTCATATCTCTTAGAAGTGATAAAACATCGGACTGGTGTTCACTTCCTCGGGCTTTCTTCATATATATAGGTATATCTAAGAACCCATTTCAGGTTTTTTGGATATTCAACCCCCAAGTGGGTGTAAGGTTCACAGATTCCTACATATTCCTTAGATCTGATGATATATCGAATTCATTTTTACTTCCTAAGGTTTCCTATATAACCGCCAAAAAGTCAATTTCCGTATTTTTAGATATTCAATCCTAAGGGGTGTAAGTGGGTTGTATACTTTTCAAAGCTTCAACACATTTCTTAGGTTTGATGAGATATTAGATCGCTTTGCACTTCTACAGACTTTTTATATAATCGCCTACTAACCTATTTCTCAAATTTTGAATATTCAACTCCCAAGGGTTTGCATAAGTTTTCACAATTCTTTCCATCCCTTAGTTCTGATGAGATATAAAATTAGTTATTACGGCATTTGATGTAATGACCTAAAAACCAATTTCATTATTTTTCCAATTTCAAGAACCAAGAGGGTGTAAAGGGTTTGCTTACGTTTTCACAAATTTTTCAAAATCCCTCCCTCGAGATATCAAGTTGCTTCTTTTTTCGAAATTCAAACCCCAAGTGGAAGTAATGGGTTTGTATTCGTTTTAACAATTCGTCATATCTCTTAAGTCTGATAAGGCAACAAATTTGTTTTTACTTCTATGGGCTTTTAGTGTACATAATATACCGAAATTTGAATTATCTATATGACCTTTCCAAGAAACATCATAATCTCGAAACAACTGATGTACTCCGATGATGTACTTGACCGCTCCCGAACTTTGACCCGAAAAATAATAAAGTTTCGCCCAGATTTTTCTATTCAAATTTCAAAGCAGTTCAAATTTGCGAGCGTACACTGTAAGTGCCAGTGAATTTGTTTTTTACGATCGTGCCGAGATTTTTAATTGTGAATTGTCAAAATCGCTGCAGCACGCTGGAATCTGGCTGGATGTGAGAAAGTGAAGACAGTTGCTGAATGCCGACCGGTGTTTTACTCGCTCGTCGCGCTAATTTGTTTAGTTTAGTTGTTTTTAATATAAAATATTGTGCGGTGTGAATTAATACTTTCAGGAAATCTTGTTCAACATTTTGGTAAGTGAAAAATGTTGTTTTTACGATAGTATAGCTGAGAACTTAAGAATTTAACAATCATTTTTGATAGTGCGGCAATTTGTTGCTAAGCCTTCCTTCGTCCATTCAGACCACATAGAGACATTAGATTTATTGGCAAATAATATTTACATCTTAATTATAAAGTACACCGCTGGTTATATATTGCATTACATTAGTTATTACTAAATTATCAATGCTCTCTACGTTAACAATAATTTTAACATTAGTCTTAAGGCCGTGACACAATAAAAGCAGAAAGCAGCGACAGAAGCAGAATTCTTTTTGAAAGCACAGGATCATAATGGCGCCTGTTTTTTTTATAGCACCGAACTGAACTTATGGGTCAACCTCTATAGGCCAGTCAATGAAGACATTAAAAATCGATTCTTTAACAGTAAGTCCGATCTTTTTGAAATTGTGGGAAATGATTAAGTTTGTTGTTAAAGTAATATATCTCAGTTTGCCCCAAAGAAATTGCAATAGCTATGCAAATTAGGATCATACTTTTTACTGGCATCAGGAACATCTGTGTAGATTTGCAACCCTTGTTTTGCACGCAACATACTTTTAACAGGATTAATAGTAAAAAACAGGATTTATTGAAAGAAAGGCCATGAAAAAAATTATCACAGTTTTTAAAATGGGTTGCGAATGTTGCGATTAATGTACTGAAACTCGTGTTTAGTTTGCACCCTCGTAGGCGACATGCATCCTGGCAAATTTAGTAACAATACCAATTCCGTGTTTTTTTGATCCCCGAAAAAAATGCAGAAGTTTTGCAAATCGAACAGAATATTTAAATCACCTTCTCTCTTCTTAATACGAATATGCTACCCCAACAGAGATACACAACATGTTAAATTAGTATTTAATAACAAGTTTGCAACCTCGTACTCTACCCGGAACCTTGCAATTCCAACCCCACCGAAGGAATATCACAAATCGTACATTCTAAGTACCTAAGTTTCACACTAGCTTATTATGTACGTAGTAAAATACTATTGGTAAAATAGTAGTTAGCCGATATGAATGAAATCAAACATACTTTTCCCTGTACATACATAAAAAATGCATTCAGAATTTGTATTTAACAATAGTATTCAACAAATAAACAAACTCCACGGACCTGGCATAAAACAAGAAGAAAAATGTATTTTGCGCATTGCATTGTACTCCGACATTTCGATGATGCTCGAGGGAGTCAATAGTTACCGCAATGGCATCGTCTCCAATAAGTCGGAACGCAAATCTCTGAATATGGTCAGGCAAAGAGAGATACGTGTTGGGTGCTCCTGCCCAGATATGTGAATTGTACTCAAGTCGGGGCCTGGTAGATTTTTGCGAGGTCTGATGGTGTGAAAAATTTCTTGCACCTTTGGAGGAAACCTAGGCGCTTGGAGGAGTCGTGAGCTACATCATAAATGTGTTGACTCCAATCAAGTTTTTTACTGATGTTTATTCCTTGAAGATGGAAATGCTCCGAAGTGTTCAATGCGACACCATGAAAAATAAGATCAGGCACCGACGTGTCGTATTTTAGGGAAAGATGACAGGCTTGTGTTTTTGAGGCCTTAAACTCTACTCGTTTGAGCCTGCCCCATTCCAGGATTAAGATGAGATCAGAGTTTAAAGAACCAATTAACTCATTACGTTGAGAGGGTACCGAAGACTGGCGTGCCTCTGTAATCGAGTTGAAGCTGTAGGTGTTGTCATCTGCGAAGCTATGGATAAGATTGAGAGTGGACGACAAAAGGTCGTTAATAAAAATTAGGAATAAGGTAGGTGATAAAACTGAGCCTTGAGGGACGCCGGAGTTGATAGGGAAAGGGGATGATGAAACGCCATCTAATACAACCTGTATAGTACGTTCCGAAAGAAAGCTCTTAATCCATCGAATACAGGTAGGATTAATACCAAATGCATTGAGTTTGGATAGAAGGGCTTTGTGCCAAACTCTGTCAAATGCCTTCGCTATGTCAAGTGCAAGTACTTGACCCTCACCGAAGTACAAAACTATCTTCTTGATCGGCAATATATAACGAAAAATATGGATTAACTTAGCAGTCAAAGATCAGGGATACCTCAAGGCTCAATATTTGGTCCGACTTTATACCTGCTTTACATTCATAACCTTCAATACATAGGGCTAAAATGGGCAAAATACATTACATACGCAGATGATACCTTACTATTAATAAGAATGAACTAGAGGCGACGATCAATGAACACCGTGCTCTTTTCAATAGATGGGTTTTCAGCAATAAACTAACCTTAAATATTCCTTAAGATCAACTATATGCTGTTCAAACAGCCCAATAAGCTGAATATTGACCTCAAACCGCAAATCGATGGAATTCCTCTAACACAAGTCCGCTTCAGGAGTATTTAGGATTAACTATCGATGACGAATTAAGCTGGCCATCGCACATTAACAGCATAAGAAAAAAAAACGGCTCCGATCATAGTAGTTATAAGAAAGAGTAATTATCTACATACCCACATAAAGGAGACCCTTTACAACTCATTTATCTTATCTAATATAACTTACGGTCTAATAGTTTGGAGCAAACCGTCGAAAAATAATCTGGATAAAATTTATAGTGTTACGTGTAAGCCTGGCCACCGCGCAACTCGATCGATTACGAATAGGGAAACAGCAACAACCGAATACGCTGCAAAGTAACCCAATCAAAAGCCTAGTTGAGTAAATAAGGAGAGCGGAGCAGCACGATTATATCTCCCCTCTAATCGAATGCGCTCGAATGTATTAGAACAGCCTAGAAGATCAAATGGAATGCTCTCAAGCTTTCCAGAACGCTCTACACACACCACCGAACGAAGAGTCAAGAACAGTCTCGACTACAGACAAGTAGTATAAAAGCAGATGAAGCTTTCAGCGATGGAGATAGTAATTTTTATTACGTCGACTGTGACAGCCAGCGTGTATACGCGACCGTGTTGGTGGAAAGCGATCGATTGCGTGTGAACAAATCAAGCGATATAGATAAGCGGGCGGTACTGCCATATAGTGCGAATAATTGTGCGAACAGAATTAAAGTGCGAATTAAATAAATTGTTACTTATTTTGATTTTAAACGAATTGTGTTTTACTTGAAATACCGGCGAACCCCTAGCTCGCAACAATAGGATATAAACAAAGCCATTAAAGCAATATATAGTCTACCTAAGCTGACGCCATCGTAGGAACTGTACCTAACCTATAAGAAACTGGACATCTATCAACTTGTAAGGTTAGAGAGAATAAAGATGATTTACGGCGTTAAAAACGATCTTATTTAGACTTCGATCAAAATGGCATATGGCCAAGATGTACTCAACTTCAATACACGAAGCGCAAATTCGATTAGACAGCAATATTGTCCAAGATCAGCTCGAATAAGGAATGATCCTATTTTTGAAGCTATCATAGAATTCAATGCGTTGCCTAGCAATATTCAGTTCGCAATAAATATCGGGTATCAGAAAAAAAAATGCCGAACGAGGGATGTCCGGTTCACTGGACACTTTATGACTATTTAACTTTATACGTTGTCCTTACAAGAAAAGTAGGCTTTTGAATGCTATAATTGTTCGGAATTGCCAATCAAATTCGTGGCATTGCAGAAAATTTCAAGTATCTATTATTACAAAAATTCTTCTCAAACGAACAATGTCATCGATAACACTAGGAAGGCTATCCAATCACTTGTAAGTTTGTTATTGCATAGAACAATGGTTTGTCAAAACTGAAAATTCTTTGAAACCCAGGCGGAATGCTGTGACCAGACTTTTTTGTACGGACTATCAACGTGAAGTGGACGAAATATTTCGAATAGCTGTAAGTACAGTGAACTAAGTGCAATTAGATTATCTTGATTTCGAGAACTCCGCTAGGCAATGGACTACTACTACTCGTTACGGGCTAAAAGGCTGAGCGAGAAACAAATAAAAAAAGAAATGTGTGAATACCGTCAGCAAATGATTGCCCAGCAAAAAGCCATGATCGAAAGTTTGTATGCCGACGACAAGGAAGTGCCGACAGCCAACCCTGACGAACAATCAAATTCAAAATGACCATTAGTCGCTAATTGTGGCGTTAGGAATAATTCACTTTGTAGATGAACTAAGTTAAATTATTTTATTATATCGAATTGCTGGTCGATCAAGCAAGAATAGTGAAAGTCGACGAATTGGGAAAAAACTTAGGAAGTAAAGAATTTGTTTAAAAAAACTTTTTTGTAATCTAACCATATTTTACTAGATTGCTAATCGAAATGATTCTGTATAGTATTTTAGGTTCCAAGCTTATTTTATCTCCATCTGTACTTCAAAAAGATCGTACTAACGCCACAGAAAGGTTTCATCGTCAGTATTGTGGACGGAGGCCTTGGAGTAGTTATTTTGACTTAAAAACGTAAAAATAACCGAAGGATGGTTTGAGAATCGTGCCAATTCCACCTACGTCCTAATGGTGGCTAAAATGAACTATAGCGACGTGCTGGCTGGCTTCCAGGTGAGCTGTGACTTTGGGTGGGCCGGTGAGAGGGGAGGGAAGGTTGTTTTTTAGGTTGTCAGTCGCATAGTAACCTACAGCGCATCTCAGCATTAAACACGTTTATGACTTCTACCCATAAAATAATAAAGTTGCGCCCAGACTGTTGGCAGATTTTTTTTGTTACTTTCAATGCCATCATTTAGAAACTGAGTTACGTCATAGAGCGCGTCAGACGTGTTTTTACAAGCTCTAAACCCGTATTGGTTATGTGCTAAGAAATCGTTTTTATTGAGGTGTGTCATAAGCCGATCTTTAATGCATTTTTCAAACAATTTGCTTATAGTTGATACCAAGGAGATTGGCCTATAGTTTGAAGGATCAAGTTTATCATTGTCCTTATGAAGTGGGGTAATGCTAGCAATTTTTAATGTAATTGGAAAGATTCCCGTATTTGAAGACATATTTAAAATGAAACACAAAGGATCGACTATAAGATGGGATATATCTTTCAAGAGTTTAGAGTTTAAATTGTCTAATCCAGGTACCTTATTATTTGATAAGCTCTGAATGTGGAAATTAATCTCGATTACACTGATTTCACAGAAACTTGATAGGTGCATACGAATTACCGTCTGTTGGAAAAGGGATATATTGCAATTCTGTGGAGTCCTCACCGAATTTGAGATATTTGCGCCTACGTTAGTGAAATGCTGGTTTTAGTATTGAACTTATTTTGCCTACGTCTTTAATGGTTTCGCCATTTGAATCACGAATTCGATCAATTTCACCCTTTCTCGCTGACTTGAGAGTTATCTCATTTATCTTTTTCCACAGCTTGTGAGGATCGTTTTTAACGGAATCAATTTCTTTTCGGTGGTACACCAATTTAGCATATTTAATTACGGAATTTAATTTATTTCTGTACCGTCGATAACAGCAAAGCAAATTAACGTTGAAAGGCTGTCGCTTTGCTTGCTCAGCTAATTTATTTTTATGTCTAATAGATATTACAATTCCTTGTGTTGCCCAGTTTTTTATATTTAACAGGCTTGTTTTTTCCGTTTTATTGTAAACTATTGTAGACTGTGAAGTTGCATGATTTAATCTCTATATATAAAAATGAATGTTTCTCTGTCTGTTTGTCTTGTATAGGCTCCTAAACCACTCATCCAATTGCGATGAAACTTTGGTGATTTGTTGAGGGTACGCCCTCGATGGTTTCTGCGTTAACAAAATTATTTAACAGTTGGTGGTTCGCGAGTTATTTCAACGTTTGAGTGTTTTTCATATGATTTAGCGGCAGTTCGTTCGATAGAGGATGGAGAATAGAAGATGGAGGATGGTGGATAGAGGATGGTGGATGGATGCTGGAGGTTGGGGGATGGTAGATGGAGAATGGTGGATGGAGGATGGTTCGTACTTAATTTTATGATCAGGGGCTAGAAACCACTGGCTTTGCAGTGTGAACAACGGGAGAAACAGGAGCAATGGATAAACGGGAGAAACGGTGAGAAGGACGAGATCAACAGGAGCAACGGGAGTAACAGGGGCGATAGAACAACGTGAGCGTAGCGAGCGTAGCCGCGGTACGCGGCTAGTATACCATACAATTTCTCCTTGGCTCCATCAACGTCAGTATATTGATACAAAACTGCCCAGTTCTCTTCGGTTAATAAGTTACTTAGAATATGATTGTCGATTTTAGTTTGTAGCCTTTTGGGCTTCGATGTGTTGCTTTTTACAATCTCAGTTGGGAATGTGGGACAAGCCATAGCGGTGTAATGATCTGTAATATTTGTTTTATAGATTGCTGGTCTGACATTTATATTATCTAAATTTTTAATGAAAATGTGATCAATACAAGACGAATTGTGCCTACCGACCTTGGTTGGTCCGTTTAAAAACTTATTGAAACCAAAGTTTGTCAAGGTGTCTAGATATTCCGTTGCAATAGATGACATTTTTGACTTCAAAATGTCGATATTTAAATCTTCCACGAGTATGTGAGATTTATTTGAACCCGTATTTTCTAAATATTTAACTAGAGAGTTTAAAAAAGTGGTGGGAGTCAGACTAGGAGATCGGTATATACTGTGAGGACGCAAATTTCTAGAGAAATTTCCACACACAAACCATGTAATACGGAATTATAAAACATTGAATCAATACAGAACTGAAGATTACCAACATAGAACATCAAAGACATATAAAAGACAAAACTGAGCTGAAAAGAAAGAGCACTTTCGGTGGGGCCGCAACAATGCCTCAGACGACACTATACGGCTGGATAAAACCCACCGAAAAAAACGCAAATTCCAAAAGCCTATACATATACTGGCGGCTGCATAAACCAATCCATTTCGTTGAATTTTCTCCGAACTTATAATGGTACCAGCAATTATCATACTTAGGTTTGCTGGAGCTTCGGTGAGATTTGTCAGAATTGGATGATGAAGACTGACTTCGACGTCTACCGGTGTGTAGTTTCTTTATCTCTGCCTCCAACTTTTTAATCCGTGCTTGCAACGATTCTTCATGATCTGCCGCCTTCTGGGTTGCATGAACCTGGTGAAAATCAGTGGATTCCCAGATTTTATCCGCTATTTTCGCTAATCCTGCAAGCGATTCAGACGATGTGGATATAATTGCTCGAATTTGTCTCAGGTAAATTTTGCACCCATAGAGTTTTCAGGAGATCATCCGAGACCGCCGACGATGCCAGTTGACGTATTTCCGTTAACAAGAACGACGGTTTTCTGTCGCCTAGTTGTACTTGGGAAAGCAATTTCTTTAGTTTGGTTTGAGAGCTGTCGGCAAATTCATCGATAATTTTTTCTTTTAATGTTAGGAATTTGTTCTCAGATGGCAGATTTTTTATTACCTCAAACACTTTGCTAGCAATGTTGGTCGGTAGCTGACCAACCACATGATGAAATTTTAGTCGGTCGGATGTTATCCTGGCGACCGCGAATTGAGACTTGATTTGGTAAAATCAGAGTTCCGGGTTCGCCGCATCAAATAGTAGTCTTATACTCATCGCGCTATAAGAAATCTGTTGCAGCTCTGTGTCGACGGGGCTACCCGAGAACTGCGCTTTTGACTACTCCGAACCAAATTCTTTTGTCGTTTCGCCTTGGTTATTTTCCTTGTTATCCTCCATCATTTTTCGTTTATGATATATAACACGTGGGCTGAAAAGTTCGTAGGCTAACATAGTAGAATAAATTTTTTTGATAAAATTCGATTTTATTATTCAACATAGTTGCCTTCGAGGGCGATACAACGATTATAGCGGTCAGGTAATTTTGCGATACCATGTTTATAGTACGATTTCTCTTTAGTCTCAAAATAGGCCTCAGGCTCTGCGATTAGTCCTGAATTTCTTTCCAGCGAGCATTCTTTTGAGGTCTGCAAACAGGAAAAAGTAGCTGGGGGCCAGATCTGGAGAATACGGTAGATGGGGAAGCAATTCGTACCCCAATTCATGAAATTTTGCCATCGTTTGCATTGACTTGTGACACGGTGCATTGTCCTGATGAAACAGCACTTTTTTCTTCTTCATATGGGGCCGTTTTTTCGTGATTTCATCCTTCAAACGCTCCAACAACACTATCTAATAATCGCTGTTGATGGTCTGGCCCTTTGCAAGGTAATCAATGAATATTATACCTTGCGCATCCCAGAATACTGATGCCATAACCTTGCCAGCCGACTGTTGCGTCTTTTCACGCTTTGGATTCGGTTCATCGCTTGAGTCCACTCGGCTGACTGTCGATTGGACTCTGGAGTGTAGTGATGAAGCCAGGTTTCATCCATTGTCACATATCAACGGAAAAATTCCTTCTTATTACGGTTGAATATCGCTAAACATTGCTCCGAGTCAACGACACGTTGAAAATTTTGATCGATTGTGAGCTCGCGCGGCAACCACTTTGCACACAGCTTTTGCATGTCCAAATATTTAGCCACGATGTGTCCAACAAGCTCTTTTGATATCTTCAGAGTCTTAGCTATCTCGATCAACTTCACTTTACGGTCATTCATAATTATTTTCTGCACTTTTTTATGTTTTCGTCCGTTACAGCCTCTTTCGGGCGTCCACTGCGTGTACTGTCTTCGGTGCTCATTTCGCCCCGTTTAAATTTAGCAAACCACTTCTCAACGGTTGATTTTCCTGGTGCAGAGGCCGAATAATGTTTATCAAGCCAAGCTTTGGTTTCCACAGTATTTTTTTCATAATAAAGCAATGCTTTATTAACACACGAAATTCTTTTTTATCCATTTTTTTTACAACACCAAAAGTTGATTCACTCACAATGCTATATCTCACGAACCAATTGTCCGACAAATGTCAAATTTATACACGTGTCGTTTTAAGGTTAGTTCTAACTAAAAATCATATGAATTTAATTCTAGTCACGCTATCTATGTGTCGGCCTACGAACTTGTTAGAATACAAATTTTGTAAATTGAAGATTTACTTCTTACTTGTCTTAATTGTTAAATAATCGTTTTTATCGGGGTCACCAGTATGTAAGGTTGTTTAATTTAAAATCTTATTTCAGTAAACTCTTAAGCCCGAAACACAATGCTCCCGTTCCGTTCCGTTCCGTTCAGCTGTCAAAGTAGACCATGTAAATGCACACAATGGTCGTAACGGAACGGATCGGAAAAGTTGACCAAAATTCAACTTTTACGGATCACATAACCTCACTTGTCGTGACGGAACGGAACGGAACGGGAGCATTGTGTTTCGGGCTTTACACTTTTTATTTTTTATACAATTATCTTTTTCAATAGTTGACTTGACTGAATATTTTTTAACTACAATAAAATATTACTTTACAACATTAAAATGAAATTGTGCTTGAATTGTGTTTGCTGCTACACTAGTAATAAAGTGAAGTCTAATAACAAATAAATATTTTGTAACGGATCCCGGCACCCGTTGAGCGTATCCCGGAAATTCGAGTCGTTACAATACTAGTTACGAGAAGTTCTCGATCATTGGGAAGCGATATTTTCAGACAACTACTCGAGGCATCAATGATTTGAAAGCTTAAACAATGTACATTCCAGTCCTCACGAACATATACAGCTAGACCATTACATTTATTCAAATTACTTCTAACAAATTGAAACCTTCTACAGGGTGGGTGATCTAGTGGTTTCTTTTTAAATCATAGGTTACTTTGACACTGAAAGCTGTTTTCCGCTCGAAATCTTGACAGAAAGTCAGTATCATACCTCCGCGGAACGAAATGAGTCGCTTTACGCTTGAACAACGTTGGGAAATATTGAAAACTTATTTCCAAAGTGAGTGCTGTGTAGCCCAAACAGTGCGTTTTTTGAAAAGAAGTTTTGGCCGAAATGAACCACCCACCGCGCCTGCTGTACGCAAGTTTGTGCAAAAAGTTCGTGAGACTGGCATGCTAGTGGACAACGCTCATGGCCCCCGTCATCGTACGGTGCGCACAGACGAGAATGTGGCTGCTGTAGCCGAGAGTGTGAGACTCACTCCACGAACATCAACTCGCCGTCGATCTCAACAGCTCAACATTTCACGCACTAGCCTGAGGAGAATTCTGCACAAAGATCTCGGATTATTCGCTGACAAGGTCCAATTGACTCAGCAATTGAAGGCGCACGACCATCCGCTTCGTTATCGCTTCGCTTAGACAACGATTTTGGGCGAAAAATCATCTTTTCTGACGAGGCGTATTTTCATCTCGGCGGCTACGTTAACAAACAAAATTGCCGCATCTGGGCAAAGACTATCTATAACAAGACTGGACACTTAATACACATGCATTTTTGTGTAAAAAAAACCAAAAAATCATTGCATAAGCGGAACAAAGAAATCCGATTGAACAATTTCAATTTCGTATTCTTACGGAAATTCACATGCGAAGAAAAGAGTACGCTAATATGCAAAAATGAATGATTACACATTCGCATCTGTGTGCATCGTTTTTCTCATTTTTTGCGGCTGTTCTATAAGTGTTCCAGCATACAAATTTATAGGAACAATATGAGAAATAAAATCACACAAGCATAGGCGTTCTGTGAGGGTGTCATTATAGTGGTGAATGCGACTCGTTATCAGTTTTTGTCTCTTCTTTAATCATGCATTATGCTATTGCTATCTACTTCCCTTATCTCATTAAATAAAGAAACCAAGGTAAAATTTTTATAAGAATAATACTGCGTAGTGTCCCGTCTTGTTATAGATAGTCTTTGGTCTGGGGCTCGGAAAACCCGCATGTTATTGTTGAGAAGCCAATGCATCCACAGAGAATGACAGTTTGGAGCGGATTGTGGAGTGGTGGCATCATTGGACCATTTTTCTTCGAAAATGAGGCTGGGAACAATGTTTCGGTCAACGGTGAACGTTATAGAGCCATGTTATCCGACTTTTTTTTTTACTGAAATTGAAGACATGGATTTGGACGGCCTCTGGTTCATGCAGGATGGCGCGTCATGCCACACAGCCCATGCCACAATCGATCTTTTACGCACCGAATTCCCAAATCGTGTTATCAGCCGTCTTGGCGATGTCAATTGGCCACCTCGGAGCTGCGATTTGACTCCTTTGGATTTTTTTTTGTGGGGAACCGTGAAGGACCGATGTTATGCCAACAATCCAAAAACGATTCAAGCACTTAAGGCCAATATCATCCAAGCAATCCGTGAGCTACAGCCCGAAACCATCAACAAGGTCTTGGAAAATTGGAGTGACAGAATGCGCTACTGCGCAGCCAGCCGAGGCAGCCACTTGAACGAAGTTGTGTTCCATCATTAATGGGAATGTTTACTCTTACTAATAAAGCCATAATACATAGAAAAAAATTTAATTTTGTTCATTTTATTGCATTTTTAAAAAGAAACTTGTATTTCGCCCACCCTGTGTATGGAAAATATTAAAATATTAATGTTGCCTTCTTACAGAGGCTCGTCTTCGGTTGGTATCCCTCTTTCATCCTTTTAACTATTGAGTATGCGGCCTTCCTTCATTCGTCTCGCAGTTATTACTAAGGTTTTTTAAGTCGAAATAACCATTCCTTTGTCTAAATTAATAACAGATTTGAGATAACCGAAAAAGATTAAAGTTTGGCTGTCCTCAATGAAATAATCGAATGAACTGATAATTTTATATCCAAACCTAAATCCATCCAAGGTTCACACCGTTTCTAGGGAATTACAAGACTTGTGTCGTTTTCCGTCATTGTGAAGCTCTGGTAACAGTCGAATTTCAAACGTCAAATTTAGTAAAATTGCGTTGCACACCGACCAAATCCAATTTACTGCGAGTCAGAATTCGAATTTCTTTGAGGTGAGTCGAGCGTTTTTCTAATTGCTCGTTTTCTATAAATGCCAGTGACCATTTCGTTTGTTTTTACCAGATCATTTAAAAAACATGTTTACCGTACAGAGGACCACGTCGCGCTTGTATCCAAGCTGCATGAGGTGAGTGAATTCATTTTATAGCTGCGATCGTCGGGACACGGATTACAGCGTGAACCGGCACAGCCGGCCGAATAGTTAATATCGTTACGTAACTTGTATTTTGGTTGGATTTTCACGAAAGCGAATTCATTTAATTGTAGCCTCGCAAAAATGAGCCAACTCGGTGATTTAGGAAGTGGTGCTGGTAAGGGAGGCGGTGGCGGCGGATCTATCCGTGCAGCAGGCGGAGGCTTTGGAAAAATGGAGGCCGCACATGAGGAGGAGTACTTCTACAAGAAAGTAAGTTGAAAGCAATGTTTTCTAGCCGCAACCGGACCTGACGTATTCGATACATTTCAGCAACGGGAACAACTCCACAAGCTCCACAACGATCAGATCAAGCAGGAAGACTTCCACGCTAAGCAGATTCAGGAGCATGAAGCTGCCATCAAGCGACACAAGGAATTCTTGGCCAACATTACGAAATAAGCACCAGTCCATTAACTGCATTCTTTGCATCCTGCGTGTCTATTTGTTAGGTACTCGTACTTTAGAATTTTTTTGTGTTATTGTCACTTTTTTATGACCTTTTTTTCAAGTAAAATGCGCAATAAAGCAAATCACTAAAAGCGAAAGTCTCTTTATTCGGTTTAGGACTTCGTTAATTATAGCACGTCAGACGACAATAGATGTGTCGAGAGAAAATTAGAAATGTTGTGTTGCGTCCCAAAAATAGAACCGTAGAATTGCAGTTGGTTGCGCATTGTAACAGGCAACTTTCACTCGTTCGTTTCGTCAGCTAAAGACGCGACAACGATCAAGTTCTAGGTTGTTTTCTGTTTGTTTGTGCCAATTCAAAAATAGATTTTCAATGATACACTTCTGTGCGTATCTTAAGTTGAACGCATCGGATCGGAAGTCGGAAGCAGAAGACTCGGCTTTAACTCGATTAGATTGAAAACCATGTCCGATAAGTAGGAGAAAGCTGTCTGCTATGAAATAGTAGGTTTTATGCTCTTTTCAAAACTGTTGAGGGCTTACTAAAATGTGCTTAATTATGCTTAAGCTACATTCTTATCAAAACCACAAAAACTGTTTGAGCTACCGCACCATAGTTGATTAGTTATACTTTGCTGTTCTGGAAGGTTTTATCGCAGCCAACAGGACAATAAATTATTAACACCTGCTAATACACTACCATAGCCGGCCCGATTCCTGACCATAGAGATATATATACTGGAGATGACAAGCAGCGATTGAGTTGAAGGCGGACGTCGTCGCTTTCACTTGCACGCAAAAACAACAACAATTGACATAACGAACCTGTTCTGTCTCACTCACTCTCACGCTAAAACAACAACAACGACCCTGTTTTGTCTCACTTGTTTTTGGCTTCAAAGCGCTTTATACAAAACCGGTGGCTTGTCGTCTCCAGTAGCTCTATGTTCCTGACCTTCCCATCCCTAAAGCTGACAGGACTGTACGCTACTGTCTATTAAAAGCTAACATTTTAGTTCAGTTGGTATCTAACTAAAAAAGGACTAAAGTCAAAATTGAATGAAAACTTAACTTTAATTCTGAAAACGTATACGGAACTTATTTTTCCTTAGACATGTTGTCTTCAGTAGGAACGTAGGTCACGTATTTGGATTTCTGAACTTTGGTATTTCTGAACTTCTGCTTCGTCAACCACTTTTAGTGGCGAACCTGTTCAGGGTTTGATTATTGCCACCATCCACTTTACCCAATCTCTAGTTGGAGAATCGTCGCAGGTAATTGACAACCACCCGTCTCTGTGGGCACTGGCAATAAATTGCTGTCGCAAAGTGTCCCCCTCGATATTATCCATCTCATCCAGCAGAGAGGATTGCTATGGATGAAGCCCATGCAGAATAGCAGTTTTGTGCTCTTTTACCACGCTACTACCATATATGCCATTCAAACTACAATGTATTTCGCTTGGATCGGTGCCATACTCGAAGTACGAAGTCCAGAGGTGGAGGTTGCCTACTAGCTGTGAAAAATTGTTACTCTTCCAAACTTTTGATAAAGTCCTCGAACGATGTGGAAGATATCTTCGTTGAACTCAGCCTTAGCCAACGCAAATTATTTATTGGATGTGTCTACATGCCACCATCATCTCCAGCCGAGTCTTACACCAGCCATTGCCAGTTTATCGAAGGATTAATTAACAGCTTTCCATTTGCGGATACCCTGATCATTGGAGACTACAACCAGCCAGAAGTTGATTGGGCCTCCCCCAACTGGTATGAATCCAGAGTTAATAGCACGGCCAGTGCTCTCATTGATCATTTCTGCGATCTTAATTTTACCCAAAGCAACCGAATTCTCAACGCCAAAGGGAAGCTACTGGATCTGGTATTTTCCAATCTTTCACCACAGCCTGAAGTGGCTTCATCGCACGACGAATTGCTGCCGCTTGATAAAATGTACCATCCAGCCCTCAACATAAACATAAAATTAAATTCAATCCCTAATATTGCTCACATTCATCACTTTGCTTCCTATAATTTTAAAATTGCTAACTATAATTTTATCTGTGAACAGCTCTCATTAATCGACTGGCCGCTCTTACTCGATATGGTAGATATTAATGATGCCGTTTCTAGATTTTATGGCGTTCTTTATAATATTATCGATGATTTAGTCCCTTCTCAAATTATTTATAGTTCGTTATATCCTCGTTGGTACGACGCTCAATTGCGTCAACTTATCAAGGACAAAAAAATAGCACATGCTAAATATAAGGTATCGCTTTCCCAAACTGACTACCTGGAATTCTCACGCTTACGCGGTCTCTGTAAAGCTAAAAAGGCATCCTGTTATAGTGAATACACTAGCAACATTGAAGCTAATATCTCTTCCAATAACATTAAGGCATTCTGGAACTACGTTAATTCACTTAGGTCAGAGAATGTTCTTCCATCCTGTATGTATGCGAATGATATTACTGCATCTGATCCTTCTAGCATTGCAAACCTCTTTGCTAAGTATTTTTCCAGTGTGTACTCCGATAATAGCACTCTTCCATCTGCCGTGCCGAATTTATCCACACTGGGCAGCTATAACCTAAGTTTGTCGTCGTTAAATGTTGTCATCTCAGATGTCACTTCGATGCTTGATACTATTGATACATCTAAAGGTATGGGACCCGATGGTGTCCCACCATTATTTCTGTTTAACTGTCGTCAGTTTTTGGCATTACCCATTACGATTCTTTTAAATTTATCATTACGTTCGGGTCTATTTCCTGAATTGTGGAAGACTTCATTTATTATACCAATTCATAAGTCTAATGATAAATGCAATGTTCACAATTACAGGCCCATTTCAATCCAATCGGCCCTTTCTAAAATTTTTGATGCAATTGTCACGAACAAATTAACACCATTACTGAGAAACTACATCACCCCTCACCAACATGGTTTCCAGAAGCGGAAGTCTACAATGACTAACCTCTTGCCCTATGTTGAGACTATTATACATGCAATGGGAACTAATTCCCAGGTCCACGCAATCTACACCGACTTCTCTAAAGCCTTCGACAAAGTTGATCACTGCCTACTCGTTTCGAAGCTTCACGCATTAGGCATCTCTGGCGATCTTCTGAATTGGATACGTGATTACCTCCATGATCGCACTAGTATTGTAAATATAAAATCTGCTCAATCGGAACCTTTTCTCGTAACATCAGGAGCTCCACAAGGATCGCATTTAGGACCTCTGCTCTTTCTTGTTTTTATTAATGATGTATCGAATATATTCGTCAACGTAAATTTTTTGTTATTCGCGGATGATCTAAAAATTTATAAAATTATAAACACTGTACACGACTGTAGAATTATTCAAAATAATCTTAATTGCTTGTATGATTGGTGCATCACAAATCGTCTTCCCCTGAACATCTCCAAGTGTAATTACATTGCCGTCAGCAGACGTCGTGAGCGCGTCAATATTAATTATTATTTTAATACTTGCCTGTTACCAGAGGTTGATGTTGTTAAAGACTTGGGTCTTTTACTTGACTCTAAATTGACATTCGTACCTCACTATAACAGAATATGTAGTTCAGCTCGGAGAATGCTGGGTTTCGCTATACGCAATAGTCAAGACTTCAATAATATATATTCCCTAAAAATTCTTTATTGCTCATTGGTGCGTCCACATCTGGAATATTTATCTGTCATCTGGAACCCTTGTTTTCATATTCACTCTGCCCATATTGAAACTGTTCAACACAAATTCCTGCGGTACATTGCCTTTAAACTTTGTATACCTGTTGAAACAATAGATTATGACTATTTGCTCACTACTTTGAATCTGGAGCCACTGTCTAAACGACGTGAGCGATATGAGCTAATAGCCTTATTCAAAATTGTTAATGATAGGTTGGATTGCCCTGAATTTCTAGAATCTTTAAATTTCCGGGTTCCAAAACATGCGTCTCGCTCAACCGATATTTTTTACATCGATCATCATGAAACTAGTTATGCTAACAATAGTCCGGCCACTCGCTTAATGAGAACTGCTAACATGCATTCAGCTATGTTGGACATATTTTGTACAAATATTGAATGCCTAAAAGCTATAGAATTATGAAATGTTTTCCTTTCTTATTTAGTTTTTAGTTTTTAAAATTATTTCCATTTAATTTTAGTCTTATTTTTCTTTTTCTTCTTTTTTACACATTCTTCATTTCATTCTCCTTTACATTTATATATATAAGCTGTATTTTTCTTTGAGGGTCTTGCACCCGTAAATAAATAAATAAATAAATAAATAAATAAATAAATAAATACCATTCTGCAAGCTTTAGTCTCATGTAACAATGTCCAGTCAGAGCTCCCACTAGGGTACGGGTCTGGTATCTGCATAATTTTTGATACTCAGATGTTCTTTTCTCCGAATGCTTTAGCATAAAAAGCTTTGAGTGTCTATTGCCCGGTGTCGAGTCCCATTGAGGCTTGCGCATTTTAGTTCACCATAGTGAGCGATCATTTCCGATTCCCGATCCCTCGCGAACTAGTTCGTTCTTTTAGTTCATAGTTCATTACTTCAGGGGAGTTCAGTGACGAGTAGTCGTAGTTCGAAGACAGTGGATGTAGTAGAAGATGATGATAAAAAAAAAAGGTCAGTAGATCTAGTAGAATATGATGAGCAAAAAAGACACTAGATCTAGTGCATTGTCTCACAGAGTTCCGAACGGCAATGAAAAACGAACTAGGAGCGGAACTGACCGCGAACTAGTTCGTTCATTTCAGTTATGGAAACGCTCTTCTGAACTAGTTCGTTCGCGAACTACACAAGAATACAGTGAATGGCCCTTTGCGATTTTTGCCACATTCGGATGTTTATTTTGGCTGTGCTTAACGGAATGGATATGGTCCCATGAAGTCAGCTTCTGAGCCTTTTCTGGCCATTAAGTCGGACATTTCAATACCTTCATAGCCGCTGTGTCCCGGAATCCAAATGAGAAACTCTGTTCTTGTTTCCGAGTTCAATCCGGTATTGCATTTGAACTGACTGCAGGGCCATTATTGCTGCCTTGCTGTCCGAGAGAATATATATTTGTTGGTTTTTGTAGCCCCGTCTGATACTTTCTCTAATGCGTAGTTCAATAGCATGAGTCTCCGCCTGAAAAACAGTGGATGTTATGTGCATGCTACAGTAGAATTTAACATTTGGGAGAACACCATAAACTCCTGCTCCTACACTTTGATCTGTTTCAGATCCGTCTACATATCAGATTATTGATCCCGGTTTCAGGTAAAACAACACCCGCTTTACACCGTTGCTCCTTAACCATAGCAGTTTGTGCTCTTGAGGGTTCAACTTGCCTTGATGTTTTCCTTTTGAGATCGGCGCCTTGTTCGGTCGTACTGCTGTCAGATCGGGGTCTTTTGGTAGTCTCCTCACCAGCATCAGTCCGCTTAGCTGCCAATCTCGCCTTGAATAGCCTGTATCTCTCCCGTTCTCTGTCTGTCGCGTCTTCAGAAGACATTCCAGATTTTATTGAGGCAGTTATACGTTTTCGGGACGTTCCAGTGAAGTATTCACGCTCAGGCTGCATTTCCCGACTTCGTATTGCTGCTTAGTACTATCTTAAAATTATTCGAGGTTGTTGTGTGTGATGTCTGATGTGATGTCATTCCATTGCAAGCCGATTTTTAGCTTACATCAACACGGATCCAGCAAGAGCAGATCTTCTACTACCAACTTGATGGATTTTCAAAATTCTTGATCCAGACGCTTGAGCACGGTAGTCACTTTGATTACAACATACTATTTTCAGTAAAGCATTTGACGAAATCAACCATCATAGCTAAGCTATTATTATTAGGTTTTCCTACTTTCTTTATAAAGTGGATCAATTCTGCATTTTTTCCACGCACTCAACAGGTACAATTCCGTGGAGGCTTAAAGTAGCCACCTTGGGTCCATTTTGTTCATTTTATATATTGTTGCGAGCTAGAGATTCGCCGAAATTCAAGTAAAACACTATTCGTTTAAAATCAAGAGGAATAATAATTTATTCCCATTAAATAATCGTACTACCACCGGCAACACCGTCCGAATTTTATATACAACCCCCTGCTTTCAATCGCTTTTACTAATACTTCGCGCCGTAGGTTTCACTTATCGTTCTTTGCTTCGCACCGCCCTATAAACCAAAAATCGATGAATCGGTGATGAAGGGGCAGTGAACACTTTCGAAATTTGTCGCTGAAAAAAGATTATTACTTGGGAACAAGTTCAGCTATGTACTTGCTATCTATGAATACGTATGAGGTATTTGTATTTCTTTCTTGCTCGTACTGAAATGCATCCGACCATCTCATCCACACTTATCAATATGAGAGATCCCCTATCGCACATTGCATTTAAAATTCGAATAACGTGATGGCAATACATGCACTCAGTAATGAGTATGTATGAAGGGAACAAGTCAGACGAACTTCTATACAAGACCCGGGCAGACATCTCCAGAATCACGGCGATTAGTACTGGTCGCTGTCCAATCGGGAATCATGCTGCCAAATTGAGCATTCCGTTTAATGCACACTGACGCAGCTGCCAGGACATAAATGAGCGAGATTCGCTCGTTCATTTCCTTTGCAAATGTCCGGCTTTAGCTAGAGCCCGAGAGCGAGCACTAGGCAAACTCTTCTACGGGGATCTGAGGGAGATTTCGGTTAAGAAAATTGGAGAGTTATTACTCTTCCTGGACAGTACAGGATGGATATAACAGATCAATTTTCCTCGCACTCATCCTTTAAATTCCCCAGTCACAACAACCTCCCGGGTTTAATACGAGTTTGTGGTTTCAAAACGGCCATTGAGCTAATTAAGCTCCGTCTGGAGGACAGAGCTGCCACTTAAACCAACCAACCAACCAACCATGTATGAAGGAAGTATGAAGTAGACCTTACCAATCATCGGTGAAAGGTAGGCCTGACTTACATGCGAATTATATCTTACCGGTCGACACTACACTGATGAACGATGTCCTTTCATATTGGAATATAATTCTAGTGGTCGTCGACTAGTGCAATTAAAAGACGGCTTTCAACCGACTAGTGCAATCGAAAGACGACTTTCATTGCACTAGTCGTCAGAACTATGGGTTCCGGGATCAGGTTTGTAAAGAAAGCTATAGCGCTCTGCGCAGTTGAACATCTAAACGGCTGGAGTTTCGTGCGACGATGGTCTAAGGAGTTTCATGACCTTCATATCAAGAAGACTGTACTGTGCTTCTGTTCGGCCTGTTCTTGAGTTTGCGTGTTCAGTCTCGGCATCTTACAACAAAAATCACATCAATATTATCGAGTCGACGTGTTTATTATAACCGATATCTCGGATGAAAAAAGTTATATATAATTTTTTCTTCAGTTGTGACAAAAACGCCAAATTCGCTTGCTGTCCATCCGTCTAGAGTATCATACGATTGGCTTGCAGCCGATCGGGACTGCAGTGTGTCTTTGATTTTATTTTTATTTTATAAGACTAACGAGTGCGTGAACCTTTAATAAATTAAATGTTTAATTAGAATTAAAATTAAAGTGCAATTGCAGAGTGCTCGCCCTCAATCTTTTGAAGGAGTGAAGGAATTGCCAGCAATGCATTAAACAAATAAACAAGTTAATGTAAGATATCTTCTTGGATTGGTTCAACAATACCTTTGTTTCATAATCAATAGAACATTGTTAAAAAAAGCTTGGTTTCCGGCCATCATTTCTGAGGTAGAAGTTATTGGCACACTGATTTCATCACCTTTTCTTTTACTTCGGTTCTTTTTTTTTTCTTTTTTCCTGATTCAAAATAATCATCCTCGTCCCATGTATGTTTTTCTTGGAAACTGATCCGTTTCTTTAGAGTTCCGCGGGTGGCGGTGGGTGATCCGATAGACTCCCGAAGAGTTCTAAACATGACCAAAAAGGCTAAAAGTGATTGGAATTTTCACGGATTTGGAGATATGGCGTATTTAAGTTCGCAACGCTGCCTATCGTTAGTTCACTTAACGCCTTTTTCCACTCCTTATCTCATGATCTAGAGAGTGGACGAAGAATCTGTTCGCATATAACATCCACTGTTTTTCAGGGGGAGATTCATGCTATTGAACTATGCATTAGAGAAAGTATCAGACGGGGCTACAAAAACCAACAAATGTATAATATATTCTCTCAGTCGCGAATTGACCTTCTCGAAGCGAACATCGTGATACCATCTAGTTCTGGTGTGATAGTAAAATCTCCTAGTGCAAATTACAATTAAAATTTTCTGTATCGGTATTAGTGTCGGTCGAAATCAAAATTACTGATAAGACAGTGAAAAGACCGCGGGAGGAGTCTCCTCCAAATGTTCTAATTCGGGATCGTATTAAATTTCCGAAAACCATACATTCAATTGAAATGACGAAACCATCTACGTCCAATTCTAACAAGTTTGCACCACTGAGCAACCTAAATGACACCGATGACGTCTCCACTGCTCCCAAGAAGCAAAGAATTCCTCCCATCACATTTACCGAAATTGGTAGAGATACCATTTTGGCTCCCATGAACGACTTAGCAATTGCGAACTTCAATTTCAGACACCTTCCTGAAGGAGAAGAAACTCATGTCACCTCCATCGAGGACTACAATAAACTCCTGGCCTACCTTAAGGTAAAAAAAGTTAAATTCTACACTCGCAGACATGCGCATGAACGTCCCTTGAAAATCGTGCTAACCGGTCTTCATGACATGGAGTGTGTTACATTACAAAATCATCTACTCACAACTTCTAAAATCAAGTGCAACGACGTGAAAAAATTCACAACCGCGACCAAGCGCTTTGCTGATCAGGCGACGTACTTGCTGTACTTTGAACGAGGCTCGGTGAAGCTTGCAGAACTGAGAGAAATTAAAGCGGTAATGCATACCATAGTTCAATGGAACTATTACATCAACAAACGACAAGGCCCCACCCAATGCCGCAATTGTCAAGCTTACGGTCACGGCTCGTCGCATTGTTTCCTCGCGCCAAAGTGCATGATATGCAGCCAAGAGCACCATAAATCGAAGTGTCAAGCCGACCAAACTACCCAAATTAAATGTGCAAATTGCGGTCTTAATCACTTTGCTAACGATATTAGTTGCTCACACCGAAGGCAAATTGTTAACTCTCGTAGCAAACGCTCCCAACCAAAATCATCCCGCATCCATAACGACCACCGGCCGATCGTTGTTCACGCAAATTCGAATACCACGAAACCGATACCGTCAAGTTCCTCGTCTAGTCTGCTATACAGCGAAGTTGCTCGGAATCATGTCAACTTGTCTTCACCGCCGCAGGGATCTCCTGAGCTTTTTTCACCTGAAGATCTAATTCGACTCACTACTACCCTAATTACTCGTCTGAGCAGTTGTACATCCAAACAGGAACAAATACAAGTCGTAGCCGATATCACCGTTAAATTTCTTTATGGCAAATAGATCAAATAATATTAAATGTCTACTTTGGAACGCGCAAAGTATTCGAAACAAATCGTCGGAGACCTTTGCATATCTACGCGAGAATTTCATCGACCTGCTGATAGTTACTGAAACCTGGCTGAAGCCTTTAGACAAATTATTTGATTCTAATTTTAAAATATATAGGAATGATAGAGATTTCCAAACCGGTGGTGGTGTGGCCATAATAATCAATAAAAACATTAATCATACTCCTTTTCCTCGTTTACAAACAAAAGTAATCGAGAATATCTCGGTACAACTAAATGATATTAATACTATTATTACAGCAGCTTATTTTCCAGGCTCCAAGTTAAACAATTCTAAACTAAACGCCTTTAGTGACGACATTAAACTATTTTCAAAACTTTCCCAGAAGCATTTACTCTGCGGTGATTTTAATGCGCGACACCGACATTGGAACTGTGTCCGAGCGAACACGGCCGGTAAGATCCTATTCAATGTAGCCCTCCATCACAACTTACTTGTACACCCGCCTACTGAGCACACATTTTATCCGACTCGTGGGCATGCTTCTACCCTTGATTTGATGATATCAAAGGGATCTATCAACATCTCACAGCCTATCACAGTTAACGAGCTTTCTTCTACTCACTTACCTGTTGAATTCTTCCTATTATACCAAGTTCCCAGAAGCAGTGCTGAGCCCATTGATATAAATTTGTCTAAAACCAATTGGTTCAAATATAAAACTTCTCTAGCCAATTCTATTGAACTCGTCAAATTTAATATCTCAAATACTAGCACTGAGGACATTGATATAATGATTGAGTCCCTATCAAATAAAATCTTGCTGGCTGCCAGGAAATCATCCCCAAAAATAAAATCCATTGAGTTGTCTCGCAAGCTATCGGACTCCGTTAAATCAATGATCTCAGAACGTAACCGGCTACGTCGAATCTGGCAACGAACTAAGAGAGCCGACATCAAATCAGAAGTAAATAAACTGCAGAAACTCATTAATCATGAAATGTGGCTCTCGAAAAATCATTCCTGGAACAATCTTCTTCAAAGTTTTGATAAGAATTCATATAAGTTGTGGAGAATGAACAAAATCTTAAGAAAAAAGGGTCAATACATTCCATACTTAACATACAATAACAAACATCTTCATTCAGACAAGGAGAAAACTGAAGTTCTTGCTGATAACTTCTATTCATCTCATAATTTAACCACAAACCTTTCCTCTAATATGGAAACAATAGTGAATGATTCAATTTATTCTTTCTCTTCTATCTCCGCATTAACTGAAGCGAAAAACCTGTGTACGCCTTCTGAAATAAGGTCCATTCTAAAAACTTTAAAAAATAGTAAGTCTTCGGGCATGGATAGCATCCCAAATTGCCTTCTTAAAAACTTACCTAAAAAAGCTTTAGTACTACTAAATGCCATAATCAATAGCTGTCTGTATATTTGCTATTTCCCCTCCAAATGGAAAGAAGCAACCATCATTCCATTACTAAAACCTGGAAAGAATAACTCAGATCCGACCAGCTATAGGCCTATAAGTCTATTGCCTAGCCTTGGGAAAATACTCGAAAAAGTTATACTGAAGCGGCTTCAAGCGTTCGTGGAAGAGAAAAAAGTCTTACCTAATTTTCAGTTTGGTTTCCGCCAAAAACATTCAACAATCCACCAACTTTACAGAGTAACTAACGATATTAAAAATAGCGCTCGTAACAAAAAATCAGTGGGTATGGTTATACTTGATTTCGAGAAAGCTTTCGACTCTGTGTGGCATAATGGCATCATTTTCAAACTCAACAAACTAAACTGTCCAGTTTACCTTACCAAACTAATTCAATCCTTCCTCTCTAATCGTACCTTTCATGTAAAAATTAAAGGCTGCCTATCTTCCAGTAAATCATTACCAGCAGGCGTCCCACAAGGCTCTTGCCTAAGCCCATGTCTACACAATATTTATACTTCTGACATACCCCAATCCACAGACTGCAAAATCGCAGCATTTGCCGATGACACAGCTATCTATGCAACATCCTCTGATCCATCCACTATAATTAAAGACCTGCAAGTTCAACTTCTGGCCTTAGACGAATTCTTTCGTGATTGGAAAATAAAAATTAACACTAGCAAAACCAAAGCAATATTTTTTTCCCAGAGAAGAGCTCGTAAGTACTTACCGAGCCCCAACTTAACTATTTTCGGCGAACCCATCAAATGGTCAGCTTTTATTAAGTACCTAGGGATCTATTTGGACAAAAAACTTACATTTCACGAGCACACCGATCAAGTAGCCTCAAAAACACTAAAGTCCATTCGTATCCTATACCCTTTTATTAATAGAAAATCCAAACTCAGCCTGGAAAATAAGCTGCTTCTCTTTAAGTCCGTCATGCGTCCCATATTTTCATATGGTGCGCCTATATGGTTTAGTTGTGCTAAAACTCATATACGAAAGCTGCAAATAATTCAAAATAAATGCTTAAAAATCATTATGGACAAACCATGGCACTTCTCCACTAGCTTACTACATGAATTATCTAATATACCTTTAACTGCTAACTTCTTTGAAAACTTATACAAGAATTTTATTCACAAACTTCAATTTATAAATAACCCCCTAATTATCTCTATCTAACCTACATTTTTATTCAGACCTATCATGTAATATTAATATTAGTTTAACTTAGTTTAACTTTAGTTTTTAGTTTAATTATTTTTTACCATTTTATTTTGTGCTGTTTATTCCTTGTTTAGTTCTCCGAAGGTTTTTCTTAACCATTTTTCCTTCAAGCCAATCTAATCAATATTATTTCAAAACAGCCATAGTTAGTTTAAGTTTCACACCATTGTTGTAGAGGCACAAGCCTGATCACAAATTATTACCACTAAATTGTACATGTAATCATATGGTTCGATAATAAATTTGAATTTGAATTTGAAAAAAATAATATATTCTCTCAGTTCACCGTTAGACCTTCACCGGTCAACAAGTGGCTAAGCGAAAGTGGCTCAGTTAGAGCTTTAGTGCAACAAACAGCATCATAAACTAAAAATTTGTTCAGCTAAGTGCCCCATTGTTCTCGGTTTTCGGTTAATAATTTTTCTTGTTGTTGTTGTTCTCGTTGGGTTCAAGTGTAAAACACGTGCTAAGTTGCAGCGGCGATATGCCGGAGCAGGTGGGATCAGTGGCATCACCCCATAGGGTGTGAAGCAATACCCCGTCAATCATTCCGGTCCATATGTGGTGTACGGCAATCGATTCTCCTCTTAAACCTGTACGGGTATCTATTTACATTCACCAAAAGTACAACTCGGTGAAATCGGCAACAAGAATCGCCAAGAGGAAGCTGAAAGTGGTTTTAGGTGACCGCCAGCAGGCAAACAATCTCCCTGTAGACAAATTTTTTGCAGGATTTCGTGTTTATGGCCCGGCATTAGAGGTCGAAATCGCTGGGGTAATCGAATTCCCAACCGATGAAGACCGGAAAATTTAAAAATTGAAATATTCCAGACCTAAAAGTTTTAGAAGCTCACCGATTGTCCAAGCCCAGGGAAGGTGCGGAAGTTGGAGAGCGTACCCCGTTTCCACTGGTCAGAGTTGAATACTGCGGCTTACTTATCCCGGTAAGCATTCAAAAAAGCAAGCCAATGTTCTGTAACTGGTGCCAGCGCTTTAACCATACAAGCAAGTTTTGCGTCAACAAGCCCCGTTGTGCTAAATGCGGTGATGAACATGTTACTACGGAGTGTGTCACCAATAATCCTAAGTGCATCCATTGTGCTGAACATTTGCCCGGTTCGGAGAGTTGTGAAAATTTCACAGCAGTTAACAGAAAGGCCAAAAACATGAGAAAAGTGTCCCGAAAATTGTCGTATGCGCAAGCATTGGCACTATCTCAACCGACCCCCCTTTCCGCAGCATTAGAACCAACACCAGAGGTGCCTCTCCTCACCCCAAGAGCCTTCCCGTCACTTCCGAAGAAGACGAACCCCGTAACTATTTCGTCCCGCCCCGGAAACCCGCGCTCATCAACCAGCCGGCAATCTCGCACCAGCAGTGTTGGGAGCCGCAAGCGAGGTCACAGTCCATCTACGGACCGTAAAAAAACCCAGATGCTAAGCAAAACAGTGAAAAAGCGGCTTCGCATATTCCTCCTGGATTCAGGCCGACTGAGTCCGAATACTCACTCCGTGATATCATCTTTCAATTATGCGAAAGGCTAGGTCTATCACAACCGTGGATTATTCTTATTGATTCCATAATTACCCCACTTATAGAATCCATCCGTTCGAAGTTTTCACCTTTTATCTCTCTTCTCTCGTCGCTAGTTCCTCTCAAAATGGATAGATCCCGTAGAAGGAACACTCTGTCCTTGCTGCAATGGAATTGTCGCAGTATAGTCCCGAAAATAAATCAATTTCGCCATATGCTAAAAATTTATGATATCGACGTCTTCGCACTAAGTGAAACATGGCTGACGCCATCAACACACCTTGCTATTGCCGGGTATCATTTGTAAAGAAAAGATCGGATGAACGGATACGGTGGAGTCCTGCTTGGAGTTAGACACGGCATTAAATACAGAGTGGTTAATTTTTCTACGGAGTTAGAATGTGTATGATACTGCCCCTCCTATACAACAGAACAGTGTATGTCACCTCCATATATATTCCACCCGGTGTGACGATATCAGCAGCTAGCATAAGATCGACATTCCCCCCTGAACAGACGCCAATAATAGCATTGGGGGATTTTAATGCACACAGCCTTGCGTGGGGTCCTGTACCTGAAGACAGGAGGGCAATAATTCTGGAACCGTTTCTCGATGATACAGAACTGGTGACTTTAAGTGACTGGTCGCCAACTAGAATTCCCTCACCGCCTCAAAGACGGAGTGCTTCCGACTTATCAATTGTCTCTTCAAATTTGGCGTCAAGATCATCGTGGCGAGTTTTGGATAATACTGCAGTGACCACTTACCTATCCACCTGGATTTCTCATTTTCATACACTCCGCAACTCCCATTCCTTATTCCAGACTGCACCAAGTCTATCTGCTAGTCGTTATATAGCGAGGAAATTACAGCAGGGCTTCCTTCTGTAATTTCCTTGGAATCCCCTATGGTGAGATACAGTAGGTTCACTTCCCTAATTACCAACGCCTCCGAAAAGGCAGAAACCCGACGTAGAGTTACTACTCACTCAGCACAACGAAGGCATTCTTCCAAAGACTGGTGGGATCAAGAGTGCCATATGAAATACCGCGAAAAGTTAGAAGCTTTCAGAACATTCCGCAGGTGTGGCACCCGCACCGCATTCATTACATATAAGAGACTTGAGAACGAACTTAACCATCTTCTTGCCCATAAAAAGAGAGAATCGTTTAAAAACTTCTGCAACTCCCTATCCCACCAGACTTCTTTATCCACGTTATGGTCAATGAGTAGAAGATACAGAGGAATTAACACCAGTATTCCTATTGCGGAGTGCTCCGCCTGGATCGACTCATTTGCATCAAACCTAGCACCGCCGTTTGTCCCAACTATGCCGCCAGAGAACCCAAGTACGGCAAGCATACATTCGCCTGATTTCTTAGGATCGTTCTTTTCTATGAAGAAATTCGAATCGGCTCTCGCTGCTTGTAATAACTCTTCCCCAGGTCCTGATAATATCCGTTATGAACTCTTACGAAAACTGCCGACTAATGCAAAGGAGGTTTTGTTCTCACTGCTCAACGAATTTTTCAGAGCAGGTACCTGCCCCGAGGAGTGGTATAGCTGCCGAGTTATTCCTATTCCAAAGCCCAAGAAGTCTTTTACTGATATTGAAACTTACAGACCGATCTGTCTTCTCTCGTGTGCGAGGAAAACTCTTGAAAAAATACTTCATACTCGGCTAGAATGGTATACGGGTTTCGTAGAGGCAAGAGCACAAACCATTGCATTGCCTCCCTAAGTTCCTCCATTTATAACACCTTTGTGAAGTTAACACCCTCGGTAGCCTAGTGGAAAGTATGTTACTTTTGCAAACCATGAGTTATGGCTTCAGTCTTCAGATTAACGGCTTGCCAATCAAAAGAAAGAAAGCTACAATCAAAGCCAGCGCTTAGATGGTGTTAAATTACCAATAAACTTCAATGGACGCGCTCAATATAAGAAACTTGTAGAAGAAATGGGAAGACTAGTCATCCTACTTAGCCGACTATAGGTGAAAAGATTAGAATCGATTGTTCTGTACTTGATCTACAACATGCACTCACGAATAAAAAACACCATGTTTTAATTATATTACAAGACTACTGGAGTTTACTTAAAATATTGATCGTGGTAAATGCATTTTTTAGTCTAATCTTAAAGCAATACTTAATACTATTTCGTCTACAAAATATTTAAATAGTTTTTTGAATTAAAATAAAAAAAAAAATATTAAAAATAAGTACGCAGCCGTGACAAATCGCATCTGAGGTAGGACCACAGCCTTTAAAGTATCCACTCGGTATATCGCAAGCTGTGGTAAAATACTGTGTAATAATAGGAATGTGTTTTATCTTTATCGTTTTCATTTGAATCTAGCTGATCCTTCTGTTGGCCAGATCATGTAATTTCTGTAGTGCAATGGTCTTATTTATTTCAACAATGTCACGATTGTATTTGGCAGTCTGTAGTTGGACCTCGAGAATTTGCATGCGAAGCATATGCTCCTTGGCTTGCATTTCCATCAGCATTTTCGTCTCGATATTGTTATCTTCCATGCGAATTTTTTTCGCAGGTGGTTCCGATAGATTTTGCGGTGGAAATTGCTGATTGCGTAAGGCATTTAAGGTTTCTAGTGTTGCAGCTATATTGTTGATTGTAAACGACGGAGCAATGTGAATAGGATCCGCAACGAGATTTGGATGAGTCGAATTTTCGTAATTATCTGTTGGACTAGCTGATGCTGATAAACGATCAGTTGATAGTTCACCGTCATGTTCACTATCGCTATCTTCTTTTTTCACGTTACACAGATTATCCGATTTTTGACTATAAAAAAAATAAGCGTTTATTTTGAATGAAAGAAGATAATATTGAATAATATTACCATTCCGTTGCGCTGTCCTCTTCATGTTCGGTATCTTCAAAGCCTTGCTCTAATACTAAAGGAACTTTTGAGTAGTCTACGCCATCGAGAGCCTCGTTTTTACAGACACGTTTAGCCTCTTGCATGAAATCCCAAATCTCGAAAGTAAACGGTGATGGCCGCTTTCGATCCGCTGCTTCTTGGCCATAACGCATCACTCGGTTGTTGTAGTCCATAATCTCATTTCGAGTACAAGCTGCAAGAACGGATGTTAGTTAAAAACGACCATGTTAATATTAAGATTGTATCAGATACCTTTCATACGGCGCCATTGTTCCTTCAGCCGATTGCAAGTCCTGTCTGTTCCGAATGCTGCTGAAAAACGCTGATGAATAATTTTCCAGGCTTTGTTTTTTATTGCGGTCAGACCGGCGTCTAAGCGTTTATTCTCAATAATGCGCATATCTTTGCGGCAAAGTTCCAGTAAGAAGCGCTTCTCTTGATGCGCCCAATTTTGTGTCCTCTCGCGCTTTTTGTACATATTCATGCCGGACATGTACTGCTGAATATCTAGAAAGACAAATAGATTTTTTTTTTTAAATTAATGTGATGTTCCTTATTCGGTTTGCTTTTGCATTTGAGTTTGCAGTTTGGGTCGCCTTCGATTCAAATGGAACCTGATAGATAAAACTTAGACCTGATAGGAACTGTTGTAAAATTTCAGGATCCGAGAATAGAGTCATAATGAGGCCATTCAAGAATCTCTCATCGAGTTCGGTGTCGAGGTATGTCTCAGCGACTGGATAGTATCCATGTTGAGAACGAGAATTATTCACTCTAGCTTAGGGAACAGCCATTTGGAAAAATCTGTGTGCAGAGGTACACCCCAGGGTGGTGTTATCTCGCCTCTTCTCTGGCTAATAGTCATGAACAAGATCTTAGTAAAACTGGAGAGGGAAGGGGTTAAGGTGGTGGCGTATGCGGATGACGTGGCTATACTGGTATCGGCGATGTTTCCTTCAGTGATCAGTGAAATCATGGAAGGCGCGCTGGGTAAGGTTAACTCGTGGGCTGCTAGCTGCGGCCTGGGTGTAAATCCGGACAAAACTGAACTGATGCTCTTCACCACTAAAACTAAAATCCCGGACTTTAACCTCCCCCGCCTAAACGACCATCAACTACCATTATCATCTAGTGAAAAGTATCTTGGAGTTGTGCTCGATACGAAGCTCAGTTGGAAGTTAAATAAAGAACAACGGGTGGAGAAAGTACGTATCGGAACTACAGGTGCAATGAGGTCATGTCCGACTGACGTTTTGAACGTATTGCTACATCTATTACCTATCGATTTACACATTAGAATCACTGTGTCGTGTAGCGCTGTCAGACTCAAGGAATTTGGGAGCTGGTATGCTAAGCCTTACGGTCACAGCAACATTCTAGAATCTTTACCAGCGGAGATAGTTAAAACGCCGACCGACTACATTATCCCGAGACTGACCTTCAAGAAGAATTTCGCTGTGGGTTTTTCAACCAGGGCAGAATGGAAGGATGGTTATACATGAATTCGACACAGTCATATACACTAACGGTTCAAAGATGAACTGCGGAGTCGGTTCGGGAGTTTTCTCAGACACACACTTTTTCGCAAAGTCTTACCATTTACCGGACTATGCCAGCGTTTTCCAGGCGGAGATACTGGGTATTCGGGAAGCCTGTCGGTCTTTGCAGCAAGACGCTACGCCAAAGCGAAATGTTGTAATCTTTTCTGACAGCCAAGCCGCAATCAAGGCCTTAGATTCGGCTATCTCCTCCTCCCAAACTCGTCGAACTGTGCCGTGAGGAGCTAACCTACTTGGAAAGTCAGGTCAAAGTTACCCTGCTTTGGGTCCCAGGCCACAGCCAGATAGAGGGTAACGAGCGGGCAGACGAATTAGCTAGGCAAGGCTCTGCTCTTCATGGCTCTCTCGTAGAATCCGTTCAGGTCTCACTAGGGACTGTTAAGCGCCAAATAACCACACACTTTCTAACAAACGCGAACTCCAGATGGAGAGGACTGACCAACTGCGTTATATCTAGGAAGATATGGCCATCCTACTGCCGGAGAAGAACAGATGAACTCCTGAGCAGGAGCCGTGTGGACGTCTCCAGAGTAACGGCAGTCAGGATGGGTCACTGGCCGATCGGCGACCACGCGGCCAGACTGGGTATAGCCTTTAACGTCCATTGCCGCAGTTGTGGGGAGGTAAATAAGAGGGAAACTGTTATCCACCTTCTTTGCGAGTGTCCGGCCCTAGCTAGAGCCAGACTTTGCGTACTAGGCAAACCCTTCTTTAATAACCTTGACGAGATCTTGAAGAACAAGATTGGAGAACTAATCGCCTTCCTGAATAACTCCGGATGGATATGATAACCTATTCAAGCCACAGATCTCTGTTAAACCATGTATCCACTTCATCAACTTTCAACGGCCAGGTTAAGCGAGTTGTGGTATCAAAACGGCGCTTCCTGTGCTAATTGGGCCCTGTTTTCGGCAGACGGGCCACCACGTAAACCAACCAACCAACCAGGCAGGTGTATTCACAGTGCCTATCCTCGGAACCGTGAGCAGTGTAAGCGCCAGAAAATTACCCCTCCATGCAAATTGTATGCGTTGTGAGCGCAATTCGGACCGAGTGTAGGCGCGCTAAAAGCGCAGAAAGCTTAATTCGGACCGCGGCTCAGGTGTATAACCTTAAATCCGCTGTTTGCTCATAGATGGCGTTAGAGAGCATGCTAAGCTATCATGGACACGCCATATATTTTTTTTTAAGAGTTTGACATCTGTTAACATTAATCAGTGCACATCGTCAGCCATTTCATACAACAACATACATTTGCCCTTTGGTAACCATGTCTAGTTTTTGCCAGAAAAAAATATGCGGGAAGGTCTGCTTTTTTGCTTCAATTTGAAGAAATCGGCTGCCGAATCGCATCGAATGCCTGTTGAGGCCTTTGGTGACAGTGCTTTATCGAACACAACGTGCAGAGATTGGTTTCGTCGGTAATTTTGATCTGAGCGACAAGAAGTGTGAAAATCGGCACAGGAAGGTTGAGGACCATCAATTGCTGACTCTTTTGGACGAGGACATAGGACATACTCAACCGCAACAAATGCTTGCTGAGCAATTGGGTGTTACTCAACCAGCCATTTGCATGCGTCTACGTGCCATGGGAAAGGTTCAAAAGATCGGAAAATGGAAGCCGCACGAATTGAACGATAGGCAGATAGACAATACACATGCGAAATCGTGCTCGCAAGACAAAAAAGAAAGTCGCTCCTGCATCGGATTGTGACTGGCGATGAAAAGTTGATATATTTTGAGAATCCAAAACGCAAGAAATCGTGGGTTGATCCCGGCCAACCATCAACATCTTCCCCAAGAACAAATCGTTTCGGACGGAAGACGATTCTGTGCGTTTGGTGGGATCAGCAGGGTATCGTCTACAGTGAGATGTTGAAACCTGGTGAAACTGTCAACCGCTACCAACAAAAACTGATCAAATTGCACCGTGCTCTGCGTGAAAAAAGGCCTATGATTATCAACAAAGATATGACAAGCTGATTTTCCTTCACGACAACGCACCATCGCACACGTCAAAAATGGTCAGCAACTACTTGGACACACTCAACTGGGAGGTGCTACCCCCTACCGCTAATTCAGCAGACCTGGCCCCTTCTGACTACCACCTGTGTTCGTCGATGGGCCACGCGCTCGCTGAGCAGCACTTCGATTCTTACAAAAACGTCCGAAAATGGCTTGATGAGTGGCTTGCCTTGAAAGTGAAGGAATTTTTTTGGCGTGGTATCCACAAATTGCCCGAGAGATAGAAAAAATGTGTAGCTGGCGAGGGCTTCCATGGAACTGTTCGTTCCATCGTTCCTTCGTTTTCGTTCCATCGTTTCTTCGTTTTCGTTCCTTCGTTTTCGTTCCATCGGTCCTTCGTTCCTTCGTTTTCGTTCCATCGTTGCTACGTTTTCGTTCCATCGTTCGCTCGCGAACTAGTTCGTTATTTTAGTTCATAGTTCATTACTTGAGAGGAGTTCAGTGATGAGTAGTCGTACTCGGAAGACAGCAGAGCAAAAAAAAAGGTCAGTACATCTAGAAGATGATGAGCAAAAAAAAAGGTTAGTAGATCTAGATGAGCAAAAAAAAAGGTCAGTAGATCTAGATCTAGATGAGCACAACAAAAAAAAAAAGATCAGGAGATCTAGATGAGCAAAAAAAAAGGTTCGTACAATTCACTCTGATACTCTCTATTTTTCTTGAGTAGGTATATCGTTTTTAATTTTTTTGTCACGTGTCGAATGGAACTGCAGTTCACCAAAAGGAGTGAGTTACTTCACTCACTCACTTCAATGAAGTGTTCTTTTGGAACAGTTCACTCGTGAACGACCCATCTCTACTATGAACAAGGAACGCTCACCCAAACACATCGCGTGAACGAAGCAATTCAGCAGAAAAGGGCCGATCAACGTGGTCAAGTCATCCTTGTTCACGACAATGCGCGCCTACATACCGTAAACATCGTCAATTAGGCTCTGAATTATCTCGAATGGTTTTACCGCATCCGCCATACTCTCCGGACCTTACGGTAACGGTTTATCTCCTTTTCAGCTCCATGTCGATCCAAATGAGGGACATAACCTTCGACAACGATGAACACCTCAAAATCTGGCTCATCCACTTCTTCAACATGCAATTAGAAGATTTTTGGCGAGACCTCATCAGCAAAGTTGATCGATAGGTGTAAGCAGGTCGTAAAAAATGATGGCGGTCCGAATTACGCTCATGGTGCTTACATCACTAACAGTGCTTACGTTCGGTCCGAATTGTCGGTACGCTTATATCACTTTCAATTCGGACCAATCGTGTGCACACAGTGTACTAACAGTTCATATCCTCGAAACCGTGAACAGTGTAAGCGCCAAAAAATTTACCCCGCCATGCAAATTGTACGCATTGTGAGCGCAATTCGGACCGATTGTAAGCGCGCTAAAGTGCAGACCGCGGCCTTAGATAACCAACGGAGTCAGGTTCAATAGCGAATCACGTGGTACTTTTATTTCGATCTATACTAAAAAAAATCTTTGCTACAGTCGCTTTTTTCGAACTTTTGACTATTTTCGTATGATTAGACCGAACGCTGCTTTTTCAAATGTTTGACTAGTTTCGCTGGCAAATGCAGCCAGACAGTGAAAGCATCGAATGTTTGTTTGAAAAGTAGTATTACTTGCCTTGTACCTTGTTTTACTGAATAGTTTGTCAAATTGTCAAAAATTTTATTTTTGTCAAATTTTTGGTTTTGAGTATTTGACCATCAATTAGGTATGCATTATATTAAATCCAACTTGAACTTTTTTCAAACAATACACCACTTTGCTTGCCAGGACCATTTGTCAAATATTTGACGCAGTGGTCAAAGTCAAATATTTGACAAATTGGCATGTCTCGCTATCAAGTTCCAAAAATTACTAACAGAAAATAAATTGGTACCTACTCACCATTTTGTTTATCGAAGGCTTCCATAGTTTTGATTAATTCGTTGTAAGAAGTAGTTTTTCGTAGCCTGGAAATGAAAAAAAAACATTAATTAATTTCTAATTCATTTCACCAACACAATGATTACTCAATTAAATAGTCGAAACAGAGTGTGCAAGTTGTGGGCGTCACAAGGGTGGATAATTTATTGAGTGGATCAACTTTGCTAGCAGAAACAAAATTAGAGCTACAATTTTCATTAATAATTTTTTGACGGGGTATTAATATTGTAAAATTTGATAAGCCAAAAAAGGAAATTTTGGTTAATTTTTTTTCCCAAAAAAAAAATAAAATAAAGAAGTTATAAAACTCCTTAAGGTTTTTTTATCCACATTTATTTGTTTTCTGGTTTATGACTTTTTGCTTCGTAAAAAAATAATTAACGAAAATTTTCCAAAATTCGATTGTCTACGAAAAAGATTTCCTATAAATTTTGTGAAACTCAAGCTGGTTTCCAAAGTGCCTTGTTTGCAGTTGAAGATTGTTCGGAAAACTGTGATCTGATTGGCTGATGGTTCTGTTACACGTAATGTCATTGAAAATGATTGCAAATGAAAGCCCAGTCTTCAGATGGAGTTATAGAGAACGCGACACGCGCGCGTTAAGCGATGCGACGCGATGATAGCTGATTAGAATGCATGTGGGTGAGTGCAACTAGCTGTTTTGAAAGTTTGTCTGTAACGCAATTTTGACACTTGCGTGGATAGTTTTTAAAATTTTTTTTATAACAATAGACGGCAAACGGATAATAAATATCGGAAAATGAATGCTATTAAAATACCAGGTGTGTGAATATGAAATTTCCGTTTTTTTTTATAAAAACAAAACGTTTATTTTGAAAGAATGGTACATAATATTTCATTCAAAGTATTGCCCATCGCTAGCTACACATTTTGTCCACCTTTCAGGCAATTTATGGATACCACGCCAAAAAATTGCTCTTCTTTCGATGAAAACCATTCAGAGACCCATTTTTCGACTTCTTCAGATGTTTTGAAGTGCTGCTCTTTAAGTGCGTGTCCCATCGATGAAAACCAATAATAATCAGAAGGAGTCAAGTCTGGTGGATAAGGCGGGTGAGGTAGCAAATCCCAGCCAAGTGACTTCAAAGTATCCTGAACCGGTTTTGTTTTGTGTGCCGGTGCGTTGTCATAAAGCAAAATAACTTTACCATGTCTTGTCGCCCATTCTGGTCGTTTTTCGATCAATGCTTGGTTCAAATTGATCATTTGTTGTCGGTAGCGATCAGTATTGATAGTTTCACCAGGTTTTAAAAGTTCATAATATACCGCACCTTTTTGATCCCACCAAACACAGAGCATTCTCTTCTTTCCAAATCGATTTGGTCTTGCAGTCGATGTTGATGGTTGGCCTGCTGTAACCCATGATTTTCTGCATTTAGGATTCTCAAAATAAATCCACTTTTCATCACCAGTTACAATTCGATGCAGAAATCACTTTCTTCCGTGTCGTTGAAGCAACATTTCACTGATTGTTTTTCATTTTTCCATGTGCCTTTCAGTCAATTCATGTGGCACCCATTTTCCACACTTTTGAATCTCCCATAGCTTTTAAAAGTAAAGAAATTGTTGATTGGTCAACATTTAATACAGCTGCTATTTGCTTTTCTTCATCCAATATTTCTTGCAAATCGGAGTCTTCAAACTTCTTCTGATGTCTTCCACGTTCTTGATTTCTCACATCAAAATCGTTACCTCTGAATCGTTGAAAACAATTTTCTAATTATCTTTCACTTAAAGCATGTTCACCATAAGCTTCTACAAGCATTTGATGCGCTTCAGCAACACTTTTCTTCAAAAACGTAATGAAATCCGCAAATCACAACTTTTTCCTACAAAATTTTCCATTTTTAATGAGGTAAAACACTATGTTGTTGCATAAAACTTGAACTGTGGTATACTGAATATTCCTGACAGATGTTGAACCAATTAAAAAAAAATATGGATATAACTCATACACAATAAACGTTACCTCTAGAGCCATCTATGTGTGAACGGCAATTTCATATTCACACACCTGGTACAAAAAAAAAACAGACAATACGTTTACAGTCTGTGAACAAAAATATTTGATATTATTTGAAAGCAATTCAGCGGGGGCATTAATAGTGGTGTCGCGATATGGCGCGCGATACGATTGAGTCATCGCGCGCGTCGTAAATAGAGAAACTCGTTGCATCCTTCCATTCATTCGAATGAAGAAGATTCGTAGAAAGCTCAGGTTTAAAATTCAACTTTTTACATAAATAGTTCCCGAGATATTGGTTGAAGTATAAGTTTGGTTTCCTACAATTTTTGGTATTTTCACGCTTAAGGACAAGTTGACACAAAAAATGTCCGTCTGACCGCCGTATAAAAACCCTTAAAAATAACGTTCCAAATAGCCTCCTTTTTTTAGGCTGTCAGCCGCATAGTAACCTACACTGCATCTCAGCATTAAATGCGTTTCGGATTTCTACCCAAAAAATAATAAAGTTGCGCCCTGAAGCGAATTCGATTTTATTAAACCTAAAAGATTTTCGGAATACCTTACACCCCAGGGGTTTAATTTCGAAAAATACTTAAATCGATTTTATCCCGATTATATTTAAATCTTTAGAAGTGAAAATGAATTCGATTTCTCATTAGACCTAAAAAAAACATCGGAATTCGTGAAAGTGTACATAAACACTTTACATCCCCGTAGCCCTTAGGTATTGGATATCGAAAAATTTAGAAAAACGTTTCTAGGCGCTTATTTACAGAACCACTGAAGTAAAATTAATTTGATAACTCAACATATCTAAAAGATATAACAAAATTCGTGAAAATGTGGAAAAAACCCTTTTCACGAAATTTTGTTTTACTCTACCTAAATTTTTTACTAACCAAAGAAAATCTGATCTTTTTTTTTGCTTGAATTACTCTATTAGCACATCTACATATGCGTACTAAGTTTCAACTTTCTAGCATAAGCCGTTTCTGAGATATGAAAAACGACCTCCACCCCGTACCTTGTTACCACCATAAAAAATTTCTTCGGAGGTGTCTCTGTAGTGGCTTTATACAGTTCCCAATTTTTAGCTTTGTATCCTTTAAGGTTTTCGAGAAAAAATTCAGAATTTTGTTTTCTTTTCACCCCCTCCCACCATCACCCCTTACACCCGCACCATCAACATTTTTTTCTCTGCTATAGGTATATTGGGCCTAACTCCTGTAAAATTTGTAAGATCATATCTAGTACAATTCTTGAGATATAAAAAGGTGGAACACGGACGTAGGGGATAGCAATTTATCAAAAAAGCGGATAAAAAATATTGAAGATGCGGGTGCAGGGGGGATTGTGGGAGGGGGTGGAAAGTTAAAAATTCTGATTTTTCTTTCTCGAAAACTGCAAAGAATAGAAAGCTTAAAACTGACGACTAAGTAGGTCCACTATAGAAACATCCTAGAATAATAATATTTTTGATAGAGGTAGCAAGGTAAGGGATAGAGGGTGGTTTTTGTACCTCAGAAACGGCTTATACTAGGTAGTTAAAACTTAGTACGTATATGTAGATGTACCACAGGAGTAATTAGAGCAAAAAAAAAAACGCTCAGATTTTCATTGGCGTACAAAGCAGGAGTAAAAAAAATTTGCGTGTAAAGTGTTATTTCCAATACTTTCACGAATTTCGTTATATCTTTTAGGCATGTTGAGTTATTAAATTAATTTTACTTATGCGGGCTCTTTCTATAAGCTCCAAGAAACCGTTTTCCAGTTTTTTCGATATCCAACCCCTAAGTTGGTGTAAAGTGATTACGCACATTTTCACGAATTCCGATATATTTGTTAGGTCTAATGAGATATTGAAACCTCTTTCACTTCCAAAGGGTTATTCAATAGGGACATAACATAGATCAATCATAGAACAATATATCAATTGTTTGACCAGCTGTGTGGCATGTGGCACCATCTTGTTGGAACCACATATCACTGATGTCAGGTTCATCCAATTCTGGCTAAAAATAGTCTTCCAACATGGCACGATAGCAAACTCCATTGGCTGTAAAAAACGAAAAAAATACAGTCCAATCACACCTCCGGCATGAGCCACACGGTCACTTTTTGTGGATGCAATGGAGTCTCTTGAAGCATATGTGGGTTTGTTGTTGTCCAATATTTCAAATTTTGCTTATTGACAAAGGCACTAAGCCCAAAATGCTTCATCGCTGAAGATGATTTTTCGATGAAATTGAGGATTTTCTTCAAACTTTTGCAGAGCCCAATCGAAGAAGCTTCGGCGCTTCAAATTATCAAGAGGCTTCAGTTCTTGAGTTAATTTGATCTCATGAGCGTGTAGGCGAAGATCTTTACGCGAAATTCGCCACAATGTGGACTGAGAGATTCGACTGATTTGGCTCATTTTCAACTGAAGCACTTACGGCTGCGATATTTTCGGTACTTCGACCGGTGCGTTGTCTCACTGGCATAGGAACATTCAATAGTGAATATGTTGACTCGAATTTATCCACTTATTACGACCGAAAATTGGAGTTAGCGCTCTTAAAGTTGCGACCACCAACTCAGAATTTCGGTAGTAATTTTTAATAATTTCCAAACCTTTCTCGTTCGTGAACTTCATCATGATAAAAATGTAAACCTTGACTGACGTTTTGACGTTGACAGACCAGCAAAAAAGTTTAAAGCGGCAAATACACGATACAACGGTTGTACCAATTGTTGGCCCAATCTGTCGTTGTATGCGTATAGTGTGTACCGTGCATACAACCGTTGGACAGATATCGCAACAACACACGTCGGTACAACAGTTGAATAGTGTATTCGCTCTTTAGGGTGCGTTTGTATTACAATACCAAATTGTTATGTACCTATTTAATAACCCTTTAGATACTTTAAATATAATCGGAGAAAACCCGATTTAAGCATTTTTTAAAATTCAACCCCCTGGGGGATTTAAAGTATTATTCAAGTGTTCACGAATTTCGACAAATCTTTTAGGTTTAATTCGATCAAATTCGCTTTTACTTATATGGGTTTTATAATAATCTAAAAATTATTTTCGGAATTTTGTGATATTCCACCCCTAAGAGGGTGTAGAATAATTGTGTACGTTTTTACGAATTTCGACATATCACTTAGGTCTGATGAAATATCGAATTGTTCTTTACTTTAACAAGCTTTCTATAATACAATCGCCTAAAAATCGGTTTCAGAATTTTTTATATTCAACCCCTAAAGGGCTATATCGATATTTTATTTTATCCCGTTTTTTCGAAATTAAAAAAAAAATACGTAAATAATTATAAAAAAAATCTGCCGGGTAGAAGTCCGGAACGCAGACTAGGTTGTTGTTGTAGTTTGGTGTGGAGGAAGACACGCAGTAAAGCAGCGCATCTTGAGCATTCAGGCCAACATGGCCCATTATACTCGATTCCCCCAGTCTCTACCCGAACTTTTTCGTCCTCCTCACGAATTTCAAGAGCACAGGTAGGGAGCGAGAACGGAGTTCTTCCATCCTCATAACATCAACGCCGTATACGTACATTCTCGCAAAAGAGTAAGCTGGACACTCGAGAAGGAAATGTTCCGTTGTGTCGTCGCTCTCGTCGCAAGCAGTGGACATGGGGTCGTCAATGATTCTCAATCTGACCAGGTGTAGGCCACAAGAGTTATGGCCTGTGAGGACACCAACCATACTACCACATTCTCTTCTGCTCAATTTGAGAAGAAAGGCAGTGGTTCGTCCACTTGGTCCCTCAACAAGGTTTCTGGTCTGCCGCATTCCCGGAAGAAGTCGCCATCTCTCAATGCGTGATTTACTCACCCACTCAGCAATGGCAGCCCTAACAAATGCAACAGGCACACCGAAAACTGGTTCTGGTCCGACCATGGCTGACTCCGATCCAGCCCCAACCTTTGCTAATGCATCAGATATTTCATTGCCATTTGCACCCTGGTACCCTGAAACCCATATGAGCTTTAAGTCATTGAATCTGCCAACAGAATTCAATCGTTCATTACACTCACGTACCATCTTCAAAAAGACGGTTGGATTATCTAGGGATTGTAGAGCGGCCTGACTGTCGCTGCAAATGCAGATCATCCTGCCTCTCCATCTTCCCGATGGTGGTTACTATGCGAATGACATCCTAAAAAATCGTCCGAAACGTGTTTAATGCTGAGATGCGGTATAGGTTACTATGCGACTGACAACCTAGAAATAACGTTCCAAATAGCCTCCTGGTTAATCCTTAGGCTGTCAGTCACATAGTCACCTACACCGCATCTCAGCATTAAACACGTTTCGGACTTCTACCCATAAAATAATAAAGTTGCGCCCAGACTGTTGGCCGATATATTTTTTTAATTTTAGTTACTCTAGTAGCACATCTACATATAGGAACTAAGTTTCAACTGTCTAGAATAAGCCGTTTCTGAGATATGAAAAACCACCCCTCACCCCCGTACCATTCTACCCCTATCAAAAATTTATTATTCTGGGATGTCTCTATAGTAGCTCTATACAATTTTAGCTTTCTATCCTTTCGAGGAATTAAAATCAGAATTTTTTCATTTCCACCCCCTCCCACCATTACTTCCTACACCCACATCCTCAAATATTTTTTATCTCCGCTAGAGGTCTACTGGTCCTAACTCCTGTAAAATTTTCAAGATCATATCTGATACGGTTCATGAGAAATAAAAATTTAATTTTTTTAAAAATGGCATATCCCCCACCTTCAGCGCTTCACCTCCCCCCTCAAAAATTTTAAATTCAGTAGATTCCACTGGTAGTTATATATACAGAAACCAAATTTTATCTTCCTAGCACAATTGAGTCGGAAGATATTGTAATTAAAAGTTTTGTACCCCGCACCCCCATACCTCACTATTCCCCTTAAAATTTTTAAACCCTTTCCAATCTCCTAGTATCCTTTAGTACAACTACAAAATTTCGGCCATCTGATATCAATCGTTCAGGAGATATGGATTTTAGAATGTATCAATCCCAGCATTCAAGCGTTTTGGACGCATTCGCACCTTCAAACGGTTTTGCGTACGGCGTCTACGGTGGACAGACGGACATTTTTTTTTGCTTTTTTGGTGTTTACTAGTCCTAAAACGTGTAAATACAAAATTTCAGGGTAGCAAACTTTTTTGAAATTTCAGGTCGATCACAATACTTTATTATTAAAAAATAATAAAGTAAAAATAACCAGGAGGTTAATTGGAACAGTTTTACTTTATTATTTTTTAATAATAAAGTATTGTGATCGAAATGAAATTTCAAAAAAATTTGCTACCCTGAAATTTTGTATTTACACGTTTTAGGACTAGTAAAAACAAAAAAAAAAAAAAACATATCCGTCTGTCCGCCGTATACGCCGTCCGCAAAATCGTTTGAAGGCGCGTAGCTCCCAAACCCGTTGAGGTATTAAGTTGAAATTTTTATGGTGGGTAGATTGGGTGAACCCCTACGGATGGTATCTTTTACGGGGGTGGGGGTGTAAGGGGGGATGAGGGGAGCGTTTTAGACGAAAAATTTTGGTTTCCAGATCTCAAGAACCATTTATGCTAGGAAGCTGAAACTTGGAATTTATGTAGTACTATGATAGTGGACTCATTTGCAAAAAAATTAGTGGTGGGGGTGAGGGGGTGGTGGTGAAAAGGGATAGAAAGGAAAAAAATTCTGATTCTTATTTCTCGAAAACCGTAATAAGTGGAAAGCTAAAAATTTAGGATTATATAGAGACATCCTAGAAAAATAAAATTGTTCATAGGGGTAGCGAGGTACTGGGGTGAGGGGTGGTTTTTTATATCTCAGAAACGGCTTATGCTGGAAAGTTAAAACTTACTACGTATATGTAGATGTGGTATTAGAGTAACTAAAGCAAAAAAAAAGTTCAGATTTTTATTGGTGTTCAGAGGTTGAGTAAAAAAAATGTCCGTAAATCCACATTTCCACGGATTTCCTTAGAAATAATCAGGAGGCAATTTGGAACGTTATTTTTTAGGTTGTCAGTCGCATAGTAATCTACACAGCATCTCATCATTCAACACGTTTCGGACTTCTACCCATAAAATAATAAAGTTGCGCCCAGACTGTTGGCAGATTTTTATACTCTAGATGAAATCATATAGAGTATTATAAGTTTAATCCAGCCCAAAAGTTTGTAACGCATAGAACCGAGCCTCGGACGAAAAAAAGTTATATATTAGTTGTTGTTTCTTTGTGGCCAAAAACCTCAAATCCGCTTGACGTCCGTCCGTCCGTCTGTCCGTCTATCCGTGAACAAGATAACTCAAGAACGCCTTCACCTAGGATCTTGAAATTTTGAATCTGGATGTTTGTTCGAGTTTGTAAGGCTAAGTTCGTTAACGGGCAAAATCGTTCTACTCCTTCGGGTAGCTGCCATACAAAATGTCCTTAAAACACGTGTTCAAGAATATTGACCAATAACTTCAGAAGAGTTTAAACTAAGACTTTGAAATTTTGTATGTGTTGATTTTCCAATAGTTGGATCTAAATGTATGATTATGAAAAAAATGCTATTTGTCCTTCATGTAGCTGCCATACAAATATCCTCTTAAAATGTCTTCACTTAATTTACGGAACTCACTATAACTCAAGTAATCGTTTAACTACGAATTCGGAATTTTGTACAAATTAGTTTTGAGTGAAAACGAAGCTCGAGTTTACTTGTTAGCGAAATCCTTTTACTCCTTCTGGTACCTTCCATACAAAAAATCCTTAAGAAACGTGTTCAACAATATTTTCCGATAACTTTTATACGCTTCAAGGTAGGAACTTGAAATTTTGTATATATTAATTTTTAAATGGTTCCAGGGAAAAGGATAAATGTGTAAGAAACCGAGTGAGTCCTTCCTGCACCTCTATGTGAAAGTCCTTCAAAAAGGAAATTTTACAATACTATAATATAAATCGGAGTTCAGTATTCATCTAGAGTATAATACTATTGGCTTGCAGCCGATCGTGACTGCAGTATGTTTTTTTAGAATTTTTGTATGGTAGCCACTTGAAGGTTTGGGTGCTTACACTCGTTTAAAATTCTTCTTTGTATTTTTCTATCACGTAAATGTTCATGAAAAGTTCCAAATTTCTTTATTTTGAGGAGCACCAAACAAAGCATATTGATTCTTGATTGAAGCAAATTTATATATTGTACTCTATTTGTCACATAGCTGTTCCCAAATCTCAACCTCCCCTTATAAACCATAGTTTCGTAGCTTTGCTCCTTTCTACAAAATGTTGTATCGGCGCCCATGGATACTTAGGCCGATAATGTTTAGAGGGCTTGGAAAACACTAGTTTCACTGTTCGACATTCTAGACTCAAAACCCCCTATCTAATCACGATTTATAATTTAAATCGTTAATCATCAAATTATAAGTCCATCATGAAAGTGGGTGTTTTATCATAAGCTTTTACAATTCGCATAAAAAGCAGATACTTTACTAAAACACTTGTAGTATTTATTAATCATAACATTTAAGTATGGAACGCAAATACCAAGGAACCGAGCAATATCATAAAATAATGAAAAAATAAAAATAAATAAGTAAAAAAAAAACTTGCTCATTCGCTAGAATATTCAAATTCCTCACGACTGAATCAAAGTGAAACTATACACTAACCACAGTCAGCATTTCCTCATAATCGCTTTGCTATAAGCTTCCCAAAAAATTTTATCCAAACGTTTTAATATCGTAATAAAACTGAATGAGTAATCTTAATCTTGGCGCTGACACCGGCTAAGAAATAAACAACCTAAAAAACGATCGTTCAGTTCTCACTGATGTAATTTCTAAAAGTAATCACCTGAGAAATTTAAGTACCTACACTGACTGAACTCAGGTGAGTAGTTGTACGAACCTCCGAACTAATTCTGAATCCTCGAAAGTATCTATACCAGTTAGAAGAAAAAATCTATAAGAATCTTATTGTATACTATAGAGAGTAGAGGTTCCAATATAGAGGGATGTCAACGAACCGCGCGGGGCTTAATGTGAGACTCACCTGAACTATACGCGCACTTAAAATAAGTTCAGTACGACGACGTTCAGCTCATATACCTGATGATATAAAAGTATGGCTTACGGATCTTGAGCTTAACTAGTGGGTTTCCTAAAATTATTTAATCGTTATACTTCTTCGGGTTAGTCATTCACTTTTTAGTTTTAGTTTATAGCTCGTTCGCGATATTGTTTTTTTTTGATATAAAGAAATTGTGTCTTAAAGCCTCCGACTTATAATAGGTGTACTTCGAGATCGGTATTGTTACCTGGCCGCGCGGCCTAAGTGCATGTGTGCGATTGAAACCTCCGGTAATATCAAACTAAAGGCTTTTAACTAGAGTACTACTCTCTATAGACTTATTGCCTAGCTCTAAACAAAGTCTCCAAGTCGGCTTATACGAGATATATATATATGATGATTAAACACAAACAGTCTTTAGATGAGAGCTAAGAATTACCCCGATACCCCGAGTACCCACACACTATCCATAATATAGACCCCATTGTAATGGAGGCTTTAGATTTTCTTATATTTTTCTTCCCAAAGAATCAACTCATTCATTCATAGGATTGGCATTGGCCCGTGTGTGTACTGTGTAGGTACTGAACTGAGCATATCTATTTAAAAAAAAAAAAGAAGTCTATTTTTCTATTTTATAATACCGACTCGTATAATGATCATCTCTCTATTCATCCATCGGTCTCTTCAGTTTTATTCCATTTCTTAAGAAAATTTTTATTTTTATAGTACGGTACGTGTACTGTTAATTTAATCGACGATTATACAAATACTCTACGGATTATGGATGAAGCCGGGACTGACGCTTAACTGCAAGACATTTGTTTTGAAGATGACAGTAAAACAGATCTTCAAGACGCCCTTACGGCAACGATGCGACATGATAATTGTACATACGAGTATATGATCAGTAAGTAGTATAATGGGCAAAAGTTCAATATTCTGAAGGGGGATGATTAAGTGGTTGGAAATGATTACGAGTTACATCGTATGGAGGTTCTCACGAATCACGATCGCTATGACACTATTTCAAGTTGATGATTTCGATAATTGTGTTTATTTAGTTTTATTCGAACAAACGTATGAGTAATGTGAGATTTGTGTTAGAATTCATGGCAAATAATATGTTAACTATGATTGAGGATCGTTGCCGTCAGATTCATTGAGACTTCTTCAAAGGCATAGAAAATGAGCTCTACAAATTAAATCAAATTTAAATTTATTATTCTTCTAATTATCACCCCCGTGGTTTAGATTAGATTTGGTTGCGTGTGGTGAACTGTAGCACTTTGCCACACATGTCATTTCACTGAAGATCGCAATGGATCGAGTGTGGACCACTCGCTTGTGTGAAATTTGAGCCTAAGCAGTAACTCCCAAGCTATTCTGTTTCTTCCTCTAACGCCAAAATAGGTTTTCTGAATAACAGATGGACCGTTCAGGAGTGACTCTAAAAGAACACTTCATTGTAGTGAGTTGGTTAGGTTAGGTTTAGAGGAGTGAACTGTAGCACTGTGCCACAGCCAAGGGCATACCGAGGGGGGGTCACAGGGGTCATGACCCCCCCCCCCCCAAAACTAAATAAAAACAAACAAACGTCGCCCAAGATTCTCGCGGGTACAACTCTTATGCGATATGTATTTTTACCTATTACTTCCAAAATGTTAATCGTAACTCATACATATGTATGCAGCTTTTGTAGGTAATAATACGGCTCATAAAAAAATAAAATTAGAATGACATTTTTATAATGGGGTTTTCTGAGAAAAACTACATTGATCACTGAATTTTTAGAGTTGACGTAGCAAAAATCTGTGTTTTCGAGTAAATATCTCAAGATTGGGTGCAGTTACAATTTAGACTGTTACATCAAATGAAAGGTAATTCGATTGCCTAAAAAACGAGTTATAACACTTTGCCTTGTGATTATTCGTTTTCAAGATTTAACGTTTTAAGTGAGTGAGGGTACCGGTCAAAAACACTTTTCTTAACCTTTTCTTAATATTAAAAATTGACCCACCCTGTAGAACAAGGAATAACCCCTTACAAGGTGGCACACGGAGTGCCAAACACCCTGTATATTTCTGTGGTCGTATGGCAGAAGAGCATAAGTCACATTTTTTTCGAAATTGAGTTAAGGTCATATTTAAAGTCAGAGAGGTCGACTGTCACTTTTCCACAAGTATCAAGCATATGTACTGATTTTTCTTTGAGAAAACAGTGAGCGAAAAACAGGATAAGTCCAAATGTACCAATCGGTGCCATGAAAAACAGCATAAGTCCTTTTACTTTATTATTTCAGTATTGTTATCGATTTTTAAAAAAAAAATTTGCTACCTTCAAAATTTTTTTTTCACGTTTCATGACTAGTAGACACGAAAAAAGCAAAAAAAAATTTCAGTCCGTCTGTCCGCCGTATGCCGTAAATTGTTTGAAGGCTCGTAGCACCCAAACCTTTTGAGCTATTAAATTGAAATTTTTTTTATGAATAGACTGGGTAGGCCCCTTGAAGTAACCAAATTCTGAGGGGTAGAGGTGTAAGGGGGGAGGAGGGGGAAGCGTTTTAGACGGAAAATTTTGGTTTCTAGATCTCAGCAACCGCTTATGCTAGGAGGCTGAAATTTGGAACACATATAGAGCTTCGATAGTGGACCCATTTGTAAAAAAAATGCCCGATATAGGTGAAGGGGTTTGGGAGTGGGGGGAAAAATAATGCGTTGGAACGGAAAAAAAAACGAGATCGAGACATTCTAAAATCCATATCTCCTAAACGGTTAATGTCCCAAAATTGAAACTTAACGACTATCTGTAGATATACTAGGAGAATAGATCGGAAATTTTTGAGTAGGGGCAGTGGCGTACGGCGGTGGGGGGTAAAAAACTTTAGATTACGAAATCTCACGAACCGATTGCACTAGACAAATAAAATTTGGTTTGTGTATTAAGGTTGACAAACAAAGTTTGCTGAAAGTAAAATTTTTTAAGGGGGCGGTGGAGCAGAAAAGTGGAGGGGATAAGAATTTTTCTAAAAAATCACGTCTCATATCTCAACAACGGTGTATGATAGATACTTAAAATTTTTACCAAAAGTAGGCCTAATAGACCCCTAGCAGAAAATAAAATTTTGGAAGTAAGGGTGTAGAGGGTGTGGGTGGGGGAGGGTGAAAAGGAAAAAGCTTCGATTTTTATATATCGAGAACCTATAATGATATAAAGCTGAGACTTGGTATTTAGATAGAGCTTTATTAGTAGCATGTTGGAAAAATATAATTTTTTATAGGGCAAGTATGGTATGGGGGTGGGGTGTTTTTCCTATCTATAGAACGGCTTATGCTACAAAGTTGAAACTCGGTATGTTTATGTAGATCGACTAGAAAACTAATTTAGATAAAAAAAAATTTCAAATATCTATGGCGTTCGGAGGGGGGGGGGGAGGGGCAAAAAATTATCAGTGAAAATGGAATGTATATATTTTCACGGTTTTCGTCATATCTATTAGGTTTTCCCAAATATTGAATTCATTTTTATTGTATATAAATACCTAGAAAGTGTTTTCAGGATTTTTTAAAATTCGACCCCTAAGAGGGTGCAAAGGGGGTTGTAAACTTTTTCACAAATTCTACTATATCCCCAGGTCTTATCAGATATCGAATATCTTTTCACTTTTACGTGCTTGCGTAATACTCGCCTAAAACTTGTTTTTAAGTTTTTTCCTTTTTCAGCTCCTAAGAGGGTATAAACGGGTTGAACACGTTTTCACGAATTCCGTCATTTCTTTTAGAAGTGATAAGAAATTGAATTGGTTCCTACTTTCTCGTGCTGTCTTCATATTTATTTATTAACTTTTTCACAATTTTTCGAAATTCAAACCCCAAGTGGAAATAGTGGCTTTGTATACGTTTATCTCTTAATACTGATAAGGCAGCAAATTCGTGTTTACTTCTTTGGGCTTTTAGTATACATAATATACCGAAATTCGAATAGTCTACGCGGGCTTTTCCAATGTTTAATCGGCTAAAAATCTCTATTTTAAATATTTTTATTTTAAGCACAAAATTAATTTTCCAAGAAATCTGATAATCTCGAAACAACTCATGATACACTCCGACTTTGACCGCTCCCGAACTTTGACCCGAAAAATAATAAAGTTTCGCCCAGACCATTGGCAGATTTTTTTTACTACGCGCGATTTAGCTACAACTATTCTTCTTGGACGAGAACTCTCGTCTTGATCTTTGGCCGACTTTTTGGATTTCTCTCGTAGAGGTTCACTGTCGTACTCATCAATTTTACAACAAGTAATAATACACTTTATCGCCGAAGAAATCGAAGTTTTTCGGCATTTTTCAAGCAGAACCGCATAAGTCCACCGGACTTATGCTGTTCTGCGTAACGCCGCGGGCGTTTTCCGCTGTTTCATGGACACAAATCGCGAATCCTATAACGCATCATAGATGCATGTTATGTTATGTTATGACGTATACGCAACCTTCAATTTAATCTGAATCCCGAATGGAAACAGTGCTTGCCAGTCGCTGGACATTTAAACGTCGATAACTCAAAAAGTTCAAAATGTGACTTATGCGGTTCTGCCATATGACCACAGATTTAAAATGTGGTGCATTTCTCCCGTCTGATGGGAGAAATGCATCATTTCGACTGACAGTGTTCTTCTACATTATGCTCAAGATCTGTTTATATTTTGCTCTTTATTATGAATACAATATTTGCGCAAGATATTTGATCAAACAAAGAAAGAAAAATTAATCAAGTTCCTCTTTTTTCTACGGAGATATGGAGTAATTAATGTAAAATTGGTGCATTTCTAACTATTCCTAAAAGCAAAAAGTCATATTTTCTTTTTGTCTGATAACTTACATGTAGGATAATTTACGAAAGATTCTTGATTTACACTTAATACTTTTTCAAACAATATTTTTAAAATAGTGATAAATATGAATTTATGTATTCAGACAATATTAACATTAGAGCTTAGAACAATACGTCCAAAACGCTTGAAAGCTGGGATCGATACATTCTAAAATCCATATCTCCTGAACGATTGATGTCAGATGGCTGAAATTCTGCAGATGTATTAAGGAATACTAGGAAATTAGAAAGGGGCTAATATTTTTAAGGGAAGTAGTGGGGTATGGGGGTGGGGGGGGGGTGAAAAACTTTGAATTACAATATCTTCCGACACAATTGTGCTAGGAAGATAAAATTTGGTTTCTGTATATAGAATTACCAGTGGAGTCTAATGAATGTACAATTTTTGAGGAGGGAGGTGAAGCGCTGAAGGTGGGGGACAGCCTCTGACCTCTGGCGGAGAAAAAAATTTGGAGGATGTGGGTGTAGGGAGTGATGGTGGGAGGGTATGGACATGAAAAAATTTTGATTTTAATTTCTCGAAAGCAGCAAAGGATAGAAAGCTAAAAATTGATGACTGTATAGAGGTGCTATAGAGACATCCCAGAAAAATAAATTTTTGTTAGTGATAGCAAGGTATGGGGGTGATGGTGGTTTTTCGTATCTCAGAAACGGCTTATGGTAGAAAGTTGAAACTTAGTATGTATATGTGGAAGCACTATAGGAGTAATTAAAGCAAAAAAAGTTCAAATTTTTTTTTGATGCACAGAGCTGGAAAAAAAAATGTACGTGAAAAGGGGTTTTTCCAACATTTTCATGAATTACGTTATTTTAAGGAAGAACCAGAAGGCAATTTGGAACGTTATATTTTAGGTTGTCAATCGCATGGTAACCTACACCGCATCTCAGCATTAAACACGTCTCGGACTCCTACCCATAAATAAATAAAGTTGCGCCCAGACTGTTGGCAGATTATTTACTGAGAAGGTTCTCGCAGAAAGAAAGGAACGTATAATTTTAACTTAGAATGTTGAAAAAGAAAATTCCATCTTAAATCCTTCATGCCAGACTGTGTCGAATGCCTTTTCTATGTCTAAAGCAATCATTCCCAATGATTTTTTTCTATCCAAAGTTTTTTTTAGCTAGTGTAAGAACTCCGTATAATTGATGCGTCGTTGAAAAGCTTGTCCTAAATTCAAATTGGACGTCCGTTATTATGGGGGAGTTGCTTAGAACTTTATTAATTCGATTCAAGATTATTTTTTCGGATATTTTGCTTAGTACCAGAAGTAAACTGATTGGTCTGTAGTTGAAAGGTAGGGAAGGATCTTTACCCGGCTTGAGGATTGGAATTACTATTGCAATTTTCCATTATCAAATTCTATAGTTGCACTGATCATACAAAGTTATGTCAATTATATAATATTATGGTTGCGTCAATTATATCTAACATCTTCACTTACATGATTGCATATACCATATCTGCTACGATTGTGGGAATTATTTTATCAAATTTCATAGTTGCACTGATCATAGAATATTGTTGTCGTGATTATAATATACTTTTACATCATTTAGCGAGAATGATTGGTACAACAATATGATCTTCCAGTAGCGATATATGTTTAATGCCGACTTAATGGCTAGGAAAGTTTCAGAAGCTGACTTCATGCAGTGGCGGTCATATTGCTTTTCCAAGGGGGGGGGGCCCACTGAAGTTCAGTAGCTACTGTAGAGAAAATAGATTCGGTAGCTACCCGCTAATGCAGCGAGGATGAAAATTGTGCAAATGCTATGGTCGTTGCGTTTGGTATTGTTTGAATAGATCAACTTTTCATTTCCGCATCTAAATCGCCAAATTTCGGCAACCGAATTTCAGAATAATAAAACGCTTCAACATCGCTCTAATACTATGTTCAGACTACGAGATTAACGCGTTTAAATCGAGTTAAACGCGATGAAAACACTTCCCGAACGCGTTTACGAAAACACGTTGCCACAATCCGTTTAACAGAAAACATGTACTGCGACCCTCGCGGAAATCGAAGTAAACTTTGAAAATTTTTTTAATGCTGCTGACACTCAATTTTGTGCTTGTGCAACGACTGCATTAGCTAATTAATTCACTTGTCATTACTGCTATACAAACACTTTTGTTTCAAATAATTCAAAAAGCATAAATTTGCTAATGAGACACAGCTGAATATCTACTTGTCAAAACAAATCACGTCTAGCTGTCATGTATCAAAATAAAACGAGTTGCCTAGTCTGAACACTACTTTTTTAACACGTTTCATTACGCGTTTAAAACTCATAATCTGTACAGGGTATAAGGGATTTCTTTAACATCGTTCAATTTATCGATGATTGTATGATATCAAAAATTTGAACTTGTATTGTATGATTGTAAGTCTTTGAGCAATGGAAAATAGAATAGCTTGGGTAGAAACTAGAAAATAAAATTATTTGATTCCAAAGCTTGGTGAACATAATTTTCGATTTCAGTAGAATTCGATGTCGATCTCGATTTCGACAAAATTTAGAAGTCCCAACGGACTTCAAGATCTCTCACATGTGCGAGAAATGTAGTAGATTTTGAGAGTTTTGTTAAAATTTCGAGATATCGCCAAATCCAGTTTGAAATCTTTGGATATAAATTATATGTTTTTTGAGACCACTAGGAAAGTAGTGTATTTAATTTTTATTAGTTCTACTATTATACATATTTGATGAAACTCAATATTGAGAATTAAAATCCGAACCCTATATCTCATAATCTAAAGACTTCAGGCCCGACGAAGAAGTGATCACCCCAATTATTAAGTTTATTTATTTATCAAACAAGATATATACATATACAACATTAACTCAAATTAAACTAATTTAAAACAATACAATTTGACTTAATTTAACTATTTTAGTATAACTTAATTAGAGGCACTGGTGGGTTAAGCAGGATGAGGATGAGCTGATAACATCGAACGAAGTTTCAGTTTATATGTCGGCTTACTTATAGGAGGTGTGAAGTGTACACTGAAATTGTTAAACGTTCTACAGCATCTATTTATGGGTTCGTTTAGACCGTAATCAGTACGGTGGGGATATTCCTTAAGGGGTTTTGAATGTCTCGTCAGCCTGACAGTGTCATTAAGTTTAATTTTATTTGTAAGGTGATCAACCTTAATATCACCATTCAAGACATCTAAGGTGAAACAGGATGTTAGCATAGTTCTTCTAGAGCTGAGTGGTAGGAGATTCAACAATTGTAGCCTAACTGTATAGTGTGGAAGGTTAGCAAAGTCTCTAGGGTCATACAAGTCCCTCAGAACAAAAAGAAGAAATTGCTTCTGGATTGACTCTATTCTGCTGCTGTAAATCCGGAAAAAGGGATCCCAAATGGGACATGCATATTCCAGGAGAGGGCGAACCAAGGAGCAGAATAATGATTTAGTGACCCATACATTTCTGAACTCTTTAGCCCTTCTTTTGATGAAACCTAAAAGTTTGTTGGCCTTGGCGATTATTTTGTTGTAGTGAGATTTAAAGCATAGTTTATTGTCAAGTAGAACGCCGAGGTCTTCAATATGCTCCACTCGATCTAAACCATTTCCACTTAGGGTATAGTTATGGTGATAAGTGGATTCTTTACGTGAGAAGCTTATCACGTGACATTTACCGACATTAAGCTTTAATTTATTTTGACTGCACCATCCATATAATGCCAAGAGCTTGGATTGCAGGAATATAGCATCTGCCGGGGAGCTAATGGAGTGATATATTTTCAGATCATCGGCGTATAAAAGATGTGATACACTTTCCAATACTTCTGATAGATCTGAGATGAAGATGTTGAACGAAAGAGGTCCTAAGTGACTCCCTTGGGGTACACCAGAAGACACTGATATTTCTTTGGAAATTAAGCCTTGGAACTTAACACATTGAGTTCTATTACTGAGATATGACTTAAGCCAGTCAAGTAAAGGTCCTGTTATACCGATCTTTTTTAACTTAAAGGTTAGAGTATTATGGTCTACTTGGTCAAAGGCTTTGCTAAAGTCAGTGTATATTGCGTCGATTTGGCGCCCATTTTCCAGTGCGCAGAGTGTATCAGATACAAGAATCATTAGGTTAGTCGTGGTTGAGCGCCCTTTTCTAAAACCGTGCTGCTGGTCATTAATAATGGGGTTGATAATATTGGTGAGTTTATCGCAGATAATTTTTTCAAATAGTTTCGGTATGGCTGATAGTATTGCAATACCTCGGTAGTTCTCTACGTTTCGTTTGTCACCATTCTTGTGAATTGGCGTGAGATGCGACGATTTCCAGACTGAAGGAAAATTCCCTGATGACAGTGACTTGTTGAATAGAAAGTGTAGAGGTTTTGAAAGTTGAATGGCACACTTTGATAAGAATAGAGGAGGAATGAGATCCGGGCCAGGACCTTTTTTGACGTCAATATTTATAAGGGCATCAAGCACCTCCTCTGCGGATAATGAAATATTGTCAGCAAGTGGAGGGGTCGAGTTGTCAGGTTCGCTAAAGGTTGATTCTGACGGGGGACTAAAGACTTCTCGAAAACGGTCGGCAAACATATCGCAGATAACACGCCTGCAGGATATGTGCTTGAGTCCATTGGTCATGGTTACGGGGTAACCTGAACTTTTGCGTTTTGTATTTGTATTTGTACTTAAAATCTACGAAAGAAATACTTTATTTCAATGTAATTTATGATTATAGGTATATATACATATTCACTTAGTCTCTTATTGAGTCGATCTATAGTTTAGATGACTACCATAACCTAACCTAACCTACTCTCCTAATTCAAAAATTTAAAACGGAAATTCTCTAAAACTATTTTCAATTATAATAACTTCATAATCAGTATGTTATACCTGATTTAGGCGCTGTACACATTGCACACGACCGAACGAATTTTCCGATACGAATTTTCTTTTTTCAGCTTATTGTCAAATCTTCAGTTATTAGAAAATTGGTTGAAATCGTTAATTAGAACATTTTCAAGAATATCATAAAAGAAAATTTCTAGGAATTTGGATTTTGATTGATAACATTAAACAAAGTCCGTCTGTCGGTACGAATACGTCGTACGACGGATTCATTTTACTTTATTATTTTTTAATAATAAAGTATTGTTATCGACCTGAAATTTCAAAAAAGTTTGCTACCCTGAAATTTTGTATTTACACGTTTTAGGACTAGTAAACCCCAAAAAAGCAAAAAAAAAAAAAATGTCCGTCTTTCCGCCGTAGACGCCGTACGCCGTACGCAAAATTGTTTGAAGGCGCGTAGCTCCCAAACCCGTTGAGATATTAAATTGAAATTTTTATGGTGGGTAGATTGGGTGAACCCCTACGACTGGTATATTTTTGAGGGGTGGGGGTACAAGGGGAGAGGAGAGGGGAGCGTTTTAGACGAAAAATTTTGGTTTCTAGATCTCAGGAACCACTTATGCTAGGAGGCTGAAAATTGGAACTTATATAGTACTATAATAATGGACTCAATTGTAAAAAAATGGTCGATATTGGTTAAGGGGTGTGGAAGTGGGGGGGAAAACAATGAGTCTTTAACGCATGAAAGTCGGGATTGAAACATTCTAAAATCGATATCTCCTGAACAATTGATGTCAGAAGATTGGAACTTTGTTGTTGTCCTTAGGGATACGTCCAGATTAGACAAGAGCTAACATTTTTAAGAGGGGTGGTGGGGTGTGGGGGTGGGGGGTGAAAAACTTTGGATTACAATATCTTCCGAACTAATTACACCAGGAAGATAAAATTTAGTTTCTGTATATGGACTCACAAGAGGAGTCTACCAAAACTAAATTTTTTGAGGGAGGAGGTGGAGCACGAAAGTGGGGGGATAGCAATTTCTCAAAAAATTTAATTTTTATATCTCAAAAACCGTATCAGATATGATCTTGAAAATTTTACAGGAGTTGGGGTCGATAAACTTCTAGTAGGGAAAAAAATTTTGGTGGTGTGGGTGTAGGGGGTGGTGGTGAAAGGGGGTAGAAAGGAAAACAATCTGATTTTTATTTCTCAAAAACCATAATGAATAGAAAGCTAAAAATTTAGGATTATATAGACCCACTATGGAGACATCCTAGAAAAATAAAATTTTTGATAGGGGTATCAAGGTACGGGGGAGAGGAGTGGTTTTTTATATCTCAGAAACGGCTTATGCTAGAAAGTTGAAACTTAGTACGTATATGTAGATGTGCTATTAGAGTAATTAAAGCAAAAAAAGTTCAGATTTTTATTGGCGTTCAGAGGTTGAGTCAAAAAAATGTCCGTGAATCCACATTTTCACGAATTTCGTTAAAACTTTTAGACACGTCAAACTATCAAAGCAATTTTACTTCTGCGGGCTATTTATATAAGCGCCTAGTAACGGTAACGGTAACGGAATTTATCGATATCCAACCCCTAAGGGGGAGTAAATTGATTGTGTACATATTCACGAATTCTGATATATTCCTAAGGTATATTGAGATTTGGAGTTCACTTGTACTTCTATAAGCTTTAAACGTAGTCGGGAAAAAACCGATTTAAGTATTTTTCTCAATTAAACCCCCTGGGGGTATTGTTTAAGATTTCACTGATTCCGAAAATCTCTTAGGTTTAATGTGATCGAATTCGCTTTTACTACTATGAATTATTCTATTGATAAAAAAAATACGTAAATAAAAAAAAAAATCTGCCAACAGTCTGGGCGCAACTTTATTATTTTATGGGTAGAAGTCCGAAACGTGTTTAATGATGAGATACGGTGTTGGGTACTATGCGACTGACAACCTAAAAAATAACCATTAGGCTATTTGGAACGTTATTTTTTAGGTTGTCAGTCGCATAGTACCCAACACCGTATCTCATCATTAAACACGTTTCGGACTTCTACCCATAAAATAATAAAGTTGCGCCCAGACTGTTGGCAGATTTTTTCTTTTTATTCTCAATTAGAACTACAAATCCCTAGAGATTTTCTTTCATGATATTCTTGAAAATGTTATAATTTACGATCATAACTAATTTTACTTTATTATTTCAATAATACAGTATTGTTATCGATTTTTAAAAAAAAAAAATTTGCTACCCTCAAAATTTTTTTTTTCACGTTTCATGACGAGTAGACACGAAAAAAGCAAAAAAAAATTTCAGTCCGTCTGTCCGCCGTACGCCGTACGTCTACCGGTGTACGCAAAATTGTTTGAAGGCTCGTAGCACCCAAACCCTATGAGCTATTTAATTGAATTTTTTTTCGTGGGTAGAGTGGGTTGGCCCCCTAAAGTGACCAAATTTGGAGGGGTGGGGGTGTAAGGGGGGAGGAGGGGGAAGCGTTTTAGACGGAAAATTTTGGTTTCTAGATCTCAGCAGCCGCTTATGCTAGGGGACTGAAATTTGGAATTTATATAGAGCTTCAATAGTGGACCCATTTGCAAAAAAATTGCCGATATAGATGAAGGGGTTCGGGAGTGGGGGGAAAAATAATACGTCCGAAACGCAAAAAAGGTGAGATCGACACATTCTAAAATCCATATCTCCTAAACGGTCAATGTCACAAAATTGAAACTTAATGAATATCTGTAGGTATACTAGGAGAATAGATCGGAACCAAAAATTTGAGTGGGGGAAGTGGCGTACGGGGGTGGGGGGTGAAAAGCTTTAGATTACGATATCTCATGAACCAATTGTACTAGATAAATAAAATTTGGTTTGTGTATAAAGGTTGACAAATGAAGTTTGATGAAAGTAAAATTTTTTAAGGGGGCGGTGGAGCATGAAAGTGGAGGGGATAAGAATTTTTCTAAAAAATCACGTATCATATCTCAAGAACAGTTTAAGATAGATGCTTAAAATTTTTACCAGAAGTAGGCCTAATAGACCTCTAGCGGAAAACAAAATTTAGGAGGTGTGGGTGTAGAGGGTGAGGGTGGGGGAGGGTGAAAAGGAAAAAGTTCCGATTTTAATATCTCGACAACCTATAATGATATAAAGCTGAAACTTGGTATTTGGATAGAGCTATATTAGTAGCATGTTGGAAAAATATAATTTTTTATAAGGGTAGTATGGTACAGGAGTGGGGGGTGTTTTTCCTATCTATAGAACGGCTTATGCTACAAAGTTGAAACTTGGTACGTTTATGTAAATCAACTAGAAAACTAATTTAAATAAAAAAAAATTTCAAATTTCCAATGGCGTTCAGAGGGGGGGCAAAAAAAATGATCAGTGAAAATAGTATGCATATATTTTCACGGGTTTCGTCATATCTATTAGGTCTTCCCAAATATTGACTTCATTTTTATTCTACGGCTTCTTCATATAAATACCTAGAAAGTGTTTTCAGGATTTTTTAAAATTCGACCCCTAAGGGGGTGCAAAGGGGGTTGTAAAATTTTTCACGAATTCTACTATATCCCCACGTCTTATCAGATATGGAATATCTTTTCACTTTCACGTGCTTGCGTAATAATTGCCTAAAACTTGTTTTTAAGGTTTTTTAGCCCCTAAGAGGGTATAAACGGGTTGAACACGTTTTCACGAGTTCCGTCATTTCTTTTAGAAGTGATAAGAAATTGAATTGGTTCCTACTTTCTCGTGCTGTCTTCATATTTATTTATTAACTCCTTTCAGGATTTTTGGATATTCAACCCCCAAGTGAGTGTAAGGAGGTTGCATATCTGATAATATATCGAATTCATTTTTACTTCCCAAGGTTTCCTATATAAAAAAGCCAAAAAGTCAATTTCAGTATTTTAGATATTCAATCCTAATGGGTGTAAGGGGGTAGTATGCTTTTCAAAGTTTCGACATATTTCTTAGGTTCGATGAGATATTAGATCGCTTTTCATTTCCACAGACTTTTTATATAATCGCCTACAAACCCATTTCTCGATTTTTGGATATTCAGCCCCAAGGGTTTGCATATGTTTTCACAAATTTTGCCATCCCTTAGTTCTGATGAGATATAAAATTGGTTATTACGGCATTTGATGTAATGACCTTAAAACCAATTTCACCATTTTTCGAATTTCAAGAACCAAGGGGGTGTGAAGAGTTTGCTTACGTTTTCACAAATTTTTCAATATCCGTCTTGTCTAATGAGATATCAAGTTGCTTCTTATGAAATCGTCTAAAAACCTGTTTCACAATTTTTTTGAAATTCAAACCCCAAGTGGAATTAATGGATTTGTATACGTTTTAACAATTCGACTATCTAATTCAGATAAGGCAACAAATTCGTCTTTACTTCTATGGGCTTATAGTGTACATAATATATAAAAATTCGAATAGTCTACACGGACTTTTTCAATGTTTAATCGGCTAAAAATCTCTATTTTAAATATTTTTATATTAATAACAAAAATAATTTTCTAAGAAATCTAATAATCTCGAAGCAACTCGTGATACACTCCGACTTTGACCGCTCCCGAACTTTGACCCGAAAAATAATAAAGTTTCGCCCAGACCATTGGCAGATTTTTTCTTTTTATTCTCATTTAGAACTACAAATCCCTAGAGATTTTCTTTCATGATATTCTTGAAAATGTTATAATTTACGATCATAACTAATTTTTTAATTACTAAAGATTTCACAATAGGTCGAAAAAAGAAAAATCGTATCGGAAAATTCGTTCGGTCGTGTGCAATGTGTACAGCGCCTTACATCGCAAGATTTTGGCAAGTAGATTTTAACAGAAGATATTTGTTTGACAACGACTATGAAGATAAAATTTTTAACTTATTTTGTAAGAGTTTAACTTTTTAAAACAAGGAAATTTAAATTGAATGAACAAGAATCAAAAGCTTGCATTATCATGCAATATAAAATTATTTAATATTTTATACAGGTAGTTGTGGTGACAGATAATTTTATTATTATTTATTATTAGTATTGAGTTTTTTTTTCAAATGGTTTTTTAATGGTTCTAATTAGAGTAAAAAATATGTTTTAAGTTTCACCCCGAATCAGAAAAATCAAAAAAAAATTTTAAAAATGGGTCCCAATGTATTGACAATACGGCCATATAATATTATTCTGTGGATGATTGTTATTCTAAATATATAGGTTATGGTATGTATTGATAGAATCTTATCGAAATCTCGACATTTCGGTAAATCGAGTTTTAAATCTTCAGTTATTAATATGTGGAGTAGTAGTAGTTACTGTAAATACTCATAATTAAGATCTTATAGCGGATTTACAACGCAAGATTTCAAACTGGATTTGCAGAAATCTCGTGATTTTGACAAAACTATTAATATCTACTGGATTACCCATAAATTTGAATAAGTTTGATTTGAATTCTGCTCTGGTGACTAGGTTTTGTGAAAACATAGTTTTAAATCCACTCAAAACGACCTGCACAGCAATGAAATGAATGCAATGAAATGAAGCAATGAGCAATGAAATTTACGTCTTAATTTAGGATTAGGATGTATAATGAAAATTGTCCAAGCATAATCCAAACACAAATTTTTCAAAATTAGTTTCAAACAGTAAAAGGTACTTCCTTAACATAACACACCATAACCGAAAGATTGATAACATATATTTATATTCGAAATTTTTTTTACTTTTCGATTGGAATATTTTTAATTAGTACAGTCTTCTTTTCAATCAAGAGACAAACGACAAAAGAAGGATTGAAGAAAGACATAAGGGGAAATCAGATTTCATTGCATTATACTGTATTAAGTGCATTATACTTTATTAAGTGTATCTATTAATCTAATCGTCTCATATAATTTTTCTTTAAAGCAGACGTGATGAAATAATCATAGGTGATGAATTTGTTAGGGGGGGCCATGGCCCCCCCTATGACCGCCACTGACTTCATGGGACCATATCCATTCTGTGCAATACCATTAAGCACAGCCAGAATGAACATCCGAATGTGGCAAAAATCCCAAAGTGTCATTCACTGGGACTTGGCACCGGGCAACAGGCACTCAAAGCTTTTTATGCCAAAGCATTAGGAAAAAAGAACATCTGATTATCTAAAATTAAGCAGATATCAGACCCGAACCCTAGTGGGAGCTCTGACTGGACATTGTCACACGAGGAAGCATCTCAAAAGGATTGGTCTATCAGAGACTAAAATTTACAGAATATGCAATGACGAAGACGAAACACCAGAGCATATCCTATGTGAATGTGAGGGTTTAGCTCACAAAAGACTTCGTCACTTCGGTCAGGGTTTCATGGACCCATCGGAATCATAGTCAATCCGGTTCAATAGGCCCAACTGTGGCTTAATGCAACCATACTATGTTTTTGCGAATTATATGCTATGACTAGGATCATCATAACCATGATCATTGGAAGATGCCTGTTTTATAATGGTTAGAATAACTTTAATATACCCTGGTGGCCAAATAAAAGTTAACACTCTGAAAAAAACCGAAATTTCCTAGAAAACCCTATTTTTATGGGTCTTATAATTAAAATCCCATGCGGGGTTAGTTACCTGTCGGTTTGTTGTTAATTACCTATCGGTTTCGCGACAAGGTCGGCTTCTGTCAAGCGTTTATTGTAGTTGAGCCGTTGATGAGTAAACATGGCACCACAGTTGGGTAGTGAAAAAAAAGTGAGTATTGTCGCGTTAAGCAACGAAGGGCTTTCCACTAGGGCTATAGCCAAAAGAATTGGTTGTAGCCATGTGACTGTGTCTAAAATTTTGAAAAAAAAACGCGAAAGGATCTCTCCAACGGAAACCAGGATTAGGACTTGGGAACAAAAAGACGACCGCGAGAGATAAACGACATCTTAAGAACTTAAGGCTAAGGGACCGAAAAAGAACCGCTAAAGAAGTCAACATGCACTTCCAGGAAGCGACTGGAACAGTGATTAGCGACAGAACTGTTAGAAGAAGGCTACAGTTATGTGGAATTTTAGCTCGGCGACCCCGAAAAAAACCAACTTTAACGGCTAAAATGAGGACAGCAAGGCTAAACTTGTCCCGATCTCATCGAAATTGGTCGGAAAATGACTGGAAGAGAGTACTCTTCACCGACGAATCAAAATGTAACCTGAACCAATCGGATGGATTGCAGTATGTACGTCGCAGAAACGGAGAGGAACTTCACGAAGACTGTGTAGTGACTCGAAACAAGTTCCCTCCGAGTTACATGGTTTGGGGTTGCATTTCCTATTTTGGCACCGGAGATTTGGCTTTTGTAGAAGGATCAATGAATGCGATCAGTTACATCAGCGTGGTTGGTTGGTTGGTTTAAGTGGCAGCCCTGTCACCCAGACAGGGCTCAATTAGCTCAGAGGCCGTTTTGAAACCACAAACTCGTGTTAAACTCGGCTGTTAAGGGTTGTTGATACTGGGGAATACAGAAGATGAATGTGAGAAAGGTTGATTGAATTGGATCGCTATAGCCACCCTGTGCTGTTCAGGAAATGTAATAACTCTCCAATCCTCTTCCCCGAAATCTCCATCAGGTCCCCGTAGAAGGGCTTGCCTAGTGCTCGCTCTCGGGCTCTAGCTAGAGCCGGACACTTGCAAAGGAAATGAACAAGCGACTCTCGCTCATTAGTGTCCTGGCAGCTGCGCCAGTGTACATTGAATGGAATGCCCAGTTTGGCCGCATGATCCCCAATCGGCCAGTGACCTGTACTGATCGCCGTGATTCTGGAGACGTCTGCCCGGGTCTTTTCTATACAAGACATATAGAAGTTCGTCTGACTTGGCTCGGTTGTAAGATGGCCACATCTTCCTAGATATGGCGCAGGTAGTTAGGCTTTTCCATCTGGAATTAGCCACTGTCTGGAAGTGTGAGAGTATGACCCTCTTTACGACTCCTAAAGGAACATGAACTAGTTCCGCAAGAGAGCCGGGAAGAGCGGAGCCCTCCCTGGCCAGTTCATCAGCCCGCTCATTTCCCATTATGTCTCTATGCCCCGGGACCCAGAGCACAGTGACTTTGAGCCGTTCCTCCAGACCGGCTAGTTCGTTACGGCATTACTGAACTAGTTTAGAGGAGGTGGTAGCCGAGTCTAGTGCTTTGATTGCGGCTTGGCTGTCGGTGAAAATGACGATGTTGTGTTTTGGCGATGAGTCGTGTTTTAGTGTACGACAAGCCTCCCGGATCCCCAGTATCTCTGCCTGGAAGACGCTAGCGTGGTCCGGGAGGCGGTAGGACTTAGCGATATTATGTGTATCTGAGAATATTCCTGCCCCGACCCCGCAGTCCATTTTCGAACCGTCGGTAAATATTATCGTGTCGAAGTCTGCTTCCACCGCACCGTTCTTCCACTCCTCTCTAGTTGGGAAACCAACAGAGAATCGTTTCGTGAAGCTCAGTTTGGGGGTGATGTAGTCAGTCGGTGACGTAACCAATTCCTTTGGTAACTGTCCCAGGATATTACTATGCCCGTATGGCTTCGTAGTCCAGCACCCAGATTCTTTGAGCCTGACGGCATTGTTTGATGCGGTGTTTTTTATATAAAGGTCGATTGGTAGGAGGTAGAGTAGCACGTTTAGAGCATCGGTCGGGCATGACCGCATAGCACCTGTAATGCCTATGGCCGCACTTCGTTGAACTCGATTGAGTTTAGTTATGTTATAGTCCTTACTCAGAGCGGGCCACCAGACTAGTGACCCGTAGTTGAGAATTGGACGTATTACAGCAGTGTACAGCCACAAAACCATCCTTGGTTTGAGTCCCCACTTCTTGCCGAAGGTTCTTTTCCAGGCGTAGAAGGCCACACGGGCTTTCTCCACCCGGTTTTCTATGTTGAGTTTCCAGCTCAGCTTTGAATCAAGGATAACACCAAGATACTTTGCGCTGGAGGAGAGCTGGAGCGGTTGGCCGTTCAGGCGGGGAAGGTTAGGGTCTGGTATCTTGGTTTTCCTGGTGAATAGTACCAACTCAGTTTTATCCGGATTTACACCAAGGCCACAGCCGGTAGCCCAGGTGCTTACCTTACCCAGAGCGCTGTCCATAATCTCACTGATTACGGAAGGAAATAATCCTGAGACCAAAATCACCAGATCATCCGCTTACGCAACACAGCGTGAGTGACAACCATTTAATCCCGTCGATGGATAGGCTCTTCCCAGTCATTTACGACCCGATTTTTCAAGATGACTCTGCGCCATGTCATCGCGCTCGTATGGTAAGTTGTGGGTTTTTTTACAAAAAACAGTTCAATACAAACATAAAAAAAAAATAAAAGCCTAAAATAATTGTTTCGTTTTTAAAGAGGTTAAAGAATTCGTCGCAGAAAGGGTAATTTCCACACTTGAGTGGCCAGGAAACAGCCCCGATTTGAACCCAATCGAGAATTGTTGGGCCGAACTGAAACGAAAAGTGGCAAGTCGGAGACCAAGGACCAAGGAGGAGTTCAAAAACGCCATCAAAGACGCTTGGAAGGACGACATAAGCATCGAATACTGTCAGACATTGATAAAATCTATGCCTCGAAGGATTGACGCTGTCATCAAGGCTCGCGGAGGATACACGAAGTATTAGTTTTAGCTATTAATTAAAGAATATTGCTCCTACCTACCTACTAGTAACTTCCCATACAAATTCCCTGTTAAGAATCCAAAATAGTTGTTAATTTTCAATTCAACAACTCTTGTTGCGAAAATGCTCATTTTGCTGATAAGACATAAAAGTGGCTGTACCTTCAAAATAAATAAATGTTTTGTTTATGTGTTTTATACATTTTAAGTATAACACTAAACTTAAATAAATTAACACCAGTTCGTTTTATTTATAATCAGATATCATTATGTAGAGGCAATATCACCACATATTTATAGGTGTTAACTTTTATTTGGCCACCACGGTAGTTAATGAAACCTTGGAGGAAACTTAGTTCTTCTTTCAGTGTAGGGTGTTCTTAATTCCCTATAGCTGTACCAAATCTGGTAAGGAATTCAATCCTCAAGTTACGGTAGTAAATAGACATTCTTTGTGTATATTATATGAATTATTGCTAGTGATGGGTCCATACCGATATATGGTTATATCACCTAATACGAATATATTCATTACGCGGTATTATAATATCTAAACTAATATTTGAATATTACTAATATCTACTGTATCATATCGAGCTGGTGCTTGTTGGACAACAATCTTCATGAAATGATCATCGAATAGAGATTTATAACTATATTTGGTGAAGTTAAGCTAAAGAAAACATTACGGTATTTAAATTTTAAAAGTCAATATGATCGCGAAAATACTCTATTATTAGCAGCTTATTGCAAAATATCTAATTGCTGAACAAATTTTTAACTCGGTATAGACCTATGAACACAAAACCGAAAATACATGAAAATCAAAACTAACAAAGATATTAAACATTACGAACTTACCCCATTTACCCTTGCCCAAACTTACGAGATGCGAAATCACTCGGATTTACTCTACTATCCTTTTCATTGTCCAATATATGTAAGTTATATTTAATTCAATTGTTATTTCCAAATATAAAAACACCCACCCTTTCCTCCTTATATAACGCATAGATTAAGCAATCAATTTTGCCTTTACTCCACATTGCACTAATTTACCAATCTACTCTTCTTTTCCTCACACAATAAATTTCATACATTGTCATTCATATCTTCGAAGCCGACAGTCCTTTCCCATCCGATAAATGTTGAATTCGTTTTATAAATCTACCATAATCTTCCATTACTCATTTACACTTTCCTTATTTAATGTGTAAGTGGTAGGTGCGAAATTGCATAGGTGTACTTTCCCAGACCCTTTCCTTCTTAAAGTCCCTGCCTTCTTTCTCTAGAATACGCTCAATACAGTCATATATTTTTAGTTTTCTATCCTTTGCGGTTCTCGAAAAATATTGAATAATATTTTTTTCCTTTTCACCTTCTCCAGACATCGCCCCCTACAATCACACCTTCAAAATTGTTTTCGCTGCTAGAAGTCTACTGGGCCTAACTCCTGTAAAATTTCTAAGATCATATCTGGTACTGTTCTTCAGATATAAAAATCTAATTTTTTGAAGGGAATAGCCCCTCACTTTTGTGCTTCACCACCCTCCTCAAAAAGTTCATGTTCAGTAGACTTTACTTGTAATCCTATATACAGAAACCAAATTTTATCTTCCTGCTGAAATTGGTTCGGAAGATATTGATGTCCAAAGTTTTTTACCCCCCACCTCGACACCCCACCACCCCCCATAAATTTTTTAGACCTTATCTAATCTTCCATTATCCCTTAAGATAACCACAAAGTTTCAACCTTCTGACATCAACCGTTCAGGAGATATGGATTTTAGAATGTTTCAATCCCAGCTTTCAAGCGTTTCGGACACATTATTTTTCCCCCCACTCCCACACCCTTCAACCTATATCTACAATTTTTTAAGCAATTGGGTTCACGATCATAGTTCTACATAAGTTTTAAATTTCAGCCTCCTAGCATAAGCGGTTCCTGAGATCTAGGAACCAACATCTTTCATCTAAAACGCTCCCCCTCCTCCCCCTTACACATCCCCCCTCCACAAAAGACACGCCATCACCATCCATCGGTCCCATGATATGATATTGGAATATTCCCTACCATATATTAGGTCAGATATCCATATTCGTATGTATTCACTGATATCACATATTCCTATGGATTCGCTGATATCAAATATTAGTGAATATAAAATATTAGTGAATATAAAATATTAGTGAATATAAAATATTAGTGAATAGAAAATATTAGTGAATAGAAAATATTAGTGAATATAAAATATTAGTGAATATAAAATATTCGTGAATATTTGATATCAGCGAATCCATAGGAATATGTGATGGATGGAGGATGGATGATGGTGGATGGAGGATGGAGGATGGATGATGGACGATGGACGATGGAGGATGGAGGATGGAGGAGGAGGATGGAGGATGGAGAATGAAGGATGGACGATGGACGATGAATGATGCATGATGGACGATGGACGATGGACGATGGAGGATGGACGATGGAGGATGGACGATGAACGATGGACGATGGACGATGGACGATGAATGATGGTGGATGGAGGATGGATGATGGATGATGGAGGATGGAGGATGGATGATGGATGATGGAGGATGGAGGATGGATGATGGACGATGGAGGATGAAGGATGAAGGATGGAGGTTGGAGGATGGATGATGGAGGATGGAGGATGAAGGATGGATGATGGATGATGGACTATGTATGACGGAGGATGGATGATGGAGGATGGATGATGTAAGATGAAAGGTGGAGGATAGTGGGTTTAGATTAAAGATTAAAGATTAATGATCAAAGATCAAAGATCAAAGATTAAAGATTGAAGATTGAAGATTGAAGATTGAAGAATGAAGATTGAAGATTGAATATTGAAGATTGAAGATTGAAGATTGAAGATTGAAGATTGAGGATTGAAGATTGAAGATTGAAGATTGAAGATTGAAGATTGAAGATTGAAAATTGAAGATTGAAGATTGAAGATTGAAGATTGAAGTTTGATGATTGAAGTTTGATGATTGAAGATTGAAGATTGAAGATTGAAGATTGAAAATTGAAGATTGGAAATTGAAGATTGAAGATTTAAGATTGAAAATTGAAGATTAAAGATGGAATATTAAAGATCATAAATTGAAAAGAGGAGATGGAAGACAGATTTAGGAAAAAGCATTACTGGACACCTAAACGCCAAAATGAAAATTTACATTTTTCGTTTATGGTATTTCCACTTTTAAGTCAATTTCAATTTGTTTCACTCCCCGCTCGACTTGAAATTAAAAGATATCGCTAGCTCAAAATTTGCAGGGCTATAGGGACTAAAACTCCCTTTTCGTGTTTATATTTGGCTGACGCGCGCTACGCTCCAACTGCCTTTTGCGCAGCCCTGCGTGGCTAAAAGGATTAACACTCTCTTTTCGCGTTCATGTTTGACTGACGTGCGCTTCGCTCTTGCCATAGAAATATTTTCACTTTCGTTTAATATTTTATGTCTTTTAAAGAAACTCATTCATTTCTACTTTGCAACCTTTTCAATTATTTTTCCAACGATATATATTAAGGAAATAAGTCAATAATTGTTGAGTGTTTACTAAATTTTAGGGAATACACTCTTCGAAAGGTTAAAAATAATTAAGTGTGTAAGAGGCTTTGAGATAAAATCTTTTAATATTTTTAGACATTCAATTGTTATGCCGTCAAATCCAGGACTAGAGCAAATATTTTTTAAAACGAGATTCCTATTATTTCCCGCAATACCCCCAGCATTGCCTTAAAATAATCAACTTTGAGTATTTTTATTAAAGCTCATAATTTATTCATAATTTTTTTTTCAAAGAGCCGGTTCAATGAAAAGAGCGAGATCCGGTGAACCGGTTCATTGAAAAGATCCGAATTTCCCATCTCTAATGAGAAGGGGTCGATGGGAAATGAATATCATGATATTCGAATATTTGATATCGGCATATTCCTAATATCTAATATATCCAAATATTAGTAATATCATAGCGAATACTAATATATTCGTCTCATCTGTAATTATTGCTATCTCGCCGGTCGTAATTACATGAATAAAAAACAATTATGCATTAAGTCATAGAAATGAATTGTTAAAATTAACACAGAAAAGCTCTTCTTTTTCCATGTCGCACTAGAATATTGACAAAATCAAACCTTGTTTTTCTTATCGCATCGAGAAAATACTAACGGTTGGAGAAATGATCAGCTTCAATCAATGTGGTCGCGGTGTCAACACTCGGGGGAAAATAGAAGAAAATACACAGGGTCTGATTGAAACGAAACGTTAGAACAATGCGATCGACGTCAACAACCGAACCGAACAACATACAAAACACAAAACCACGACACCGCCATCAACGATCAATCAGATTCGATTAGCACTTGAACTTAACACAATTAGTCACTTGGGAATGAGCAAGCAATAGGAGCGTTGAGTAGCCGGAGCGCGAACCAGTAACTCGATCAAAGAGCAAGTGAACGAGCCAAGTACCACGCCAAAAATCAACTACCTGAACTCACCTGGACTGACCGCTTAACACGAACGCTCAATCTGTGTTCCCACCTTACCGACGGATTAGTCAGACTATCGAGTTACCCCGCACACACCGCGATCTAATTCCGATCGGGGATTTCGTCACTATCAAACCGTCCCAGAACAGAATTTCTAAAGACGTTCGGCAAAAATCTTAGAACAGATCCGAAAAAAATCGAAAAACACGGAACCGAAAAGAAAACATCATCAGCAGTAATATTGTGTGTGCGACGGTGGTGGTGGTGATGCACTGAAATCTGAAATTATCTGCCGATGGACGAGGGAAGAAAACCGGCGGAGAGAACGCTGCACAATCAACAAGGAAAATAAGTAAATTGAACGTAAACCGCGCGCAATGAAATATCAAAATCTAATCGCCAGTCTTCGTGTATGGGTGCCTCGAATTCCCGGCGTTAGAGAAGCACTCGGCGTCGGCGACGACACGAGGGGACGACCGACAATTCACAAAACGGCAGAAGAAGTCCCCGGCGGTAACAAAGAACTCCTTTTCCTTTAGCCACCCTACACCCCGCCATCTTCCCATCTAACGGCGAAGGAATCGAAATCCTTAACAGAGCAACTTTACACTCGGAACTGCCATATCTTGATACGATGCGCATTCGAACGTCACGCTGCATCCCGTGAGCGACATCTGTCGCCTTCTGAATACCTTTTCGTCGAAACTTAAACTCGGAATTACCCTCTTAGTTGCTATTATCCTGTTCGCCGATGTGCACTTACTATTTCTCGTCGGTCGTCGACAATCCAGTTTTTTTAACACCTGCCCGAATCTCGTTTCACTACCGTAACCGTTCCGCATACCTCGCGTCTAGGTCTTTCTCCGTCTACTAAACACCTTCAACTGATTTTCAGCCCGGCTCCAATTCTCCAGCGTCTAGACTCTGTGTTCTAGTCTTTAGTCGGTGTGACTAACTCGACGCGAGGCCATTCCGTAGACTAGAAACGAACGAACGACTCGTCGTAACCCCAGCATTAGACAACGCCGGAGGAGCCCACCAAGAAATAGGAAAAGTGCCAGAAGTAAGACGATAGTACAGCACAGCACACCACCAAATCGTCAAGGGACGAATAATAATATTCCAGGGGTAAGGAAGAAGGCCACCTTGGGCCAACAACAAAATACAATAAATGGAAATTAAATGGGATTGTTGTGCCGGTTCTGTCTCACAGCTCACAGGTCTACGTTCTTCGAGAAAAGACACAAAGAAAATAGAGCAGTGTCGGAGCAATATCACTGCAGCTCGGTGGTGTATTGGTTCTTTTTTTTGTATGTGCTATGGATTAAGGGTCGAAAGGTAAAGGGATTCTACCAAGATGGACATATTTTTATACATAATTCATAATTTGATGTTGCAGGCAGCCGTTATGCCCTTCATTCCCTCTATTGAAAATAGAAATTCATCGGATTTTACAACACGAAATTCTTAATTGTTAGTGTTTGATGTACGTAAATAGGATGCTAGTCTTGTAAAGGAGCGTTGGTAACATAAACTTGAACTCATCAGCATGGAGAGAAGTGAAAACTTTCTAAGTTTCTCAGAAGTTACTTGAAGTTATTCAAACGAAAGACCACTTCATAGCGTAGGCATAGTGTATTCGGATAAAGGCTGTCAGGTTTACAATAAACACTAAATTTTACAATCAGCGAAAGGAGTTAAAATTAACGAAAAAACCTTTCGATATAACAATTTTCGCGTTAAAAGGGAAACAAAAATTATATTTTTTGATTTGAATATACTAGAGAGGGACAAGGAAAAGTAATAAAGTAAGCCTCGAGACAGGAGGGTACTGTACCAAATCATGCTTGATTTTGGAATTCCACCAAAACTAGTCCGACTAACGAGACTCCCAATGACAAACACTGAATCCCAAGTAAGAATACAAACCGATTTCACAACCAGCTTTCGAACAATGCGGTTTAAAGCAATGAGATGTTCTGGGCCTTCATGCTTTTCAATTTGGCACTAGAGTATGTTATCCGAAAAACCCGCTGAGATATATAAAAGAAGACCCCATCGGCTGATTTCTCTATACGATATGACAAATAGAAATAGCCGATGAAATTGTACCCTCTCGCTCCTTCTCAAATTCCGAATTTCGAACAACATGGGCAACAACTTAAATATTACAAAATTTCAAATTGGATGATAATGCAAGCTTTCGACTCTTGTTCATTCAATTTAAATTTCCTCGTTGCCAAAAGTTAACTCTTAATAAAAATAAATTAAAAATGTTATCATCATAATCGTTGTCAAACAAATGTCTTCAGAGCGTTATAAACGCTTTTCGAAATTTCAAAATCTACTTGCCAAAATCATGCGATGTAAGTCAGGTATAAGATACTGCTTATGAAGTTATTATAATTGAAAACAGTTTTAGAGAATAGCCGAGTTTGGTTTTTTAAATTTTTGAATTAGGAGCGTAGGTTAGGTTAGGTTATGGTTGCAGTCATCTAAACTATAGGTCAACTCAATAAGGATACTCAGTGAATATGTATATATAGGGGAGAGTGCTGTAACTTGGAACGAAAATCCCTTTTACTTTATTATTTTAATAATACAGTATTGTTTTCGATTTTTTAAAAAAAAAAATTTGCTACCCTCAAAATTTTTTTTTTCACGTTTCATGACGAGTAGACACGAAAAAAGCAAAAAAAAATTTCAGTCCGTCTGTCCGCCGTACGCCGTACGCCATACGTCGACCGCTGTACGCAAAATCGTTTGAAGGCTCGTAGCTCCCAAATCCTTTGAGCTATGAATAGAATGGGTAGGCCCCTTGAAGTGGCCAAATTTGTAGGAGTGGGGGTGTGAGGGGGGAGGAGGGGGAAGTGTTTTAGACGGAAAATTTTGGTTTCTAGATCTCAGCAACCACTTATGCTAGGAAGCTGAAATTTGGAATTTATATAGAGTTTCAGTAGTGGACCCATTTGCAAAAAAATTGCCGATATAGGTGAAGGGGTTTGGGAGTGGGGGGAAAAATAATGCGTCCGAAACGCAAAAAAGGTGAGATCGACACTTTCTAAAATCCATATCTCCTAAACGGTTAATGTCACAAAATTGAAAATTAATGAATATCTGTAGGTATACTAGGAGAATAGATCGGAAACAAAAATTTGAGTGGGGGAAGTGGTGTACGGGGGTGGGGGGGTGAAAAACTTTAGATTGCGATATCTTACGAACCAATTGCACTAGATAAATAAAATTTGGTTTCTGTATAAAGGTTGACAAATGAAGTTTGCTGAAATCAAAATTTTTTAAGGGGGCGGTGGAGCATGAAAGTGGAGGGGATAAGAATTTTTCTAAAAAATCACGTCTCATATCTCAAGAACGGCGTAAGATAGATGCTTAAAATTTTTACCAGAAGTAGGTCTAATAGACCCCTAGTAGAAAACAAAATTTTGGAAGTTTGGGTGTAAAGGGTGAGGGTGGGGGAGGGTGAAAAGGAAAAAGTTCCGATTTTAATATCTCGACAACCTATATTGATATAAAGCTTAAACTTGGTATTTAGATAGAGCTATATTAGTAGCATCTTGGAAAAATATAATTTTTTATAGGGGTAGTATGGTACGGGGGTGGGGGGTGTTTTTCCTATCTATAGAACGGCTTATGCTACAAAGCTGAAACTCGGTACATTTATGTAAATCAACTAGAAAACTAATTTAGATAAAAAAAAATTTCAAATATCTATTGGCGTTCGGAGGGGGGGCAAAAAAAATTATCAGTGAAAATGGAATGCATATATTTTCACGGTTTTCGTCATATCTATTAGGTCTTCCCAAATATTGAATGCATTTTTGTTCTATGGATTCTTCATATAAATACCTAGAAAGTGTTTTCAGGATTTTTTAAAATTCGACCTTTAAGGAGGTGCAAAGGGGGTTGTAAACTTTTTCACGAATTCTACTATATCCACACGTCTTATCAGATATTGAATATCTTTTCATATTCATGGGCTTGCGTAATAATCGCCTAAAACTTGTTTTTAACTTTTTTCCTTTTTCCACCTAGGAGGGTATAAATGGGTTGAACACGTTTTCACGAGTTCCGTAATTTCTTTTAGAAGTGATAAGAAATTGAATTGGTTCCTACTTTCTCGTGCTGTCTTCATATTTATTTATTAACTCCTTTCAGGATTTTTGGATATTCAACCCCCAAGTGGGTGTAAGGAGGTTGCATATCTGGTGATATATTGAATTTATTTTTACTTCCTAAGGTTTCCTATGTAAAAAAGCCAAAAAGTCAATTTCAGTATTTTAGATATTCAATCCAAAGAGGTGTAAGGAGGTTGTATGCTTTTCAAAGTTTCGACATATTTCTTAGGTTCGATGAGATATTAGATCGCTTTTTATTTCCACAGACTTTTTATATAATCGCCTACAAACCCATTTCTCAATTTTTCGATATTCAACCCCCAAGGGTTTGTATATGTTTTCACAATTTTTGCCATCCCTTAGTTCTGATAAGATATAAAATTGATTATTACGGCCAACCAATTCACGATTTTTCGAATTTCCATAACCAAAGAGGTGTGAAGGGTTTGCTTACGTTTTCAGAAATTTTTCAAAATCCGTCTTGTCTCATGAGATATCAGATTGCTTCTTATGAAATCGTCTAAAAACCTGTTTCACAATTTTTTCGAAATTCAAACCCCAAGTGGAAGTAATAGGTTTGTATACGTTTTAACAATTGGTCATATCTCTTAATTCTGATAAGGCAACAAATTCGTTTTTGCTTCTATGGGCTTTTAGTGTACATAATATACTGAAATTCGAATAGTCTACACGGACTTTTTCAATGTTTAATCGGCTAAAAATCTCTATTTTAAATATTTATACTCTAGATGAAATCATATAGAGTATTATAAGTTTAACCCAGCCGAAAAGTTTGTAACGCATAGAACCAAGCCTCGGACGAAAAAAAGTTATATATTATTTTTTGCTTATTTGTGCCCAAAAACCTCAAATCCGCTTGACGTCCGTCCGTCCGTCCGTCCGTCCGTCTGTCCGTTAGCACGATAACTCAAGAACGCCTTCACCTGGGATCTTGAAATTTTGAATCTGGATGTTTCGTTGAATTTGTAAGGCTAAGTTCGTTAACGGGCAAAATCGTCCTACTCCTTCGGGTAGCTGTCATACAAAATGTCCTTAAAACACGTGTTCAAGAATATTGACCAATAACTTCGGAACGCCTAAAGCTACGACTTTGAAATTTTGTATGTGTTACTTTTTTAATAGTTGGAGCTAAATGTATGATTATGAAGGAAATCCTGTTAGTCCTTCGTGTAGCTGCCATACAAATATCCTGCCAAAATGTATTCACTTAATTTACGAAACTCACTATAACTCAAGTAATCTTTTAGCTACGAAATCGGAATTTTGTACAAATTAGTTTTGAGTGAAAATGAAGTTCGAGTTTACTAGTCAGCAAAATCCTTTCACTCCTTCTGGTAGCTGCCATACAAAATATCCTTAAAATACGTGTTCAAGAATATTGGCCGATAACTTCAGAAGGGTTTAAGGTACGTCTTTGAAATTTTGTGCGTAGTATTTTTCCAATAGTTTGAGCTAAATGTATGATTATGAAGAAAATCCTATTAGTCCTTCGTGTAGCTGCCATACAAAAATCCTGTCAAAACGTTTTCTTTTAATTTACGGAACTTACTATAACTCAAGTAATCTTTTAGCTATGAATTGGAAAGTTTGTACAAATTAGTTTTGAGTAAAAACGAAGTTCGAGTTTACTAATCAGCGAAATCCGTTTTCTCCTTCTGGTAGCTGCCATACAAAATGTCCTTAAGACACGTGTTCAACAATATTTTTCGATAACTTTTGAACGCTTCAAGCTACGAATTTGAAATTTTGTACACGTTCATTTGTAAATGGTTCCAAGGAAAAGGATAAATATGTAAGAAATCGAGTGAGTCCTTCCTGCACCTCCCATGTGAAAGTCCTTCAAAAAGGACTTTTTTTTTCGATGACTTAACCAGTTCAAGATAAGAAATTAAACACTGAATATTGTCTTTTAGGTTTGAGTAGCAATCTAATAGCAGTCCTTAATAAAGAACATACAACATGCACACACGTAATTCTGCTTTATCCCCAACTACAATATAAATCGGAGTTCAGTATTCATCTAGAGTATTATACGATTGGCTTGCAGCCGATCGTGACTGCAGTATGTTTTTATATTAAGAACAAAATTAATTTTCCATAAGAAATCTAAAAATCTCGAAGCAACTCATGATACACTCCGACTTTTACCGTTCCCGAACTTTGACCCTAAAAATAATAAAGTTTCGCCCAGACTATTGGCAGATTTTTATTTTTTATGCAAAATTTACTATATGTAACGTGATGAAAATTTGAGGGGATAACATTGACCCTCTTACTTATAATACATTTTTTTTTCAGCGAACAATATCATTCCAAATTTGAAAAAAAAAAATGAAATTTCAGAAAAATTTGTTCCAAAGTACAACGTTCCGTTGTACTTTGGAACAGCACTAGTATCTTGGAACGCTTGCAAATTAGGTAAAAACAAAGAAAATACTAACTTGGAAAATGCTAAAAGAGATATTTATTAAACATAATTAAAAACATACTGCAGTCACGATCGGCTGCAAGCCAATCGTATAATACTCTAGATGAATACTGAACTCCGATTTATATTGTAGTTGGGGATAAAGTAGAATTATGTGTGTGCATGTTGTATGTCCTTTATTAAGGACTGCCATTAGATTGCTACTCAAAACTAAAAGAAAATATTCAGTGTTTAATTTTATATCTTGAACTGGGTAAGTCATCGAAAAAAATGTCCTTTTTGAAGGACTTTCACATGGGAGGTGCAGGAAGGACTCACTCGATTTCTTACATATTTATCCTTTTCCTTAGAACCATTTAAAAATGAACATGTACAAAATTTCAAATTCGTAGCTTGAAGCGTTCAAAAGTTATCGAAAAATATTGTTGAACACGTGTCTTAAGGACATTTTGTATGGCAGCTACCAGAAGGAGTAAAAGGATTTCGCTGATTAGTGAACTCGAACTTCGTTTTTACTCAAAACTAATTTGTACAAAATTTCCAATTCATAGCTAAAAGATTACTTGAGTTATAGTAAGTTCCGTAAATTAAGTGAAGACATTTTAACAGGATATTTGTATGGCAGCTACACGAAGGACTAATAGGATTTTCTTAATAATCATACATTTAGCTTCAACTATTGGAAAAATAACACGTACAAAATTTCAAAGTCGTAGCTTAAACCCTTCTGAAGCTATCGGTCAATATTCTTAAACACATGTTTTAAGGACATTTTGTATGGCAGCTACCAGAAGGAGTAAAAGGATTTCTCTGATTCGTAAAGTCGAATTTTCTTTTCACTCAAAACTAATTTGTACAAAATTCCGAATTTGTAGCTAAAAGATTACTTGAGTTATAATGAGTTTCGTAAATTAAGTCAAGACATTTTGGCAGGATATTTGTATGGCAGCTACACGAAGGACTAATAGGATTTTCTTCATAATCATATATTTAGCTCCTACTATTGCAAAAATAACACGTACAAAATTTCAAAATCGTAGCTTAAACCCTTCTGATGTTATCGGCCAATATTCTTGAACACGTGTTTTAAGGACATTTTGTATGGCAGCTACCCGAAGGAGTAGGACGATTTTGCCCGTTAACGAACCTAGCCTTACAAATTCAACCAAACATCCAGATTCAAAATTTCAAGATCCTAGGTGAAGGCGTTCTTGAGTTATCGTGCTAACGGACGGACCGACGGACGTCAGGCGGATTTGAGGTTTTTGGCCACAAATAAACAAAAAATAATATATAACTTTTTTTCGTCCGAGGCTTGGTTCTATGCGTTACAAACTTTTCGGCTGGATTAAACTTATAATACTCTATATGATTTCATCTAGAGTATAAAAATCGGCCAACAGTCTGGGCGCAACTTTATTATTTTATGGGTAGAAGTCTGAAACGTGTTTAATGATGAGATGCGGTGTAGGTTACTATGCGACTGACAACCTAAAAAATAACGTTCCAAATAGCCTCCTGGTTATTTTTTAGGTTGTCAGTCGCATAGTAACCTACACCGCATCTCATCATTAAACACGTTTCAGACTTCTACCCATAAAATAATAAAGTTGCGCCCAGACTGTTGGCCGATTTTTTTTATTTATTTACGTATTTTTTTTATCAATAGAATAATTCATAGTAGTAAAAGCGAATTCGATCACATTAAACCTAAGAGATTTTCGGAATCAGTGAAATCTTGTACAATACCCTCAGGGGGTTTAATAGAGAAAAATATTTAAATCGGTTTTCCCCGACTACGTTTAAAGCTTATAGAAGTAAAAGTGAATTCCAAATCTCAAGATACCTTAGAAATATATCAGAATTCGTGAATATGTACACAACCACTTTACACCCCCTTAGGAGTTGGATATCGAAAAATGTTGAAGAACATTTCTAGGCGCTTATATAAATAGTCCGCAGAAGTAAAATTGCTTTGATAGCTCGACATATCTAAAAGATTTAACGAAATTCGTGAAAATGTGGATTCACGGACATTTTTTTTACTCAACCTCTGAACGCCAATTAAAAACTGAAATTTAATAGCACATCTACATATACCTACTAAGTTTCAACTTTCTAGCATAAGCCGTTTCTGAGATATAAAATATACTGCAGTCACGATCGGCTGCAAGCCAATCGTATAATACTCTAGATGAATACTGAACTCCGATTTATATTGTAGTTGGGGATAAAGTAGAATTACGTGTGTGCATGTTGTATGTCCTTTATTAAGGACTGCCATTAGATTGCTACTCAAAACTAAAAGACAATTTTCAGTATTTAATTTCATATCTTGAACTGGGTAAGTCATCGAAAAAAATGTCCTTTTTGAAGGACTTTCACATGGGAGGTGCAGGAAGGACTCACTTGATTTCTTACATATTTATCCTTTTCCTTGGAACCATTTTAAAATGAACTTGTACAAAATTTGAAATTCGTAGCTTGAAGCGTTCAAAAGTTATCGAAAAATATTGTTGAACACGTGTCTTAAGGACATTTAGTATGGAAGCTACCAGAAGGAGTAAAAGGATTTCGCTGATTAGTAAACTCGAACTTCGTTTTTACTCAAAACTAATTTGTACAAAATTTCCAATTTATAGTTAAAAGATTACTTGAGTTATAGTAAGTTCCGTAAATTAAAAGAAGACGTTTTGACAGGTTATTTGTATGGCAGCTACACGAAGGACTAATAGGATTTTCTTCATAATCATACATTTAGCTTCAACTATTGGAAAAATACTACGTACAAAATTTCAAAGTCGTAGCTTAAACCCTTCTGAAGTTATCGGCCAATATTGTTGAGCACGTATTTTAAGGACATTTTGTATGGCAGCTACCAGAAGCAGTAAAAGGATTTCGCTGACAAGTAAACTCAAGCTTTGTTTTTACTCAAAACTAATTTGTAAAAAATTCCAAATTCGTAGCTAAAAGATTACTTGAGTTATAGTGAGTTTCGGAAATTAAGTGAATACATTTTGACAGGATATTTGTATGGCAGCTACACGAAGGACTAATAGGATTTTCTTCATAATCATATATTTAGCTCGAACTATTGGAAAAATAACACAAACAAAATTTCAATGTCGTAGCTTAAACCCTTCTGAAGTTATCGACCAATATTCTTGAACACGTGTTTTAAGGACATTTTGTATGGCAGCTACCCGAAGGAGTAGGACGATTTTGCCCGTTAACGAACTTAGCCTTACAAATTCAACCAAACAGCCAGATTCAAAATTTCAAGATCCTAGGTGAAGGCGTTCTTGAGTTATCGTGTTCACGGACAGACGGACGGACGTCAGGCGGATTTGAGGTTTTTGGCCACAAATAAACAAAAAATAATATATAACTTTTTTTCGTCCGAGGCTTGGTTCTATGCGTTACAAACTTTTGGGCTGGATTAAACTTATAATATAATATGATTTCATCTAGAGTATAAAAACCACCCTTCACCCCCGAACCTTGCTATCCCTATGGAAAATTTTACTTTTTTAGGATATCTCTATAGTAGTTGCTCTATATAATCCTTTAGCTTTCTATTCATTACGGTTTTCGAGAAATAAAAATCAGAATTTTTTTCCTTTCTAACCTTTTTCACCCTTACCCCCACCCCTAAAATTTTTTAGGGGTGGTCTCAACTCCTGTAAAATTTTCAAGATCATATTTGAAACGGTTTCTGAGATATAAAAATGACATTTTTTGAGAAATTGCTATCCCCCCACTTTCGTGCTCCACCTCCCTCCCTCAAAAAGTTTACGTTCAGTAGACTGCACTTGTGATCCCATATACAGAAACTAAGTTTTATCTTCCTGGTGTAATTGGTTCGGAAGATATTGCAATCCAAAATTGTTCACCAAACACCCTACACCCCACCACCGCCCTTAAAATTTTTAGCCCTTATCTGAATTTTGAAGAATCCCCAAGGACAACCACAAAGTTTCAATCTTCTGGCATCAATCGTTCAGGAGATATGGATTTTAGAATGTTTCAATTCAGGCTTTCAAGCGTTTAGGACTCATTGTTTTCCCCCCACTTCTACACCCCTCAACCCTTATCGACCAGTTTTTTGAGAATGAGTCCACTATCATAGTACTACATCAGTTCCAAGTTTCAGCCTCCTAGCATAAGCGGTTCCTGAGATCTATAAACCAACATTTTTAGTCTAAGACACTCCCCCCTCATCCCCCATTGCACCCCCACCCCCAAAAAAAAGATGCCTATCGTAGGAGTTTACCCAATCTACCCACCATAAAAATTTCAACTTAATATCTCAACGGGTTTGGGAGCTACGCGCCTTCAAACGATTTTGCGGACGGCGTACGGCGTCTACGGTGGACAGACGGACATTTTTTTTTTGCTTTTTTGGTGTATACTAGTCCTAAAACGTAAAAAATAATAAAGTAAAATTAGCAGCTGGAGGACGTGGTCTTTGGATTGAGACGATTGGAGGCGACGACTTCAGGAGGACAGGGTCCGATTTGGGCTGTTGGGCGCCATTCATGATGATGAAGCCTCGAGGTATACTCCACAGGGAGGTGTGATATCGTCTCTTCTGTGGCTCCTTGCAGTAAACGAGGCTCTGATGGAAATCGATAAGAAAGAAATCAGGGTGGCGTGCTACGCAGGTGATATAGTCATACTGTGGGCTAGACGATGTGTGACTTAGCGGGTCTTATTCACTAGAAAGCACAACATGCCGGAGTTCAGGCTACCAAGCCTTGAAGTGGTCGAACTGACCTGATCTTGGATGGGAAGCTAAATTGGAACATTAATGTTGGAAGGCTAACAACGCGCCTTTTGCTTGTAGACAGTTATAAATAGCTGGGGTCTGAAATCAAATATGCAAAACGGGAATCGGACAGCTTACACCCTTTCATAATACTCGTAACTGGAGGATTCTGCAAGAAGTACTGTGATCCTGTAGTGTAGTTTGGGAATTGGTGTGGAGATCCAGTAATGCCACATGCATTCCTTGATCTCCGCACTAATTCCGACAGATGACACTACGTTGCAGTGTAAGTAGCGAAAGGCATGTTACTTATTTATATACTTCCCAACATCAGATTGTATGAGTTGTTCGATAATATCTAGGGAAGAGTGCGGGAGGGACCATCCAAATCTCTGTTAATGCCTGTATTTCCCAGGAGCTAACGAGAAACTCGGATTTTCATCATTAGTATAGACAAAGTTTAAATTAGTACACTAGATCCATCCTTTCACTTGATCTATATCTAGGCGTCACAGTAGTCTTCAACACAGTAGTCTTCAACACAGTAGTCTTCAATTTTAGGGTTCAAAAAGTCTTGGTACCCACCCACACGTAAACCTTATGATTCACAATAAAATTGGGATATTTACTCTCACCTTAAGCACTTTGAATGTGCCCCTTTTATGAAGGAGCCTCACAATGCCCTGTTTTCGATCAAGTAGGAAGCCCATTCGGCTGTCAATATTTCAGTTAATAAATTATTTTACGTATAAATAAGCAGAGCGAACCCTTTCGAAATTTTTAAGCAAATATCCGAACCAGACCGAAATGTTGAAATTTTCGCGAATTATTAGACAGAGCATGTGCCTGTACAATTTGTAAGTCAATTTTAACAATAATTTGTAACAATTTTTTAACGGATCTTCTTGGTCTGTAGAGTACCAGTTCGATTTCAATATGGCGATCCTGGTAGTGGTGCTGGAAAAGGTGGAGGAGGTGGTGGTGCTATTCGTGAAGCTGGTGGAGCATTTGGAAAAAATCAAGCGGCACGAGAGGAAGAGTACTTCCACAAAAAGGTGTACTTCCTTACAGTTCTACGATTCAGTTATTTTGAATTTTTGAATTTTTTAGCAAGCCGAACTTCTTGAAAAATTGCGAGAAAATGAAGAAGAAGTGGACAAATTGGACGAGAAGAAGAAATGCAAGGAGGAGGTTCAAATTCCCTACAATTCTCAAGACAGCAATGCACTATTTTGTTTTTTGTTTTTTAGAATAAGTTCGATCCCGATTCATGTTCAGTTCGAGAATTTTGTACGAAATCTGAACATTCGCACGAAGATGGATTTTTTTATAATTATGTGAGTTAAAAAAACAGAAATTTATTCGAATTCTTCATGCTATACTTAATAATAGTAGGAAATTGTTTAAAAAAAATTTCAGCAATTAGAGGTAACCAATGAATTACAAATTGGCAGTAAATTAGAGAAAATTGAAGCACAATTAAGGAAAGAATATCCGGATAATTGCGATCGAAATGAATCGGACTAATGTTTAAATTTTAACCTTATTTTGGTTTCAAGCTCAACTTTTCTCTCGTTCTTCATAGTTTATTTATATGTTCATAATTTGTGAATATCTAAAATTGATGATTACATCTTACGTTAAAAGACAGTAAAAATAATTATTTTATTTGCCATTTATCGTCATTGTGCTACTACTTAAAACTCTATTTTCGTCGGCTTCTTGGAACACACTTTCACGCGACAAAGCTCGGTAGTTGCCTTTTATTTAAATCAATCGAACACGGCCGAATATTACGTTATATAGAAATGTACTGCTGCATCTATTTATGCCGAAATTCAAACTAGGGAAGTAACCCCATACTAACGGGTAATGAGAGGTACTTAGAACCAGAGTTTTGGTCTGGCATTCCGCATTGTAAGAAAATTCAGATTTGCTGAAATGACTTACAAACGCACTTTTTTTTGACGCTTTTGACGTGGTTTGGCATTGGCTTGTCCACAACTATCCAGTCTGGTATTATTGGGTTTTGGTATTAAATTTGCTAAAGTTTTAACATATCAAAAAACAGCTTTGCTGAAATCACATAATTCTCGGTTTTTTTTTTGGCATGTTTCGACCTCTAGTTCTGCCGTTCCCGCTTGCTCTGGGTTGTCTGACTTTCCCTTCATTTTCAATAAGTATCATATCAAAAAATTTAACTGGAAAGTTTAATGCTTGCGAACATTTCAAAACTGTAGGCTAAATTAGAACTCCGATTTCGACTGAACTTCGACCGCAAACTTCGCTGCACAGTCATTTGAGCACACACGTTTGTATGATGGCGCCCTCAATGTGAACTTCAGCTGCGCTGCAATGCATCGGTGAAGTCGTGCTCTCACTTCATTTCTGAGATTAAACATAGGGCTGGCAATTGTACTCTCGAGTTTCAATGATTTCCCAGCAGGTAGAGTTTTTTATATTATAGGTACATCGAAACGAAACCATATAAATGTCATTTGATTTTTGAATAATTAAAAAAATCGGACCGTCAAGATATTGAAAAATTTTAAAATCATGTGGAATGTTTGACGACGTTGACGGTTGCCATACATATATGTTCATACACATAGTTTGTTACTATACGTGGAACATTTACGTAGCCTATAAGTATAATATTGTTGCGAGCTAGGGGTTCGCCGGGATTTCAAGTAAAACACAATACGTTTAAAATCAAAAATAAGTAACAATTTATTAATTCGCACTTTAATTATATTCGCACTATATGGCAATCCCGCCCGCTTATTTATTTCGCTTGATTCGATCACACGCAATCGATCGCTTTCCACCAATACTGTCGCGTATACACTCTACCTGTCACAGCCGACGTAATACAAATTACTATGTCTCTCGCTGAAAGCTTTATCTGCTTTTATACCAGTTGTCTGCAGACGAGACTGTTCTTGAATCTTCGTTCGGTGGTGTGTGCAGAGGGTTCTAGTCAGCTTGAAATCTTTCTATTTAATCCTCTACGCTGTTCTAGTACTACATTCGAGCACATTCGATAAGAAGGGGGGTATAATCGTGTTGCTCCGCTCTCCTTATATGCTTCAACTAGGTTTCTGATTGGTTTACTTTGTAGCTAGGTATTCGGTTGTTGATGCGAAACGATCGAGTTGCGCGGTTGCCAGGTTTACATGTAACAATATATTAGTTGTCTATTCGTTAAAATGGTACACAGAAAGAAATTCATAGGTAAAAATGCCTTAGATCGGGTATTGCCTTGCCTAAGTGCTTCGGCATTTAACCGTCAACTAAGGCTTTAGGTAATATACCTAAAATAAATTAGTTAATATTACATTTTTCGAACCATGTATATTTGAACAATTTTTAGGTATTTTACCTAATTGGTATACAATAAATTACCAAAACCAATAAGGTATTTTACCTAATACAAACTTTGTATGTTACATATTACTAATTAGGTTATTTACCTAATTTCAATTAGGTGTTTTACGTTATACCAATTAGGTATTTTACCTCACACCAATTAGGAATTTCACCTAATTGGTATAATAAATTAGCAAAGTTGCTTAGATTGAATCAAACTACAACTTGTGTATATCACATACGTGCTGAAAGTCAATTTACATAAATGAACCCATAAATTAGGAAAATATTTAACTTAGTTGAACTTAGTATAATGAAACAAATTGAAATTTCACATTCCTTTTGTTTTTAAAATATAATGTGAAATACGAAAATCATATATGTAGGTATTAGAAAGAATAATATTTTTAAAACAATTTAAAAAAAAGTGTTGTTTCGATTTTTATTTTTATTTAATTTTTTAATTTTTTTTACATAATAAAGAAATTTTTTTTATAAGTGTTTCTAACACCTGATATTTTACACCATTACCAAAGGAATATTTTTCAATTAACTTCCATACAGAACTACATTCGTCGGCAATTTTTAAATTAAGCTTATATATTAGTTTGAATAAAAATTGATCGCTAACATACAATTTTAAGTATTTAAACGACTCTCCAGTATAACAATTACAGGCTACAATGTTCTTTCCATCGTTGGTATCGATCCAATAGGCGGATTTTTATTTTTTTCGGGTCTGAAAAATGTGTTCTATAAAAATAAGTGTTTTATATCGCGAATTAAATTCTTATTCTTGTTGAACTTACGTTAGTAGTTGCGGCACGTGAGTTAATGTTACTACACACCATAGAGCTACTGGAGACGAAAAGCCACCGGTTTTGTATAAAGCGCTTTGAAGCCAAAAACACGATGAGAAGTGAGACAAAACAGGGTCATTGTTGTTGTATTAGCGTGAGAGTGAGTGAGACAAACCAGGTTCGTTATGTCAATTGTTGTTGTTTTGCGTGCAAATGAATGCGACGACGTCTGCTTTCAACTCAATCGCTGCTTGTCATCTCCAGTATATATATCTCCATGCTACGCACACAGTCCGCAACGGACGTATATTAAAGACTCCCTGGATGCATTTGGAACGACATCAAAATTAGCTAAATAAATTCATTAATACTTTAATTTCGAAAACTTACATTTTACTTTATTATTTCAATAATACAGTATTGTTATCGATTTAAAAAAAAAAAAGATTTGCTACCCTCCAAACTTTTTTTACGTTTCATGACTAATAGACACGAAAAAAGCAAAAAAAAATTTCAGTCCGTCTGCCCGCCGTACGCCGCACGTCGACCGCTGTACGCAAAATTGTTTGAAGGCTCGTAGCTCCCAAACCCTTTGAGCTATTAAATTGAAATTTTTTTTATGAATAGACTGGGTAGGCCCCTTAAAGTGACCAAATTCGGAGGGATGGTGGTGTAAGGGGAGAGGAGGGGAAGCGTTTTAGACGGAAAATTTTGGTTTCTAGATCTCAGCAACCGCTTACGCTGGAATTTATAGAGAGCTTCGATAGTGGACCTATTTGCAAAAAAAAATGCCGATATAGGTGAAGGGGTTTGGGAGTGGGGGGAAAAATAATGCGTCCGAAACGCAAAAAAGGCGAGAGCGAGACATTCTAAAATCCATATCTCCTAAACGGTTAATGTCATGTAAAAATTTTGGAAGTGAGGGTGGGGGAGGGTGAAAAGGAAAAAGTTCCGATTTTTATATTTCGATAACCTATAATGATATCAAGCTGAAACTTGGTATTTAGATAGAGCTATATTAGTAGCATGTTGGAAAAATATAATTTTTTATAGGGGCAGTACGGTACCGGGGTGAAGGGAGTTTTTCCTATCTATAGAACGGCTTATGCTGCAAAGTTGAAAGTCGGTATGTTTATGTAAATCAACTAGAAAACTAATTTAGGTAAAAAAAATTTCAAATGTCCATTGGCGTTCGGAGGCAGGGCAAAAAAATGATCAGTGAAAATGGAATGCATATATTTTCACGGTTTTCGTCATATCTATTAGGTCTTCCCAAATATTGAATTCATTTTTATTGTACGACTTCTTGATATAAATACATAGAAAGAGTTTTCAGGATTTTTTTAAATTCGATCCTTAAGGTGGTGCAAAGGGGGTTGTAAACTTTTTCACGAATTCTACTATATCCCCAGGTCTTATCAGATATCGAATATCTTTTCACTTTCACGTGCTTGCTTGTAGTCGCCTAAAACTTGTTTTTAAGTTTTTTCCTTTTTCAGCCCCTAAGAGGTTATAAACGGGTTGAACACGTTTTCTCGAGTTCCGTCATTTCTTTTAGAAGTAATAAGAAATTGAATTGGTTCCTACTTTCTCGTGCTGTCTTCATATTTATTTATTAACTCCTTTCATGATTTTTGGATATTCAACCCCCAAGTGGGTGTAAGGAGGTTGCATATCATATATATATCGGATTAATTTTTACTTCCTAAGGTTTCCTATATAAAAAAGCCAAAAAATCAATTTCAGTATTTTAGATATTCAATCCTAAGGGGTGTAAGGGGGTTGTATGCTTTTCAAAGCTTCGACATATTTCTTAGGTTCGATGAGATATTAGATCGCTTTTCATTTCCACAGACTTTTTATATAATCGCCTACAAACCCATTTCTCAATTTTTCGATATTCAACCCCCAAGGGTTTGTATATGTTTTCACAATTTGTTCCATCCCTTAGTTCTGATGAGATATAAAATTGATTATTACGGCCAACCAATTCACGATTTTTCGAATTTCCAGAACCAAAGAGATGTGAAGGGTTTGCTTACTTTTTCACAAATTTTTCAAAATCCGTCTTGCCTTATGAGATCAATTTGCTTCTTATGAAATCGTCTAAAAACCTGTTTCACAATTTTTTCGAAATTCAAACCCCAAGTGGAAGTAATAGCTTCTATGGGCTTTTAGTGTACGTACATAATATACCGAAATTCGAATAGTCTACACGGACTTTTTCAATGTTTAATCGACTAAAAATCTCTATTTTAAATATTTTTATTTTAAGAACAAGATTAATTTTCCCTGAAATCTAATAATCTCGAAGCAACTCATGATACACTCCGACTTGGACTGCTCCCGAACTTTGACCCGAAAAATAATAAAGTTTCGCCCAGACCATTGGCAGATTTTTTATTTTGCCATTCACTTATATTAAAATAAAATTTTAATGTCTATGGATTTACTGTCGTCGATATGACGTTCCTTCGTATAGAGCAATCCAGTAGTTGACAGGACAGCAACTAAAAAATATAAAGTCAAACTCAGCAATAATATAAGTTAATTATTCTTATCAATTTTACACACCTTTGGAACCTTCGTATAAGTCATATAAGTTCCTTTTTTGAAGTAACGCTAATAATGGAGCTCTTTGTCTATAAATCTATTAGCATCAATAAAAATTTCTGTCGCAGTTTCAGGTAAATACTGCGTTGTTCACAAGATCTTCGTATGTTTGTTTAGGTATATCCATTTTCAGTTGGTTTTTTCCGCGTCACCAGTACTAATAACTATATGATTAACATTTAATTATTAATAAATAAATGGTCGTAATTTAAGAAGAGATAATCTTACTGTCAATATTTATTTTTATTATCTTTGTGTTATCAAACTAGTTTGTATTTCAATAATACATATCAATAATCTTATAATGTTATTTTCTTATATTTTTTTGTTTTTTTGCACTATTTTTTGATAATTGAATATATTATGTTGTGGAAAATATGTTTTAAAGTCTGATCACCATTTTTCAAATCTTCTGTTTCATTTATTACTTCTTTTGCACAATCACTGTTAACAACTGCTGATTAAATTAGATATTGATAATGCCTTCTCGTTAAAAGCCTTTTTTAAGCCGATATATTTTGAAAGATTTTGCGACAACATTTTTTATAACACTTGAAATGATTCTTACACCCATGTCTATTTTTTAAATGGCCAACTAAACTGTTAATGTTATAGAAATGTTGTTGGCATATGAAGCAAAACATTATGAGTTTATACAATTATGAAATGATTAACATATTGAAAAAATAAAAATAAATAAATAATGTGGTACTTACAAGAGAAACTAATTTAATAAGATAGATACTTAGGTACTTAGCTTCTAATATACAGGATGACGCGCGGCAGACGCATGGATTTGAAACATCAATAAAACGCAAACTGTTGGAAAAATTCTAGGGGGGCTAAAAAAGTGATCAGTGAAAACGAAATGCATACATTTTCACGAATTTCGTTATATCTCTTAGGTCTTCTAAAATTATGAATTGATTTTCATTTCACGGATTCCTCATATCAGTACCTAGAAAGCGTTTTCAGTGTTTTTTGAAATTCGACCCCTAAGGGGTGTAAAGGGGTTGTATCAGGCGCGTAGCGTGAATCATCGTAGGGCTAGCGCGATGATACGATTGCTAAATTTCGCAGAATTTTTTGAATACTTCCTAGAATTTAGCAATTGAAATTTTATTTCTGAATGAAAATTACGTGTTTATGGTGATAGAATTCACGGAATTTCCTGATCGTGTTATTGCTCTAGCACAACGAAGTTTCATGCTACGCGCCTGGGTTGTATACATTTTAACGAATTCGGCCGTAACCCTCAGGTCTGATTAGATATTGAAAAACTTTTCACTTCCATGGGCTTGTTTTATAATCGACTAAAACACGATTTCAAGTTTTTTTGCGCTTTCAACCCCTAAGAGGTTATAAACGGGTTAAACTCGTTTTCACGAATTCTGTCATATCTCTCAGGAGTGATAAGACCTCGAATTGATTTCCACTTCCTCGGGCTTTCTTTATATATATCTAAAAACTCATTTCAGAAATTTTAGATATTCAAACCCAAAGTGGGTGCAAGGGGGTTGAATATGTTTTCACAAATTCCTACATATTTCTTAGTTCTGATGAGATACCGAATTCATTTTTACTTCCTATGGCTTCCTATATAGTCGTCAAAAAGTTAATTTCAGTATTTTTAGATATTCAACTCTAACGGGACGTAAGGCTTTCAACATATTTCTTAGGATTGATAAGATATCAGATTGGTTTTCACTTTCACAGACTTTTTATATAATCACCTACAAATGCATTTCCGATTCAATGTAATGGCCCAAAACCAAATCACGAAAAACATCCTAATCACGTAACAACTGATATTATACTACGACTTAGACTGCGTCCCGGAATATGACCCGATTATGTAATTCATATGTTATATATGGTAGCGGCGTAAGTATTCTAGCGCGACCTCATTCTAACTGCTTCTCGAACTTTTTTTTTTTAGGTTTTCAATCACAATTCTGAGATGCGGTGTAGGTTAATACACCGCATCTCAGAATTAAACGCGTTCCTTCTACCCAAAAAATAATAAAGTTGCGCCCAAACTGTTGGCAGATTTTTTTAGGTTATCATTCGCATAGTAACCTACACCGTATCGCTCCATTACATGCGTTCTTGAGACGTAGACAATTTTTTGCTTAGAACACTTCCCCTACTCCTGCGTTGCACTACGAGCAACACTGCCCGATTTTTATATACAACTTGATTACTGCTCGATTGCTGCTACCAATCCAAATCGCTTTACAAGTACTTTCGCCTACAACTGCCTGTCACTTCTCCGTAGTAAAAAAACTCTCTGGCTGCAAACTATGTCGTGCTTATATACAACATGTGTTGAGTCGGGAGCTTTCTTGCATATTCTGTGGCGTGTGGAATGTTCGCGAAATGTTTAGAACAATCCGGGAAGGGGAAAAGAATGGTGAACTTTGCAGAATTTTCCACGCTTTCTCATTGGGTATCAGATAATTTTCTTCGTTTTTTAGTTAGGCATTGGGAGGTTGTTGTTTTCCTCACTCAACTCACAAACTCAACTGATTAAGTTGTGCGGATTGCCAGTATAGCATGTAACAATAACATTGGCCTCGAATACACCGGTATTAACATAGACCGGATTATAGTTTAATTCGAATTAACAAGCGATATAAACCCAGGTGACTAACTTAGTCTGCACATTAAAAAAAAACCATTGAATTTTACATCTTTTGGATAGTAGGCAAATATTCCACACCTTTTCAAGTAAATTTACATTAGGATGTAATAGTCAATTTGAATGTAATTTTCAATTTTCGGTCAGTAAATTTGAATTTGCAACTTCGAACTTATCAACTTCAAAAACAGCAAATTAACTGGATATTCTTTTGAATTTGAAACTCTAGAAAAAGTGTATAATTAGATATTTTAGATAGACTTATTTCTACTTCTAATATTTTTTCTTACTTACTTAACTCTTAATAAAACACTTAGCTGTAGGTAGGAATCGGACCCGCGATCAATTCTAGTTTTTGTCGCGTAGGTTTGGCGCGCGTAGCCACTGGGTCACCGAAGTGGTTTCATTTTCATTTCAGTAGAAAAAAAAATTGAACGAAGCGTCCAATTTCGTGGTTTCATATATTACATGTTTTTCGTCGTAAAATTCAAATAGATAAGTAAAATTACACGAAAAAGAACGTAATTTTCAATTCATATATAAATATAGTTAATTTTACACGAAATGTTGTGTAATTTTGTGAGCCTTTTCATGTAAATTGTACGGTTCAGTTGAAAAGTACATGAATAATTTACTAAAACAGTAATTTCGTGTAAAAGTGATAGAAATGTGTACTTTTACTTGCAAAAATGAAATATGCTGGACATTTCAAGTAAAAATTAGATTGATAATTCAATTTGTTTTAAACAGTGTAGTTCCGTACATGGATCAGAACTGGACGAAATTCAACCGAGAACAGGATTAAGAAAGGCTATGTGGTATGCACGAGTATACCTCGTTGTAATTTCGTCTAAAGAACGGCATAGGCTAGAAAATTGAAGTTCAATACATTGCTGAAGTAAGGAGGTACCGATTTAAAAAGTTTCGTTCAGTTTCGTTGTTCACTTCATTCCAGTCTTTTATCTTTGAAATAATGAAGTTGCTTCCAAACCATTGGTTTAGTATATTTGGTTTTTAATTGCTATCCTATTAAGTTATATTTCTCAAATTTAAAAATATTAATTTAATTTTCTTCAATAGTAGCCTGCTTTCCTTACATATCTCGAAACTAATGTAAAAGCTATGACATTCATGATAAGGAAAATGACTAACAATCCTGTGTAATCGACTAAAATCGTGGTTGGTTCGGCGTGTAAAGAGAATTCGTGCAGAACTTCCGATCCGTTCCTTAGGCATCCTTCGCCGCTAATATCGGAGCAATCTGTAAGAAAAAAGAAAAGTTTACTATCTTTAGTTTTCCCAGCCTGTTACTGACTATTCTTATTTACCAATCGATTTAACATTGTGCCAATAATCATAAGAAAGTGCTTCGTTGCAATAGAAGAACATCGAAAGATACTTGAGTAAAGGAACCGAGTTGATGTTCATGTAGAGTCCTCCGACCAGTAGGAAAAACAAATCGAAAGGGGATGCAATCTCCGAAGCCATCCGCGAAGATTCAAATAAGCTCGAAAGAAAGAACCCGTACGAAATTGCAGTAAGGGATGCTATTGACAACGTAAGGACCATACTGAGATACGTTAGGAAGTTCTTGATGATATTCGTGATACTAAAGATGACACCCAGAAACAGAAAAGATTGTACAAATGCTTGAGGAATTCGGCGAACAATCTGCGCTACGTAGTAAGCCGATAGGCTGTACATATTTTCGCCAACTTCACGCCGTATTATCGGCAAAGTTGACGGAAATTCGTAAACAACTGCGTACGATGACGTGAAAATGATTTCGGTGGAAAACATAAATAATAGTCCTTGAATGTTTTGAATCGATGACTGATCATTTTTACCGACATCCTTGTAAATGAGCGCAAACATAAAGGCAGTTATCTGTTGGAAGAAATCACTTTAAATTTAACAATTATTTAAATCGATTGAGACTTGCTTACCAATAAAAATATGGTTTTATAAAAATCGTCATAAAACGCTCTCTTCGCATTTTTCGTTGATCTTAGAAGTAAATAATAAAGCTGGGCTATCCAAGAAATCTGCCTACTGAAATAACGAGGATATGATTAAGACGTTATAGCATATTAGGTATATGTAGTCCGATTCAAGAAAAATGGAGTCAAAATTATCGAGTGGCAAAGAGGTTTTTCTGCTAACAACCATCAAATTAGGCCCTCTATATTCTATCCACTCGCAGAATGTTAAGTTACCAGTAACAAAGATTGCGGATTTACCATTGCTAACATGCGATTTGAAATTCCCATACTCGATATCACTGTTAACATTCCCTTATTTGCTAATTCAGCAAAACCGCTGAATATAATTTATCTACTCTGTTAAGTACGATTTATGCATCAAGTATGCCGTTTCTGACAATTCAGCACTAACAAGCCTGCTTAACTAACAAAATAGTATAGAGTAAGTTATGTGCCCCATAAGCTCTAAATGACTAAAACTTTGAGCTATTTAGTTGAATTTTTTTTGTGGATAGACTGGGTACGCCCCTTGAAGTGACCATATTCTGAAGGGTGGGGGTGTGAGGGGGGAGGAGGAGGAAGCGTTTTAGACGGAAAATTTTGGTTTCTAGATCTCAGCAACCGCTTATTCTACGAAGCTGAAACTTGGAATTTATATAGAGCTTCAATAGTGGACCCATTTGCAAAAAAATTACCGATATGGATGAAGGGGTGAAGGAATGGGGGAAAAAATAATGCGTCCGAGACGCTCGAAAACCGAGATTGAGACATTCTAAAATCCATATTTCCTAAACTGGTAATGTCACGAAATTAAAACTTAATGAACATCTGTAGGTATACTAGGAGAATAGATCGTAAATAAATTTTTGAGTTGGGAAGTGGCGTGCGGGGGCGGGGGTGAACAACTTTACACTACTATATCTTACGAACCAATTGCACTAGAAAAATAAAATTCGATGTCTGTATAAAGGTTGACAAATAAAGTTTGATGAAAGTAACATTTTTTAAGGCGGAGGTGGAGCATGATAGTGGAGGGGATAAGAATTTTTTAAAAAAATCACGTCTCATATCTCAAGAACAGTGTAAGATAGATGTTTAAAATTTTTACCAGAAGCAGGCCTAAGAGACCCTATCAGAAGAAAAGGTTCCGATTTTTATATCTCGAGAACCTATAATGATATAAAACTGAAACTTGGAATTTGGATAGACATGTAGCTCGTCTAGTTGTTTGTCAGGTTTTTGTGTGTGGAAAGTTGTAGGAGAATTTCCGTCCTTACACTCCTCCAAATCCTGTCAAAGAATTTTGGTTTTTTCGAGATCAGAACTCTCAGACGTATTTTGAAGGGCAAAGGACACAGCAATCGACAACTGGAAAAATTTAATGAGTTCAATAAACACATGATAATTGAGAAAAACCCAGGATATAGGTTAGAAAGGGTAGCACGTATAAAAGATCGATTACTAAATAAATGCGTATTTTTTATTATGTTGGATTAATAGTTCAATTATAAAAAATCGGCCAATTGTCTGGGCGAAACTTTATTATTTTTCGGGTCAAAGTTCGGGAGCGGTCAAAGTCGGAGTGTATTATGAGTTGTTTCGAGATTATTAGATTTCTTGGAAAATTATTTTTGTTCTTAATATAAAAACATACTGCAGTCACGATCGGCTGCAAGCCAATCGTATAATACTCTAGATGAATACTGAACTCCGATTTATATTGTAGTTGGGGATAAATTAGAAAATGAACAAGTACAAAATTTCAAATTCGTAGCTTGAAGCGTTCAAAAGTTATCGAAAAATATTGTTGAACACGTGTCTTAAGGACATTTTGTATGGCAGCTATCAGAAAGAGTAAAAGGATTTCGCTGATTAGTAAAGCCAAACTTCGTTTTTACTCAAAACTAATTTGTACAAAATTTCCAATACATAGCTAAAAGATTACTTGAGTTGTAGTAAGTTCCGTAAATTAAGTGAAGACGTTTTGACAGGATATTTGTATGGCAGCTACACGAAGGACTAATGGGATTTTTAACATAATTATACAATTAGCTCCAACTATTGAAAAAATAAGACAACCAAAATTTCAAAGTCGTAGCTTAAACCCTTCTGAAGTTATCGGTCAATATTCGTAAATACGTGTTTTAAGGACATTTTGTATGGCAGCTACCAGAAGGAGTAAAAGGATTTCGCTGACTAGTAAAGTCGAACTTTCTTTTCACTCAAAACTAATTTGTACAAAATTCCGAATTCGTAGCTAAAAGTTTACTTGAGTTATAGAGAGTTCCGTAAATTAAGTGAATACATTTTGACAGGATATTTGTATGGCAGCTACACGAAGGACTTACAGGATTTTCTTCATAATCATACATTTAGCTCCAACTATTGGGAAAATAACACATACAAAATTTCAAAGTCGTAGCTTGAACCCTTCTGAAGTTATCGACCAATATTCTTGAACACGTGTTTTAAGGACATTTTGTATGGCAGCTACCCGAAGGAGTAGGACGATTTTGCCCGTTAACGAACTTAGCCTTACAAATACAACTAAACATCCAGATTCAAAATTTCAAGATCCTAGGTGAAGGCGTTCTTGAGTTATCGTGTTCACGGACAGACGGACGGACGGACGTCAGGCGGATTTGAGGTTTTTGGCCACAAATAAACAAAAAATAATATATAACTTTTTTTCGTCCGAGGCTTGGTTCTATGCGTTACAAACTTTTGGGCTGGATTAAACTTATAATACTCTATATGATTTCATCTAGAGTATAAATATTTAAAATAGAGATTTTTAGCCGATTAAACATAAAAGTCCGTGTAGACTATTCGAATTTCAGTATATTATGTACATTAAAAGCCCATAGAAGTAAGAACGAATTTGTTGCCTTATCAGAATTAAGAGATATGACGAATTGTTTTAACGTATACAAACCCATTACTTCCACTTGGGGTTTGAATTTCGAAAAAATTGTGAAACAGACCTTTAGACGATTTCATAAGAAGTAACTTGATATCTCATGAGACACGACGGATTTTGAAAAATTTGTGAAAACGTAAGCGAACCCTTCACACCCCCTTGGTTCTGGAAATTCGAAAAATCGTGAATTGAACTAAGGGATTGAAAAAATTGTGAAAACATATACAAACCCTTGGAGGTTGAATTTCGAAAATTGAGAAATGGGTTTGTAGGCGATTATGTAAAAAGTCTGTGGAAGTGAAAAGCGATCTAATATCTCATCGAACCTAAGAAATATGTCGAAGCTTTGAAAAGCATACAACCCCCTTACACCCCTTAGGATTGAATATCTAAAATACTGAAATTGGCTTTTTGGCTTTTTTATGTAGGAAACCTTAGGAAGTAAAAATGAATTCGATATATCATCAGATATGCAACCTCGTTACACCCACTTGGGGTTTGAATATCCAAAAATCCTGAAAGGAGTTAATAAATAAATATGAAGACAGCACGAGAAAGTAAAAACCAATTCAATTTCTTATCACTTCTAAAAGGTATGACGGAATTCGTGAAAACGTGTTCAACCCTTTTATACCCCCTTAGGGGCTGAAAAAGGAAAATCAAGTTTTAGGCGATAATTACGCAAGCCCTTGAAAGTGAAAAGATATTCAATATCTGATCAGACCTGAGTGATATGGCAGAATTCGTGAAAAAGTATACAACCCCCTTTCCACCCGCTTAGGGATCGAATTTCAAAAAATCCTGAAAACATTTTCTAGGTATTTATATGAGGAAGCCGATATATCACTAGATATGCAACCTCCTTACACTCACTTGGGGGTTGAATATCCAAACATCCTGCAAGGAGTTAATAAATAGATATAAAGACAGCACGAGAGAGTAGGAACCAATTCAATTTCTTATCACTTCTAAAAGAAATGACGCAATTCGTGAAAATGTGTTCATCCCGTTTATACCCTCTTAGGGGCTGAAAAAGGAAAAAACTTAAAAACTAGGTTTAGGCGATTATTACGCAAGCACGTGAAAGTGAAGAGATATTCGATATCTGATAAGACCTGGGGATATGGTAGAATTCGTGAAAAAGTTTACAACCCCCTTTGCACCCACCCCTTAGGGGTGGAATTTGAAAAAATCCTGGAAACACTTTCTAGGTGTTTATATGAAGAAGTCGTACAATACAAATGAATTCAATATTTGGGAAGACCTAATATATAGATATGACAAAAATCGTGAAAATATATGCATTCCATTTTCACTGATAATTTTTTTTGCCCCCCACTCCGAACGCCAATGGATATTTGAAATTTTTTATCTAAATTAGTTTTCAAGTTGATTTACATAAACGTACCGAGTTTCAACTTTGTAGCATAAGCCGTCCTATAGATAGGAAAAACACCCCCCACCCCCGTACCATACTACCCCTATAAAAAATTATATTTTTCCAACATGCTACTAATATATCTCTATTTAAATACCAAGTTTCAGCTTTATATCATTATAGGTTGTCAAGATATAAAAATCGGAACTTTTTCCTTTTCACCCTCCCCCACCCTTGCCCTCTACACCCTCACTTCCAAAATTTTGTTTTCTGCTAGAGGTCTATTAAGCCTACTTCTGGTAAAAATTTTAAGCATCTATCTTACACCGTTCTTGAGATATGAGACGTGATTTATTAGAAAAATTCTTATCCCCTCCACTGTCATACTCCACCGCCCCCACTGCACCCACTCAAAAATTTGTTTCCGATCTATTCTCCTAGTATACCTACAGATATTTATTAAGTTTCAATTTTGTCGATCTCGCCTTTTTGGCGTTTCGTGCGCATTATTTTTCCCCCCACTCCCAAACCCCTTCAACTATATCGGAAATTTTTTTGCAAATGGGTCCACTATCAAAGCTCTATACAAATTCCAAATTTCAGCCTCCTAGCATAAGCGGTTGCTGAGATCTAGAAACCGAAATTTTCCATCTAAAACGCTTCCCCCTCCTCCCCCCTCAAACCCCCAACCCTCCGAATTTGGTCACTTCAGGGGGCCTACCCAGTCTATTCATAAAAAATTTAAATTTAATAGCTCAAAGGGTTTGGGAGCTACGAGCCTTCAAACGATTTTACGGCGTACGGCGGACAGACGGACTGAAATTTTTTTTTTTTTTTTGTGTCTACTAGTCATGAAACGTGAAAAAAAAAGTTGAGGGTAGCAAATTTTTTTTTTTAAAAAATCGATAACAATACTGTATTATTGAAATAATAAAGTAAAATTTGTCGGGTTTTGCAGGGACTTAGGCTATTTTGCGGAGTAAGTACAGGGTGCGCTATCTGTTCCTCCGGTATGTAAACATTGAATAACTGCGCCAATTGTCAACCGATTTGCTTTCTTAAACACGTTTTGGAAACTTCAAACCAGTACAATTTTAATCATGGACCGCTTCACACCGAAAGAACGCGCCGAAATAGTGACTATGTACATTGAAAATAGTCGTTCAATTGTGCAAACTCAACGTGCATATCGTGCAAAATATCGCCGACAAAACAATTCGGGCGCTGGCTAAACATTTCTTTGAGCACGGAACAGTGGGTAAACAAGCCTACAATCATCCACACCCAACACGTTCCAATGAAATTATTGAAGCCGTGAGAGAGAGTGTTGCCGAGGACCCAAGTGTCTCGTATCGCCACCGAGCTCAGCAGTTGAACATCAGTGGAACCACTTTGCGGAGCATTTTGAAGGACGATCTCCATTTGTTTCTTTACAAAGTACAACTGACTCAAAGAATATTGGCCACAGACATGCCGCGTCGTATAGAATACGGCAAAACAGTCGGCCGAATGTTGGAAACCATACCGGACTTTTGGATGCAAGTTTTAATGACCGACGAGGCGCATTTCACCCTCTCTGGCGGTGTTAATAAACAAAATTGCCGCATTTGGGGGACAGAAAATCCTCACGAGATTTATGAAACACCATTACATGACCAAAAAGTGACTGTTTGGGCCGGCGTGTGCGCAAAAACCATCATTGGGCCATTTTTCTTCAAGGAAGGCGAAACAGTCGATGGTAAACGATATCGGTGGATGTTGGCACATTTTGTGTGACCGAAAATGCGTGAAAAAGATCTGACTGACTTCTGGTTTCAACAAGACGGAGCGCCATGCCACACAGCAACCCAAACAATGCGGTTTTTGCAACAAAAATTTCCTAGACGTGTGATATCGAAAAGAGGCGATATTGACTGGCTACCAAGATCCCCCGATTTAACCCCCCTGGACTTCTTTTTGTGGGGTTATTTGAAGAGTAAAGTTTACGCCAGCAAGCCGAAGACCATTGACGAGCTCAAGACCAATATTCGTGCCGAAATAGCTGCCATACCGACCGAGATGCTCGAAGAAGTGATGGAAAATGCCCGAAAAAGAGCACAGTTTGCGGTGGTCAATAAAGGTGGTCATTTAATCGATGTTGTTTTTAAAAAGTAGTCCACATAAATTGTGAAGGATTGAACTAAATAAAAAAACACCATTCTTTGCAATCTATTGTTTCTTTCAAAAGTTATTCAACATTCTCATACCGGAGGAACTGATGGCGCACCCTGTAGTTGCTCATGAGCTTTCGAAGTGATTGCTATGGCTTAGCGTTGCGACCCTTCTTAAAATTAAGAACAGTGTGTTCAAATCAGAATTTTAGTTTATATTATAAATGGAATTAAAATTAAAATTGGATTGGATAGTTTTGTTTTATTCGTAAACAATAAAATAATAACGACTTCAATGCTTGCAACCACAATAGAAACAAATCAGAATAATGGGCGAATCTTTTATTCGCTGAATCATAGTTATACGTGCCAATTTCCAGGCATTTACATATATAAATAATGGATCTTAAAAACATTCGGCGATGGGCTAAACAGTTCATTTGAGTGAACTATTTCTGAACTAGTTATTCACTTTAAAAAATTAGTTCAGTGAAATACTTCAATAGAACTGTTCATTTACTCTATTCTATTTTCTGTTCTCTAATCGTTCTCTAAGCCATTTAGTAATCAATCACTAGTCAGTCAGTCGTTCAGTTGTGCTTGTGGGTTGGGAAATGAGAAGAAGAGCGATGTACAGCTAATCTGTCTCATAATGGACTGGAACATACAAAATACCAAACGCATATAAATGAAATATGATAAACCGCTGAGAGAGAGAGCTGTACTGTATGAAGAATTAAGTTGTGTCTTCGCTATGTGAATTTCTGAGGGACACGGAGACGAGAAGATTGGTGGTTGGTCGTCTGTCTCTCTTCTAACCGAATTCGTCATCTCTTAGTTCTTCGTTCTTTCTTCATTCATTTTCATTCACCTTTCGAATTGAACTGCGGTTCACCAAGAGCAGTGAGTTACTTCACTTACCCACTTCACGAGGGTTCTCACTGAACGACTCATCTCTAATTCGGACATTCCATTTTCAGGCTTGACAGAAAGCTATGCTATAGATCAAATTAAGGATGATTTAACTATCCTGCACTTTGAGTTTTAAGAACGTTTTATAATATATATGCAAAGTTTATTTAAAATCGGTTTGCAGCTATCTCGTAACAAACATGCAGACAAACATCTCCGAATAAATTTATAAGAATGAAATGAAATGTGTGCTCAAACTAGTAGTACCTAGGCGTTTCTTTAAATATACTTACAACCGATCGTCCTTCCATAAACTTTCCATCGAGCTAGTTTTCCACATTTTCCCATTCATTCTAACCGTTTCTTGTTCATAATTATTTTGAATAATATCGCAGTAATTTTGTTCGGTTTTATCATCGGCAACTAATTTGATATAAAAGTCGGCCGGGTTGCAGTTCCTTGGACAATAAATACCTAATCTGAAAATGAATAAGAAAATTGTGAAAAAAACAGTTTTTTCCCAAATTGAAAGAGCTCACTTGGAAAAGAATAGGTACGCATCATCGGCACTTCCTTGATAAACTATGCGGCCGGAACTAACCAAAATGATGTGAGTAAAAAGTTCGAAAACGTCTGAAGTTGGCTGATGTATGGAGCAAATAACACCTTTTCGTGCAGTACTTAAAGAGTGCTGACTTTGCCATTCCAGTTGATGTGGGAGAATCTGCATTTCCATATTTTCCGAGAGTGTCTTACGAAATGAATTGTTCTGTTTGTTTTCTGTTTGATCTCGAAGCGTTCTAATCACCGAATATGCATTGAAACTATCCAGACCTGTCGTTGGTTCATCACAAAATATAAACAATGGATCTCGTACTAGCTGCATCAAGAAACAATTACAGTAAAAGCAGTCATAAAAAGAACTTAAAATTAATTTGACTGATTAATTTCACCTCTTCCGCAAGACCCAGCCGCCTTCTTTCGCCACCCGATAAATTCGAAACGTGAGTCGATGCCATTGCTTTAAGTCCAACTTTGTACAAAAGATCGCTGGCACGTTGCATCTTTTCTAATTTCGTTGACCGTTTATCCATTTTGAAGTGGCACTGTAAAAGACCCGACCCTTTAATGCTTGTTTCCATAGTGCTTTGATTGCGAATCAATTACCATAAAAAATAGATGCTCTAGTGCCGTAAGGCTTTGTATGCTGATATCGAACTGGGGCAGGAAACAAGTCAAACGAGACATTTCTTTTCGATCTATTGGAAAGCCATTGAGAAGTACGTTTCCTTTTATGTTTCCACGCAGTCTTTGAGAGATGGCGGCAAGTAATGTTGTTTTTCCAGCACCACTGTGAAAATGGAGAAATCGTTATATTGAAAATATCTAACATTTTATTAACATAATTTTTGGGTCCTAATTAACACAATTCAACACCGATCCTTCTTGCTCTGTTCTGTTTCTGTATAATCCTACTTCTGACACAAATTAATCACATTTATGTTGCAAATACGAAAAGGATTCGCTAGCTACGACATTTTAAAAAAAAAATTGCGTCTAAAACCGCTTTTTTGCGAATATCTTATTTGAACAACACCTTAGAGCAAAAATCTGCCAACAGTCTGGGCGCAACTTTATTATTTTTCGGGTAGAAGTTCGGAACGCGTTTAAGATTGATGCGGTGTAGGTTACTATGTGACTGAAAACCTAAAAAATGGGTAGAATGGGGTCGCGCTAGAATACTTACGCCACTGCCACATATAAAATATGAATTAGATAATTAGGTCATACTCCGGGACGCACTTTAAGTAGTAATATAATACTACGTAGTTATTACGTAATTAGGAGGTTTTTCGTGATTTGGGTTTGGGCCATTACATGAAATCGGAAATGCGTTTGTAGGCGATTATATAAATAGTCTGTGGAAGTGAAAACCAATCTAATATCTCATCAATCCTAAGAATATCTTGAATATCTAAAAATCCTGAAATTAACTTTTTGACGATTATATAGGAAGCCATAAGAAGTAGAAATGAATTCAATATCTCATCAGAACTAAGAAATATGTGGGAATTTGTGAAAATATATGCAACCCCCTTGAACCCACTTTGGGGTTGAATATCCAAAAATCCTGAAAGAGTTTTTAGATATATAAAAAGAAACCCCGAGGAACTGAAAACCAATCCGATGTCTTATCACTCCTAAGAGATATGACGGAATTCGTGAAAACGTGTTCAACCCGTCTATACCCTCTTAGGGGTTGAAAAAGGGAAACATTTGAAAACAAGCCTTAGGTGATTATTAAACAAGTCCGTGGAAGTAAAAAGTTATTCGATATCTAATCAGACCTGAGGGATATGGCTGAGTTCGTGAAAATGTATACAACCCCTTTACACCATCGTGGGGGTCGAATTTCAAAAAATCCTGAAAACACTTTCTAGGTATTTATATGAAAAATCCGTAGCATGAAAATGGATTCAATAATTGGAAAGAACTAATAGATATGATGAAAATCGTGAAAATATATGCATTCCATTTTCACTGATCATTTTTTTCGCTCCCACTCTGTATGCCAATGGATATTTGAATTTTTTTTCAATTTAAATGACTTCTCTAGTTGACTTACATATACATACCGAGTTTCAACTTTCTAGCATAAGCCGTTTTATAGTTAGGAAAAACACCCCCCCCCCCCCCCCCGTACCATACTACCCCTATAAAATATTATATTTTTTCAACATGCTGCTACTATAGTTCTATCCAAATACCAAGTTTCAGCTTTATATCTTTATAGGTTCTCGAGATATAAAAATCGAAACTTTTTCCTTTTCACCCTCCCCCACCCTCACCCCCTACCCGCTCACCTCTAAAATTTTTTTTGCTGCTAGGAGTTTATTTGGCCTACTTCCGGTAAAAATTCTAAGCATCTATCATACACCGTTCTTGAGATATTAGACGTGATTTTTTAGAAAAATTCTTATCCCCTCCACTTCCATACTCCACCGCCCCCTTAAAAAATTTTACTTTCAGCAAACTTTATTGGTCAACCTTAATACAGAAACCAAATTTTATTTTTCTAGAGTAATTGGTTCGTGAGATATCGTAAGCTAAAGTTTTTCACCCCCCCACCTCCGTACGCCACTTCCCCCACTCAAAAATTTGTTTCCGATCTATTCTCCTAGTATACCCACAGATGTTCATCAAGTTTCAATTTCTTGACTTTAACCAATTAGGAGATATGGATTTTAGAATGTCTCGATCTCGGCTTTCGAGCGTTTCGGACGCATTATTATTCCCCCCACTCCCACACCCCTTCACCCATATCCTCCCTTTTTTTGCAAATGGGTCCACTATTCGATGCTTTATGTAAATTCCAAGTTTCAGCCTCCTAGCCTATGCGGTTACTGAGATCTAGAAACCAAAATTTTCTGTCCAAAACGCTTCCCGCGCCTCCCCCCTCACACCCCCACCAATCAAAAGGTGGGCACTTGAAGGAGTCTGCTCAGTCTATTAACAAAAAAAGATTCAACTTAATAGCTCAAAGGGTTTGAGAGCTATAAGCTTTCAAACGTTTAGCGTACGGCGGACGGCGTACGGCGCACAGACGGACTGAAATTTTTTTTTGCTTTTTTGGTGTCTATTAATCATGAAACGTGGAAAAAAAATTTTCAGGGTAGCAAATTTTTTTTTTTTAAAAAATCGATAACAATACTTTATTATTAAAATAATAAAGTAAAATTGGTTTATTCAAATTTTTTAGAGCACAAAATTTTCAAAAAATCACTTTTTCGATTGCGGTTGTATAGAAAGTCCGTTAAGGTAAAAATATTTCGATATCTCATCAGACCCAAGAGATATGGCAGAATTCGTAAAATCGTACACTATGATTTGACACGCTCATCGGGGTATCGCAAAATTTTGAAATTCATTTTTAGGCAAGTGAAAGCGAAGTGCATATCTTATAAAAGTTTTGTCCTAATTTGCGGAAACTTGGGCACAGAACCTTTCGATTTAGTTCGAAAGTTAATGAAGACATACTTCAGAATGGATTGAATATCGACATATGCTTAAATTAGTTCTTAGGTGATAATATACAATATAAAGCCCATCGATCGATATTTTACCTATTAGACCTAAGAGATATGTCGGAATTCATGAAAACGTGCACTATTTTTTTAAATAGATACCTTTAGGGGTCTGTTCGTCTGTCCACCCGTCCGTCAAGAACACGCTGACCACGGAAATTGAAATTTAAACGGAAAAAGTGAGCCAATATATCCTTCCACTCCTTCGAGTATCTCCCATACAAGGCTCCTTAAAACATGTATTTGTAATTATTGGCTGAATGCTTTAAGTTAATAACTTTAAATTTTGCACACATCAACTTTCCAATGTTTGAAGCTTAAATTCCGAAAATATTGCAAATCGGAAAACTCTGTCGTGTAGCAGCCAACAAAAGTCCTTCAAAAATGAATGCGAACTACAAAATCCACTATAACTCAAGAACGCGTTAAAGCAGGTAGCAAAAATATTGCTGGAAATAGTTTTAAGTCAAAAGCAAGACTGATTAAGAAATCTGCCAACAGTCTGAGCGCAACTTTATTTTTTTGGCTCAAGTCCAGAACATTTTTAATGCTGAGATGTAGTGTACCAAAAACGTAACGTTCAAGACCAAGTTTTCTGGTTCTACCGCTCCACAATTTCGACCCCCACTGCCTCATTGGAACAACTTTTCCGAATAAATGCAAAAAACTCAGAAGTCCTTAAATTCAGTGAGTAAAACGAAAAAAACTCCAAAATTTCAACCCTCACTGCCTTATTAACTTATCTGAATAAATGCAAAAAAATACCCCAACTGCCTCATTGGGCAGACTTTCCTGAATAAATGCAAATAAAAACCCCACAGTTTCATTGGGCCAACTTTTCTGAATAAATGCAAAAAAAGACCCAACAGCTTCATTTGTCCAACTTTTCTGACAAAATGCAAAAAGACTCCCACAGCTTCATTGGGCCAACTTTTCTGAATAAATGCAAAAAGACCCCATTGCCTCATTGGGCCAACTTTTCTGAACAAAGACCCGCACTGCCTCATTGGGCTAACTTTTCTGAATAAATGCGAAAAAGGCCCCCCCTGGCTCATTGGACCAACTTTCCTGAATAAATACAAATTAATACCCCACAGCTTCATTGCGCCAACTTTTCTGAGTAAAGGCAAAAAGACCCCAACTGGCTCATTGGCTCAACTTTCCTGAATAAATACCCCATAGCATCATTGGGCCAACTTTTCTAAATAAATGCGAAAAAGAGCTCCACTGGCTCATTGAGCCAACTTTCCTGAATAAATGCAAATAAAAACCCTACAGCTTCATTTGGCCAACTTTTCTGAATAAATGCAAAAAGACTTCCACAGCTTCATTGGTCCAACTTTTCTAAATAAATCCAAAAAGACTCCATTGCCTCATTGGGCCAACTTTTCTGAACAAAGACCCCCACTGGCTCATTGGACCAACTTTTCTGAATAAACGCAAAAAGACCCACACTGCCCCACTTGGCCAACTTTTCTGAATAAATGCAAAAAGACTCCCACACCCCATTGCCTCATTGAGCCAACTTTTCTGAATAAAGACCCCCACTGCCTCGTTGGGCCAACTTTTCTGAATAAATGCAAAAAACTCGGAATTCTTTAATTTGAGCGGAAAACACGAACAAACAAAATCAAGACAAATAGAGCAATAAATAATAAAGTTGTGCCCAGACTGTTAGCAGATTTTTTATATATTTACCTTTTTTTAATTTCAATAAAAACATTGGGGACAAAATATCGATATAGCCCTTTAGGGGTTGAATATAGAAAATTCTGAAACCAATTTTTAGGCGATTGGATAGGAAGTTTGTTAAAATGAATAGCAATACGATATCTCATCAGAACTAAGTGATATGTCGGAATTCGTAAAAACGTACATATTCATTTTACACCCTGTTAAGAATTTTATGTCGAAATCCTGAAATTAATTTTTAGATCGTTGTATATAAAGTCCATAGAAATAAAAGCGAATTCGAGATCATTAACCCTGAAATATTTCTCGAAATTCGTGAAAACTTGAACAATATCTTACATCCGCAGGGAGTTTAATATCGAAAATGCTTAAATTGGGTTTTTCTTCGATTGAATTTAAAGCCATTAGAATTCAATATCTCATTTGACCTAAGAAATATATCGAAATTCGTGAATATGTTCACAACCAATTTACACCCTCTTGTCGTAGTGGGGGGCTTGTGTCGCAAATCTGGACATAGCTGGGGGTGGCTCTGACTACTCTAGTGGAGCGGTGTACTAAAAGGGATCCACACTCAAGCCAAGGTGGATAAGTATTTGTGCCGAGGGCTGCATGGTATCAGGTGTATAAATGTGATGCCTTGAACAATCTCCTGGGGGCTCCAGGCGAAACCCCCTTGTAACCTAGCCTTACATCCGTATTGGGAGCTCTGCGGGTGCGGACCTTCCTTTCTCGCCATACTCGTAGGATCAAAATAAACACAGTATCAAAAAATACCGAGGAAGTGTCCTCTGGTATTAGCACCCCAGTCGACGTGGTATTTGCTGTGAGCACTGATGGCGAGATGGATGTAGAGTGTGAAGGCACCCTACTAATCACACCGCCGGACCATCGTGAAGAGGGGAACCCCATCTGTGCAGAGGAGTGGTAATAAGCGCGAACGACATCAGTATTCAGGAGCCAATGGTACAAAATGCAGAAGTTGCTCCTGTGGACCTACTACAAATTGAATCAGAGAGGCTTCTCCGGAGCCTTTAGGAGACGTATCAGTGCCAAAATTGGCGTGGATCCAGAAGAAGCGCGGAGACAAGTCAGAGAACTTGTTGCCAAACGCGACTCGGAAGGTGCCAAAACACACATTGGCAAAAGAGGCAGATCGGTAACACACCAGAAGAGATATCGAAAAAGGTGCAGAAAACTGAAAAATCTTCGGCAGTCGTCGACACGGTTCAGGATAACAAAACCAAACCAGTTGTCGATGACAAGGTTCAGGTCTCCTCGACAAAGACCAAACCAGCCTCTACAGTAAGCGCTAAAATAGCAAAAGGAAAGCCGGCGGAAGGACAGAGCCCGCTCAATCCAACGCCAAGCACCTCCAAGCTCTCATACAGAGACGTAACGTCTCATATGAAAGTAGCTATTATGCATTCTATGCACCCTGCGGTCACTCTCACCGAAGACCAAATGAGAGACGTCAAGCGATCGATCATGGACGAAGTGGAGAAGATTAAAGCTGGCGGACCGAATCCGCAATTTATTGCACAAAGTCAGACTAGTGGCTGGCTCTCCATCACGTGCAATAACAAACCAACCAGGGCCTGGATCGTCAGGATCACCCCTATGCTAAAGCCCTGGAAGGATGCGCAGCTCGTTCCGATAGATAGGTCCAAACTACCAAAGGCAACTACCTGCGTAACTTATGTTACAAAGGCAACTACCCGCGTAACTTATGTCCCACCAGGATTCGAATTGACGGGTGACAAGTGCAAGCTCCGTCTAGGCAAACAAAACCCTAGTCTCAGGACCGAATCATGACGGGTTCTCAGCAAGGAAAAGAATGGCGGACAGACCTTTGTCTTCTATGTAGACGACGCTTCAATAGCTGAGCTAGAATCACTTAAGTATCATCTATTTCTGAACTTTTCAGATATCCAAGTGCGGATCAAAAAGGAAGGGACAGAGAAAGTCAACGCTGCAAAGGTGACTACCCAAAATACCAGGTATCAAGACGGAAACTGCGAAGTGTGCAGATACCCAAGTCAGAGACATTAGCCCTCAACCAGGACCATCCAAACCAGCAGTAAAAGCAGATGTCCAGGGCAGAGAAGTCAACACACAACCTACATCACATGCTCTATATGTCCAAAAGATATAACGAAATTCACATAAACATAAACTGTTACTAAGATATAAAAAACTACCCTAACCTGTACCTTACTGCCACTATCTAAATTTGGGATCTAGGATTTTCTAAGCTCTATACGGTTTCCAGAAATAATAATAAATTTTTCCGTCCCCCCATCCCCCCTTCTCCCTATCACACCTTCACACGCACCCCTAACCTTTTTTTTCTCTGCTAGACGTCTACTGGACCTAACTGCTGTAAAATTTTTAAAATAACATCAGGTACGGTTCTTGATAAAAAAAAATTAAATTTTTTTTTGAAAACATGCTATCCCCCACTTCCATTCACCACCTCCACCCTCAAAGAGCCTTGTAGGTAATCTTATCTACAGAAACTAAATTTTATTCTGGTATAATTGACTCGGAAGATATTGTAATCCAAAGATTTTTTTATCCCTTCACCCAAGTCTAATAAATCGCTCCACTAGCATAGCTCTATACAAATTCTAAGTTTCAACTTTCTTCCATAAGCGGATCGTGACATATAGAAACCAAAATTCTTAGTCTAAAACGCTCCCGCTGCATTCCCCTCTCATAACCGCATCTTTGCAAATGTGTGCACCCAGTCCACCCACTAAAAGTATTGAACTGAATAGCTGAAAGGATTCGTGAGCTACGATCCTTTAAACGAGTTTCCATACGACGGGCGGCGTACAGCGGTCAGACGGACAAAATTTTTTTTTCTCCTTATTTTGAGTCAATTAGTTCTAAAATTTGAACAAAAATTTTCGGGGTAGCACTTTCTTTTACCTTGCAACTTACTTTCAGATAATCTTAACTATGTCGGGGTCATCTTCAGATAAGAGCAAACCTTATCTTTGCCTAGAATATAGCCTTTGGCTGTGCACAACAAACCAAGGATCATATGTCGCAATCGATCCCTGATTTACTGATTTACTGATTTACATGCATTACAAATCCCAATCCCAAGAGATTTGAGATTAGGCGAGGCTATCACAAGTCCAAGCAACTGTGTAATTTGATACTTTCTGATTAGAAAAGATCTTTTTTTCCATCTCGTAGTTTTTCACAGTTTTTATAAAACTTTCACAAATAAATTCTTGATCTTAATTGTGCCATTTTTTTTACTTTTATTACGAAGCGATAAGCGGTATTATCGTGGTCGCGTTTGATTTATTGATGTCTTCATAAACACTTTGTTGTTGTTATGAAAACGAAACAAACAAAAATCACTTAGTAAAGGACACTCACTAAATTTCAGTAAGATCTAGCGTATCACTTAAAACTCACCTGGGTCCCAGAATAGCTACCAGGTTGCCAGCTTGCATTGATCCACTAACTGAAATGGCACAAGGTACGGTAAGGAAAAGTGACTGCAGAGTAGGTGACTGTAACTGAAACTACCTTTATTAAGGACGGTGAATTCTTTTGGACGTCGCCATCCTTTTAGGAAGCTGAAGGATTCGTTGTCCTTGATTTCCACGGAGTACTGAAGGCTCTGCCATTCTAACGTGTTGCGATGTCTCATGATTGCCTACCGAATCCAGACAAAATTGCTTTCCGTTATCGGTTCTAATGCAGCCCGTCATTCGAAGGGAACTCTAAGCGTAAACTGTTCGCTAGATCTTGAGTCCGCTTGCAACGCTTCGTTATCAGTTGGACAGCGTCGCGTTATCGCTGTTGACATTTTTTTTATCTAGTAAATCTCTCGCTGATTGCTATATGGTCCAGACCGTAATTTAATTGCTCTAGAGTCGACACTGGGATGCTATTTCTCACTAGATGTTTGCACAGACGAATTGCTCTACTTTGGATTGTTGTCTTCTTGTACCGGATTATCGCTAATTCGAATTCTGTTTAAAATCCAGTTAAAAATAAAAACACCGAACAGACTGATCAGCTAACTTTGCATTTGCAATAAGTGTACTCGGAATAACTAATTATCGGTTTATTATTATTGATTTTCTACGAATAAGCTATGCCATTGCTTGCGAGCATTGTGAATATTGCTTTATTCGTGACCACAACTATTGACAAACCTAGTCCTGATATTTCAGAACGCTTTTATACATTCATCTCCCAAAACGCACTTATAGCTCAAGAAATCACTCAGCTTTGAAAATCGAAAGTAGAGTACTTTATTCTGTATAAAATTACTTCCCATACAAAAGTCCTTTAAAGACGTAAAATGCCATGAAGCTGGCAATTTAAAATCTTCCATACTCTACATTATATAATTTATTTGAAAGTTTATACTTAATTACTACAGTAAGAACTACCCAAATTATGGTACTTCATCAATTAGGTACCATACAAAAGCACTTTAAAAAAAATATGAGCGTGCTGTGTAGAATCGTCCGAATTCGCGATAATACGAGAACGCATTCTGTTACAGTCTCTTTGTATTGTTACATGTAAACCTGGCAACCGCGCAACCGTGCAACTCGATCGTTTCACATAATGGAAACAGAAACAACCGAATACCTAGTTGCAAAATAACCCAATCAGAAACCTAGCTGAAGTAAATAAGGCGAAACAACACGATTGTATCTCCCTTCTTATCGAATGCTCTCCAATGTACTAGAATCCAATGAGGATCAAAGTCGAAAGATCTCAAGCTCACTACATACACCACCGAACGAAGATCAAAATCGAAAGCTCTAAAGCTTTCTAGAACCATCCACATACATCACCGAGCGAACATTCAAGTACATCCTAGACTGCAACCGGCTAGTATAAAAGCAGGTGAAGCTTTCAGCGAGGGGATATTATTTTTATTACTTCGACTGTGACAGCCAGCGTGTATACGCGACCGTGTTGGTAGAGAACGAAAGTGATCGAATCAAACGATATAGATAAGCGGGCGGTACTGCCATATAGTGCGAATAATTGTGCGAAAAGAATAATAGTGCGATTGAATAAATTGTTACTTATATTGATTTTAAACGAATTGTGTTTTACTTGAAATCCCGGCGAACCCCTAGCTCGCAACAGTATATTATCCGCAATTAGTTATAAATCACAATGGAAAAAAATCCAGCAAAAGTCTTAGTGAAACCTATTTATTTTTTTTTGTGAATGTTTCGAGCGCGATTTATGTTATATGAAGAAAGTGTTTGTATTGTTACATTCGTACCCTGGCAACCCGCACAACTTATGAACGACATCGGTTTTCAGCAAGAAACCAGCAAAAAATTTAGCTTCACTTCTCAAACACTCTACTACCCTTATCGTATGTTCTTCACACTTCCTGAACATTTCACACACTCAACCGAATATGCTGAGAATCTCTCGTCTCAACACATGCAGTATATAAGCGCCACAGAGCTTGTACACGGTACCAGTTTTTCTACTGTGAAAGCGAGACGTTCTATGCGGAAGTGTTCGTAAAATGATATTTTAGTAAATGGAAATGTAAAGCGTTTTCAATTTTGTGAAATTTTAATTGGGAATTAATAAAGTGTTGTTTTACTTTATTATTTCAATAATACAATATTGTGATCGATTTAAAAAAAAATAATTTCAGCCCTGAAACATTTCTTTTTCACGTTTCATAGCTAGTAAACACCAAAAAAGCAACAAAAAAAATTCAGTCCGTCTGTACGCCGACCGCCGTACAAAAAAATATTTTGGTGGGGTTGGTGTAGGGGGTGAGGATTAAAAAGGAAAAGTTCAGATTTTTATATCTCGAGAACCCATAATGATGGATAGCTGGAACTTCGTATTTAGATAGAGCTTGAGTAGTGGCATGTTGTAAAAATTTAATTTTTTAATGTTTAGTACGGGGGTGGATGTGTTTTTCCTATCTATAGAACGGCTTATTCTAGAAAGTCGAAGCTTGCCGAGTATACCAGCACCAAATGCATCCCGAGAAAGTCACTGTTTGGTGCGGATTTGGGTCATCCGTCCGTCAAACGATCGATGATAAGCAACTTCTTGTAGCCTAAACTGAATGATATGGATACCGACGACAGGAAAAAGTGCCGTGCGACTAAGGCAGTCAGGCAGCTAGATACCTAGACCTAGGGAGCACAGCTGCGTACTCGGACAGTTTAGTGAATGTAACCCGTTAGAGGTTACGGACTACTTGATTCCGCAGCTCGAATTCTCTAGGAGATTCTCAACGAGGATCTCTAGCAGAGAGGGGTGGAATGTGGATCAGCCCCACGAAGGGGTCTTTCATATCTACACGGACGGTTCGAAGACAAACGCGGGTACAGGGGTAGTATAGAGGCATTCAAAATACCGGACTGCTGTAGCGTATTTCAGGCAGAGTTGATAGGAATCGTTCAGGCTTGCAATCTGCTAGAAGATTATGCAAGGCGTAACAAACCCGTCGTCATCCTAAAAGATAGTCAGGCGGCGAAAAAGGCGCTTGACTCACACTTGATCAAGTCCCCCCTCGTGAGGCTACGCAAGGATAAGATTAGTGCGTTATGCACATATTTTAATATAACAATTTGTTGGGTTCCGGGTCACAGCGGGATTTCGGGCAACGAGGCTGCGGATAAACTCGCAAGGAGAGGTTCGGCGCTGAATCAAGCGCTAGCTCTTCCAGTGAGGAGGCCAATTGTAGACACTAAACAAGCTATCGACGTGACGTCCATATCGGAGGCTAACACGAGGTGGTCAGACCTCACATCATGTATCGCGGCCAGGTAGCTCTGGCCGACCCTAAGTGCGAGCAAGACAAAGTTCATCCTACTCGGAGATAGGAATACTTTTCGTATCCTAATTGGCCTGACGGTTCTGTACGAGCGATTTGAGGACATCGTTATCTCGCGCGGCGGCGACGTGAACTGACCACCGTGATCGTGCGATTTAACGCCTTTAGACTTATTCCTTTGGGGATATCTTAAATCGCAGGTCAATGAGTATAATTCGCAAACAGTTGATGACCTTTAAGTCAACATAACGAACACCATCCAGAAAATTCAGCCAGATTTATGCGACAAAGTCGTCGAAAATTGGACCTCTCGAATACGTGCCACTAAGCAAAGACGGGGTGGACATTTGGACGACCTTATATACCATACTTAATGCCATAAAATATTCTTTCAAATAAAAAAAGAATTGGGTGGATATCTCACACACAACTCATTTTATTTACATTTACAAATTGAACGTCCTTGTTGAAAGACCCTACATAATCACCACCGAATTTACAATGTAAATTTTAAGATCAAATCTGGAGAAATCCTTAAGGGTTTCGAGATAGTTTGTTATATCTTTCCGTGCGCTACTTTCATAAAATAGTTATTCGATACTTTCCTTATCTATTCTTATATTTAAAAAAAAGTTACAAAGTTTTATCTTCTTTTGGTCGTGATATAACCTAATCCAAAGTTGTTAATCCATGACCGCGCGTTACTGCCTCGCTAATACATTTCAAAAAGCTGAGTAAAACATTCATGTGACAATTTCGTACCGTTTTTGAGATATGCCATTATTGCCGTTTCGTCTAGGTATTAATATCTATAACTGTCGCATCGGTAATGCTACTAAAAAAATCTGTCAACAGTCTGGGCGCAACTTTATTATTTTATGGGTAGAAGTCCGAAACGTGTTTAATGATGAGATGCTGTGTAGGTTACTATGCGGCTGACAACCTAAAAATAACGTTCCAAATAGCCTCCTGGTTATTTCTTAGGCTGTCAGTCGCATAGTAACCTACACAACATCTCATCATTAAACACGTTTCGGACTTCTACCCATAAAGTAATAAAGTTTCGCCCAGACTGTTGGCAGATTTTTTTTATTTATTTAAGTATTTTTTTTTTCAATAGAATAATTCATAGTAGTAAAAGCGAATTCGATCACATTAAACCTAAGAGATTTTCGGAATCAGTGAAATCTTGAACAATACCCCCAGGGGGTTTAATATAGAGAAATACTTAAATCGGGCTTATAGAAGTAAAAGTGAATTCCAAATCTCAATATACATTAGGAATATATAAGAATTCGTGAATATGTACACAACCACTTTACAACACCTTAGGGGTTGGACATCAAAAAAATTTGAAGAACGTTTCTAGGCGCTTATATAAATAGCCCGGTGAAGTAAAATTGCTTTGATAGTTTGGCATGTCTCAAAGTTTTAACGAAATTCGTGAAAATGTGGATTCACGGACATTTTTTTTACTCAACCTCTGAACGCCAATAAAAATCTGAACTTTTTTTTTGCTTTAGTTACTCTAATAGCACATCTACATATACGTACTAACTTTCAATTTTCTAGCATAAGCCGTTTCTGAGATATAAAAAACCACCCCTCACCCCCGTACCTTGCTACCCCTGTAAACATTTTTATTTTTCTAGGATGTCTCTATATGTTCATTAGACCCCTCTTGTGATCCCATATACAGAAACAATATTATATTTATACTCTAGATGAAATCATATAGAGTATTATAAGTTTAATCCAGCCCAAAAGTTTGTAACGCATAGAACCAAGCCTCGGACGAAAAAAAGTTATATATTATTTTTTGTTTATTTGTGGCCAAAAACCTCAAATCCGCCTGACGTCCGTCTGTCCGTCCGTCCGTCCGTCCGTCCGTCCGTCCGTCCGTCCGTCCGTCCGTCCGTCCGTCCGTCCGTCCGTCCGTCTGTCCGTTAGCACGATAACTCAAGAACGCCTTCACCTAGGACCTTGAAATTTTGAATCTGGATGTTTGGTTGAATTTGTAAGGCTAAGTTCGTTAACGGGCAAAATCGTCCTACTCCTTCGGGTAGCTGCCATACAAAATGTCCTTAAAACACGTGTTCAAGAATATAGGTCGATAACTTTAGAAGGGTTTAAGCTACGACATTGAAATTTTGTATGTGTTATTTTTCCAATAGTTGGAACTAAGTATATGATTATGAAGAAAATCCTGTAAGTCCTTCGTGTAGCTGCCATACAAATATCCTGCCAAAATGAATTCACTTAATTTACGAAACTCACTATAACTCAAGTAATCTTTTAGCTACGAATTCGGAATTTCGTACAAGTTAGTTTTGAGTGAAAAGGAAGTTCGAGTTTACGAATCAGCGAAATCCTTTCACTCCTTCTGGTAGCTGCCATACAAAACACGTGTTCAACAATATTTTCCGATAACTTTTGAACGCTTCATGCTACGAATTTGAAATTTTGTACAAGTTCATTTTTAAATGGTTCCAAGGAAAAGGATAAATATGTAAGAAATCGAGTGAGTCCTTCCTGCACCTCCCATGTGAAAGTCCTTTAAAAAGGACATTTTTTTTCGATGACTTACCCAGTTCAAGGTATGAAGTTAAACATTGAATATTGTCTTTTAGTTTTGAGTAACAATCTAATAGCAGTCCTTAATAAAGGACATACAACATGCACACACGTAATTCTACTTTATCCCCAACTACAATATAAATCGGAGTTCAGTATTCATCTAGAGTATTATACGATTGGCTTGCAGCCGATCGTGACTGCAGTATGTTTTCCTGGTGCAATTGGTTCGGAAGATATTGTAATCCAAAGTTTTTTACCCCCCAACCCCACACCTCACCACCCCCCTTAAAAATTTTAGCTCTTGTCTAATCTTCAAGTATCCCTAAAGGCAACCACAAAGTTTCAATCTTCTGACATCAATCGTTCAGGAGATATGGATTTTAGAATGTTTCAATCCCGGCTTTCTAGCGTTTTGGACTCATTGTTTTCCCCCCACTTCCACACCCCTCAACCCTTATCGATAATTTTGCAAATGAGTCCACTATCATAGTACTACATAAGTTCCAAGTTTCAGCCTCCTAGCATAAGTGGTTCCTGAGATCTGGAAACCAAAATTTTTCGTCTAAAACGCTCCCCCCTCATCCCCCCTTACACCCCCACCCCCTTAAAAGATACCATCCGTAGAGGTTTACCCAATCTACCCACCATACAAATTTCAACTTAATACCTCAACGGGTTTGGGAGCTACGCGCCTTCAAACGATTTTGCGGACGGCGTATACGGCGGACAGACGGACATTTTTTTTTTTTTGCTTTTTTGGTATTTACTAGTCCTAAAACGTGTAAATACAAAATTTCAGGGTAGCAAATTTTTTTGAAATTTCAGGTCGATTACAATACTTTATTATTAAAAAATAATAAAGTAAAATGTTGGCGGTACTGGTGAACCATCAGTCCGGTGGGAGGGGGTGGAAAGAAAATAATATCGATTTTTATTTTTCAAAAACCACAAACCATAGAAAGCTAAAAATTGAATACATAAAGCTAATAAAGAGGTATCCTAGAAACAATTTTTTTTATATGGGTAGCAAGGCAGGGGGTGGGTGGTGGTTTTTTAAATCTCAGAAACGGCTTATGGAGAAGAAAATAGGAACTTAGTACCTATATGTACGTATGCTACTCAAGAAATTAAAGGAAAAACAATTCAGATTTTTATTAGCATAGAGGTTGAGTAAAACAATGTCTGTGAAAAGGGATTTTTCCACATTTTCACGATATCGTTATATATATTGGACATGCCGAAATAGATTTTATTTCTGCGGGTTCTTTATGTAAGCGCCTAGAAATGTTTTTTTTCCAATTTTTCTATTTCCAGCCCCTTGGTGGGTGTAAAGTGGTTATGTACAATTTCACGAATTTCCATATATTGGGTTTAATGAGATATTCAATTCACTTTTATTTCAAAAGGCTTTAAATTTAATCGAAGAAAAATCTGATGCAAGCATTTTTTGATATTAAACCCATGGGGGTTTTCACGAATTCCGAAAAACTTTTATAGTTAATGAGATCGAATTCGGTTTTACTTCTATTGACCCTTCTATTCAAAAAAATACGTAAATAAATAAAAAAAATCTGCCAATACTCTGGGCGAAACTTTATAATTCTTTTTGATAGAAGTCCGGAACGCGTTTAATGATTAGATGCGGTGTAGGTGACTGCGACTGACAACCTTAAAAAATAACGTTCCAAGTAGCCTCCTGGTTCCCGTTCGTGATTGCTGGGTGCTTTTATATTAGTAATGTTAAAACTAGCTAATGGAGGAGGTTCAATTAATACGCAGTAAATTTGTAGGTAGAATAATAATAATAAATTTTGGATATTAATCAATTGCTTCCCCTTGTTGAACTATCACGCCACGCCTCTGAGTCACCTACACCGCATCTCAGCATTAAGGGGTTATGCCACTCTAGAGTTTTCGAAAAATCGGTTTTTTTTTTTTTTTAATTGTTCCTTAGGACCTCAAAAATGCTGTCCCAAAAGTTTATGGTCGAAAAAAGTCCCTAAGGACTCGATTTTTGAATTTTAGTACAAGGCCGCCTGCAAAATTATTCATGATTTTCTACTACTCAAAACTTCAAACGCGTTTATCTCAAAACTACATTTTTCAAGCTGGCCGGAAACATAACTCGGAAAATTTTCAACCGATTCACTTGAAATTTTGAATATATCTTTAAAACTATATTGTCCATGGAAGTACGTAGGATTTTTTTTATATTGCATAGTTCATTTGTTATTAACAATTTTCTGATGATTTTTTAGGCAAATTTCACACTTTTCACTTTAGAAGTGCGCCATTTGGCTTAAAATCAAAATATCGAAAAAATCCTACGTACTTCTCTGGCTGTTGTTATATGTAATCGAAATAAATTTATTAGCTTATCATAATTCAAAAATTACAGGCACTAGGTGTCCATGGACCCTGAAATCCCGAAAAAGACCTATTTTTTCAGCTTCTAGAGTGGCATAACCCCTTAAACACGTTTCGGAATTTTACCCATAAAATAATAAAGTTGCGCCCAGACTGATGGCCGATTTTTTTTTAGTTTAAATTAGGGACTCTTTAGTTCCGTAAATTGAGTGAAGACATTTTTGCAAAATATTTGTATGGCAGCTACACGAAGGACTAATGAGATTTTGTTCATAATCATACCATTAGCTTCAACTATTGAAAAATCAACACATAAAAATTTTCAAAGTCGTAGCTTAAACCGTTCTAAAGTTATCGACCAATATTCCTGAACACGTGTTTTAAGGACTTTTTGTATGGGAAAGAATAAAGTAATTTTACTGACTAATGAACTTGAACTTCATTATTCCTCAAAACGAATTTGTACATAATTTCCACTTCATGGCTTACCGATTACTTGAGTTATATTGAGTTCCGTAAATTGATTAAGGATATTTTTACAAGATTTTTGTATGGCAGTTACTTGAAGGACTCATGTGATTTGTTTTATATTCATTCCTTGAACTTCAACCATTGAAAAACCAATGTTTGCAAAATTTATACTTATTTATATAAAGTACAACTTATTTTCGTCCGAGGCTCCGTTACAAACTTTTGGACTGGATTAAACTTATAATACTCTCAGAGTATAAAAATCTGCCAACAGTCTGGCCGCAACTTAATTATTTAATTGGGTTAATGGTTTGGTTTAATGTTGAGATGCGGTGTAGGTTGCTATGCGACTGACAACCTAAAGAATAATAGGAAGTAATTTAGAACATTATTTTTTTGGTTGTCAGTAGCATAGTAACCTATACCGCATCTCAGCAATAAACGCGTTTCAGACTTCTACCCATAAAATAATAAAGTTGCGCCCAGAATGTTAGCAGATTTTTTACTTTTACGGACAATTTATTTATTTCAATGTTGCAATAAAGAACCAACCACTGATTAATGTTGAGTTGCATCTTACAAGGAGCTATTCTAGTGACAAAATAAACTTTCCAAAAACTGCCTTTCCTCAAAAAAACCAATGTTACATTTCGATTTTGACTGCGTCCCGCACTGTGACCCAAAGTGTAGATCATATGTGCACCCCCATTTTAACCGCTTTCCGGACTTTGTCTCGAAAAATAATAAAGATTCGCCCAGACTATCGGCAATATGTTAGGACTTATTTTTGGAAGTAGGAGATAGTCCTTTCTTTAACATAGCATTTCTACAATTTGTTTCAAAATTTTCAGAGAATTTCAATTTTATTCTTATTCCGTACATGACGGTGTCCAGGAAAAGTTAAGACAACTTACTTTCGGACCGACTTACACAAGTTGATTTTGCATTGAAATTACTCACTGTCACCTCAAATTTCTTATAATTAGTCGAATGAATATTATGTAAGGTCACAGACAATATATTAGGTTGCTGCAAATGAAATGTCGTTTTTGATAGTGCAATTTCAAGCAACTGTAACTTTTATAAAACTTAATTGTATTAATCAAAATAGGCACCAGCAGATGCAATACACTTCTCCCAACGAGATACTAGTGCATTTATGCCAGTTTCGTAGAAGTCCGACTTTCTAGAGCGAAGAAAGTCCTGGAAGGCTCTTTTGATGGCTGCTTCTTTATCGAATTGTTTGTTCGCCAAAAAATGATCCAAATGTTTAAAAAAGTGGTAGCCGGTTGGCGAAAGGTCTGGTGAGTACGGTGGATGAAGAAGAGTCTCATGGTGCATTTACACTCAGCGTTAGAGGCGAGCCTCTATCCCCACCAAAAAATCACCCAATCAGATGGCTTGTGGAGTCGCAAGAGTCTAACATTCTTCAACTTTTTCTCCGACGCACGCTTCCATATGTGTACACACATACAATGAACTGTGGTACCACACAATTCGCTGCTCATCGTATTTCTGTCGTGTCGCATTTAAAGGCAAGTTGCGCCGCAGAGACATGTTGAGTGTAAATTGCTTTCAACACAGCAAAGAACACAGCCGACGAAAACCGGTTTGCAATGGCCTGATGGGGGTAGAGGTTCGCCTCGAGGCGAGCCTCAAGGGTGAGTGTAAACGCACCATCATACTGCAACTCGTTGAATTTTTGGACCATTGTTCTTGAAACATGAGGCCGTGCGTGGTTATGAAGCAGTATAACGCCATCTCTGTTGACCAATCTAGGCCGTTGAACACGCAATTTCTGATGCATTTCATCGAGTTGGGCACAATACTTCTCTGCGTGGTTTCAAAAAGGAATAGTGAATAACTCCAGCTGCAGACCACCAAACAGTCACCATTATCTTCTTCGAATGGAGGCCTGGTTTCGGCATGTGTTTTGGGGTGTCATCAGCATCCAGCCATTGTCCCGATCGGCGACAATTGTCGTACAGGATCCACTTTTCATCACACGTCACTATTCTGTTCAAAAACGGATCGCTTCTCTTCCGGGAGAGCAGGGAACTGGAAATTTCTAGTCGACGAGTCATGTTTTGCCCAGTAAGCTGCACTTATCAAGCTTTTTGATTTTTCCGAGCTGTTTTAAGTGCCGGAAAACTGTCGAATAGTGTACGCCCAATTTCCCTGCAATGTCCCTTACAGTTTGGCGTGAGTCAGATTCCACTAATAAATTCAGCTCATCATTGTCGATCGAAGGTCCTGGGCTAACACGTGGTCACTTTGAAGGGTCATATCTTCTGATCGGAATTTTTCAAACCATCGCGTGTGGTTTGTTTGTTTCCCGTATCAGTTCCAAATGTCCTGTTGATGTTTTCACTTGCCTCCGTTGCGCTGTGGCCAAGTTTAAATTCATAAAGGAAAATTACCCGTTTTTGACTCGAATCCATTTTTTTTTCTTTTTTTTTCTATTCGATCACCATGAAGTCCCAAACTAAAATGATTCCATAAGCAAATGTAGGGGTATTCATACTTTAATAGCCAATACCACTTGTGCTACTTGGCGGCAGTTTGAGACATGAAAATCGCAACTGACTTCACTTCATAGAGAAAACGACATTTCAACTTTCGTAGTTAATTGTGCGTCACACGAGCTTCGTTTCTCTATATTAAATGTGATTAAGTAAGGACTTCCAATTTAAATATATCCAATTTATTGTAGCTTCAAACCATCATTTACCCAAGACTTCCTACCTTCCAAACATTTGCCAGCTAATCTTTGTCATGGGTATAGATTTCCACTATATCGTTCGTCATCGGAGTATTATTCGCTAAAGTAGAATGATACAATAAAACAAAGTTGTTCCAAAAAGTGCTATATATAAGTGTTATACTAAGTATTTTTTATTTAATAAAAACAAAAACTCGCACATTATTACGTATCTAATATAATAATTAAAAAATATTTTATATCATTTCAAACAACAACAACAAAAATGCATGGCAGGAGGTTGATTTAATTGATTTCCCCACTATCTCCGAATTTTATAAATTTTTTTATTCTTCTTAAAAAAAACTTAACTAGTTACTGATTTTATACTGTAAATTTTTTGATAATATAACGATTAAATTTTAAATCTTTCTAACTATTCTAAAAAGTGATAGAAAAAACGCTATATGACATTAATTGCTTAGCTCTGAGCTTATGGACCTCAATGGAAGTAGGATATGATGGCAATAAAATAATGTATGTTTGTCCTTTCTCTACGTCAGCATGAGCAGTTTTTCTTAACTGCGCTCGTTTGCTGTTGTCCACCATTTCCGCCTATCGCAAATTTGTCGTTGTCCAAGATATCCGCAGCCGTTATCAGTTTATCATTGAGGAGTATCTGAAAACGGAAGAAAAGTTCAAGATTATTTTTAAAATTAATGCAAATAAATATGTGCAACATCAAACAAATTCTAAACGAAATTTAAATAAACAAATAGATAACGTTCCCAATTAAAATTTGCTGCGACAACATGGCTTTATTATAATATTATTTTATTGATGGAATAAAAACCGATTATGTTGCATGATCTAATAATTAAATAGCATGAAAAGCTACCGCCGATCTTGGCACCATGAAACACAACTTTTTTTTGCAAACTTTCTTGACCTGTCGGCTGATAAACTTTTACGAGTTATACTTCAAAGGGTGGCATATTAAATTTAATATTTTAAAAAAATTAGAAAAATATGGGTTTGGTGCTCGATCGAGCTGTTATCATCGTTGGTGTTCAACGATTGAAAATCATTACTTCCTTCGAGTCTGACCCCTTTTGGGTTATAGGACACCAACGGCGCCTGTGAGGCACTGTTCCTGTTTTCTCAGACCAATGCCATGACTTCTGCTGCCCATATTCATATTCATTTAACCCACAAGGTGTAGGGATTGGGGCCGTCGGCAGTTCGGAGAAGACTGTATCATTTACGTTTTTGAACAGAGTCTTCAGGTTATCTTTCAGCCCTAATCCAAAAAAGGTGTATCCAATTTAGAGGTGGGCCGTTCACGAGTGAACTACTCTAAAAGAATACTTCATTGAACTGAGTAAGTGAAGTAACTCAGACATTTTGATAAACTGAAGTTTAATTCGAAATTTGAACAAAAAAGTAGAAACGAATGAAGATAGAACGAGGACTAACAGAGTGAAATGTACGAACACGGTGAGAAGAGACACACACAACCAACCAATCTTCACGTGACATTCAGAAGTATAAGCGGTGCGAGAAGAATACCATGACATTACATTAAAAGAAAGAGTAGCTGTACATTCATACATTGCTCTTCTTCCCATTTCCTAACCTAAAGCACAACTGAACTGAATGACTGGTGAACGGCTGTTTAGAGAAGCCAACCCACATGCTCTAGCACAATTGAACGACTGAGTGACTACTGAACGGCTGGTTAGAGAAGAAAATAGTGTAAGTGAAAACATTTCAAGTAGTGAATAGTGAGTGACCACTGAATGGCTGATTAGAGAAAAGAAAAGACGAAATGAACAGTTCAATTGAAGTACTTCACTGAACAAACTGTTTAATGTGAATGACTATTTGTTAAGTACTTCACTCAATTGAACTGTTCCACTTAATAAGTCTATACTACTACTGAAATCAAAGATGCAAATATAAATTTAATACCCGTGCGACAGATACGACATGCAATCCATTTTTGAAACTATATATATAGTCTGCAAATGTACAGTTTCAATCTGAAACTGCTTAATATGCCAAAAAATAACGAAATTTAAGCGAATAAGTAATAGGGGCTTTTCTGGAACCAATTTGGTTGTACCACATAAAATGAAAGAACTCCTGGGTGAAGACACGATCAAAAGGGATGTAAGCTCGTTTGCTCCCTTCAAATCACCGGGGCCAGATGGCATTAGGCCAATCATGCTGCAGAGACCCTCCGAGGCAATCCTCAGCTGGTTGAGTATGATTTTCATGAGCTGCTTACGGGCAGGGTATGTTCCACGGGCCTGGCGAGAGGCACGTGTAGTTTTCATTCCCAAAGAGGGAAGACCCAGTCACACGACAACGAAGGACTTTCGACCTATCGGTTGGTTGATTGGTTTACGTGGTGGCCCGTCTGCCGAAAACAGGTCCCAATTAGCACAGGAAGCGCCGTTTTGATACCACAACTCATTTAACCTGGTCGTTGAGGGCTGATGAAGTATATGTATAGTTTTACAGAGACCTGGGGCTTGAATGGATTATCATATCCATCCGGAGCTGTTCAGGAAGGTAATCAGTTCTCCTATCTTTGACCTAACAGTCTATCGTGATTCGTTCTTAAGGTGCTGGAGAGGCTTATAGAAAAATTCGGAGATTATGCGAGAAAAGGCCTATATCAGAGGGAAATCCGTAGACACAGCCCTACATGAAGTAGTGGGTTCTATAGAGTTTAGTTTGGAAAGTAAGGAATTCACGTTGATGGCATTTTTAGACGTTGAGGGGGCTTTCAACAACGTAACTGTGGAAGCAATTAGGAAGGCTTTAAATGGCATAGGCTTAGAGGAGGGACTGACGGCCTGGTTGACGACCTCGTTGGAAAGTTGTTGTGAGTTCGGAGAGGAGGCAAGGAAAGGTAACAAGGCAAGCCTCGAGGGGTACTGCGCAGGGTGGGGTGATATCGCTCCTTCTGTGGCTCCTTGTAGTGAACGAGGTTCTGATGGAAATCGAAAGGAAAGGAATCAAGGTTGTGGCGTCAACCCAGCTAGTAAAATGCTGGCGAGAAGTGCTCAAGGTACAGAATAGAGTACGACTATGCTGGGTACCAGGGCATAGTGACGTATCAGGCAACGAACGGGCCGATGAGCTGGCGAGACTAGGATCGGCGTCAGACGGGATGGTAGAGGAGGTGGTTAGTCCGCCATTAAACGGAATTAAAGGACGTATCAGGGATTGTGTAGCGGAAGCAGCGAACTCTAGATGGGAGGCGCTAACGAGCTGTCGGACTTCTAGAGCACTCTGGCCAAGGTTGGACAGACGAAAGACTAGGGAGATATTGACATGGAGTAGGGGAAGTCTGCGGTTACTTGTCGGAATATTGACAGGTCACTGCTTGCTAGTGAAGCATGCTATGCGTATAGGGATCGCTGACTCTTACGTGTGCAGGTATTGCCTTGACCTATATGCTGAGGAGGACATCACCCACATTTTGTGTGAGTGTCAGGCGGTTGCAAGGAGGCGACTGATTTGGCTGGGCAGTCTTTTCTTTGACAATTTGAAGGACCTGAGGTCAATAGGGCATGATAAGCTAGTCAAGTTCGTTAGGGATCTCGGTTGTTTAGGGGATGTTTAGTGACCTACGAGGTTCTGAAGGGATCGCTATGCGCCCTTTTGGTGCCTAGTGTGCGCGGTGGCTCAGCGCTTTGCCCCTTTTTAACTAAAACTAAAGCGAATAAGTAAAAATCATGTGGAAGTAAAAACCAATTCGATATCTCAACGGACCTAAGAGATATGTCGGAATTCGTGAAAACGTATACAGATCCGTTGCGCCTCTTCGATGTTTGATATCAAAAAATCCTGAAAATTTTTTTTAGACATTTAGCTAGCCCATTAAAGTAAAAAGTAAATAAAAAAAAATACAATACATATATCAAAAGACCTGAGAGATGTGACGAAATCCGTAAAAATATGTGCTCCCACTCTTTAGCCAATGGAAATCTACATTGTTTTTAGCTTGAATTACTTTTCTTGTAGACCTACATCTACCCACCAAGTTTCGACTTTCTAGCATAAGTCGTTCCTGAGATTGGAAAAATAGTCCACCACATAGGTTGCACGGTACACTACCTATGCATGTCAACAATTTTAGAGATGTGAATTTTAAAACGTCTCAATTCCAGCTTTCGAGCGTTTTGTACGTATGGTTTTTTTTCCCTACTCCTCCAGTCAAGCCGAATTTATTTTTTTTGGGAATGACTATTGCTCTATATAAATTCAAACTACCTTAAGCGATTTCTGAGATGTTGAAACCAAAACTTTTCGTCTAAAATCTTCATCCACACGTTCCCAAACCCCAAAACTTACTACTTGAAGGAGTCCACCCAATCTACCCATCAAAAAAATGTTAACTTAATATCTCAAAGGATCTGTGAGCTACGAGCCTTGGAACGCGTTTGCATATAGCGGACAGACGGACTGAAATTTGTTTGTGTTGTCGAGATCATTTATTAGTCTTAGAAAGTGAAAATCGAAAATATCAGGGTACCAATTTTACTTTACTATTTTTTAATCAATAATTGTGATCAACTTGAAATTTAAAAAGAAATTGATACTCCAAAATTTTGCAATTTGAATTTACAGCCTCAGAGTTTGTTGACTAGTGCGATTAACCACTCCGCCACTGAGATAGTTATAAGGTTATATTTTGGGTTATAGTATAAGTTAAGTTAAGTTAAGTACTAAATATTACAGATTCAGAACGCATTGAATTAGAATCAAGGGATTGAACGAACTCTGATTAGCTGTGCGACATATCCAGCAAGTAGTAGTCGTAACAATGTAGTAAATCTCGTAGTAATCGTCTAGTAATTGAATATTATTGAAAGTAATAAATATATTTAAGTTTAAATTAAAACACGAGTTTCAATTATAATACACTGTAGGGTGTAATTTTCATGATACATATTTTCCCCCTACCGCCGTACGCCACTGCAAAACCAATGTTTTAAATGCATATAAGTTTCAAATTTCAACTTTATAGCCTAAGCCGTTCCCGAGATTAAAAACAACCCCTTTTCTATTTTCCAATGTCACTAACTTGCTCTATACTAAATAAGGGCCATTATTACGATCTTCAGTTAAACTTTAACTGGAAGTTTTGTTTGAAAATCTGTCAGTTAAAGTTTCAGTTAGAACGTAACTGAACATCGTAGAAACGGGCCTTAGAGATCAAAAGAACACTACTGAAGTCCGCATATTAATCATCGGTTTTCCATATCGAATAATTACAGCCTTCTCCAATTTTTTTTAATAGATATCATTCAAATTTAGTGTTTTACAGAACCCTTTTCAATGACTTGGGCTGCTGTGGCGTGAGACAATAATCGCTTTTTAGCCATGAGATACGCCCGCGCAACTGCTTCCAAACGCAAAATAGTCAAATAAATAGATAATGGTGAAAAATTTGTATGCATATCTCCAACATGAATTTTGTTCAAATCAACCTCATTCTATAGGTTACCTTGAGCGGCACCAATACTTTGATTGCATTCAAATGCATCGCGCAGTTCATCCCGATAAAGAAGAATTTAAATGTGCCTTCTTTTGAAGAAATATTCGCCAGTATAACATGATATTTTCACAGTCCGGCTCGACGGACTAATATCAGTTATCGAGGACTCACAACTACTCTATGAATTCCCTTCTCTTTGTATTGCCTAAGGCAAACGAAGTTTAGAAGCATGCTTACCTTATTTACTAACGCCCTTGCGGATTCTTCGATATTAATATTTTCCTTGGCTGATGTCTCAAACCATCCGGCGAAACCGTTTTCTTTCACATATTCATCCATCCTATCGGGCGTCGTTATGATTCCCTGTTTTTCCTGGTCACACTAAAAAGAAATGATAGCGAGTTGTTTTTATGCTTGAAATTGGCCATTTTTTTGCTATGGATACCAACCTTATTGGCAAGTAGTATACAGGGTATAGGACTACCGTCTGGAAGCTGCACTTTTGAATCTAGATCTTCTTTCCATTTACTGACTGCATCGAATGTTCCGTTTCTCGTGACGTCGAAAACTATAAAGGCTCCAACTGCTTCTTTGTAATAAACCCGAGTCATATTACCAAAACGCTCCTGTCCCGCTATATCCCATAGCTGAAGCCGCACTATCGTATTTTGATCCCAGTGTAACACTTTCAATGCAAAATCTACACCAATTGTTGCTCTGTAATTCGCACTGAAAAATTGATGAACGTATCGCTTGATGAAGGACGTTTTCCCAGTGCCTAATTCACCTATGACTAGAATTTTGTAGAGGTGTTCCCGTTTCTCTGTTCCTGATGTCATTATTGGCTAGAAAAACAAATGTTTAAAACAAAATTATATTTATAACATAAAATGAAAATGTTTTAATAACATAAAATAAAAAACAGAAGTATTAAAAACATTAAATTAAAATTATATTTTATTTCTTTAGGAAAACATTTTGAGCAGTTGATGAATCTACGAAACCATTGCAGATTTTCGCAAGCTTATGTAATTGATACATCTTGCGCAAGGGCGTTTACGCACGATTTTTAAGGGCAAAGCTATGTCTTAAAAAGATGAGAACGAGATTTTAGTAAATGTCATGTGACTTGAATATACCCAGCAAACCATAAGCATCGCAAATGAATCAGTAATGATTCATCTAGGTGAAGTGTATGTTCAAAGGTGAGCATTCTGTTTTGCTACTAGTAAGTGAATCATATAGACGGATCGTAGGTTTGTTAAATCGGTGGCTTGTAAAGCATTGCGGAATACCGCATTTTGAATTCGTCTGAAACAAATTATGGTTTTTGTATATTCTTCATTACAATTCAATTTTTCTTCACCTATAGCTCAAGTAGTTTTATCATATTATCGCCACTTCGGTCTCGAAACAAGGTGAACTAAGGTTTGAGTTGATATTAAGACTCAGAAATTTTAATAATCACAGCATGCAATAAAACTGAGAGGTCAAAGTTTCCTGTAATATTGGATTTTTTACAAAATACTGTGCACCTAGGCTTAGAAAGGAGCTAGCCCATTTAGGAGCTCAAGTCAAAGTTACTCTGCTTTGGGTCTCAGGCCACAGCAAGATAGAGGGTAACGAGCAGGCAGACGAATTAGCTAGGCAAGGTTCTGCTCTTCAGGGCTCTCTCGTAGAATCCGTTCAGGTCCCACTAGGGACTGTTAAGCGCCAAATATCCACCCATTTTCTCACAAACGCGAACTCCAGATGGAGAAGACTGACCAACTGCGTCATATCTAGGAAGATATGGCCATCCTACTCCCGGAGCAGAACAGATGAACTCTTGAGAAGGAGCCGTGTGGACGTCTCCAGAGTCACGGCAGTCAGCACGGATCACTGGCCGACCGGCGACCACGCGGCCAGACTGGGTATTCCCTTTAACGACAATTGTCGCAGTTGCGGGGATGCAAATAAGAGGGGAAACTGTTGTCCACCTTCTTTGCGAGTGTCCGGCCCTAACTAGAGCCAGACTTCGTGTATTAGGCAAACCTTTCTTTGATAACCTTGATGAGATCTCGAAAAATAGGATTGGAGAACTGATTATCTTTTTGAACAGCTCTGGATGGATATGATAATCCATTCCAGCCACAGGTCTCTGTAAAGCCCTGTATCTATACTTCAGTAGCCCTCAACGACCAGGTTAAGCGAGTTGTGGTATCAAAACGGCGCTAATGTACTAATTGGGCCCTGTTTCGACTGACGGGCCACCACGTAAACCAACCAACCAATCAACCCTGTTAAGTGGATTTGCGACCATAAAATCGGGATCACAAAATCGCAACTAAAAGTTAACAAACTGCGAGCGATCTATGCATCGATTATGCACGTTTTTGACAATTCAGCACTTACAGAATGATATGGAGTATGTTTATGACCCTAAGGCTACTAAGAAAACTTACACTCAAATAAATAAAAGGCTCATGGAGATCCAAGGCTTTCTATTTATCTGAAGGACAGTTTACTGACTTTATCACAAGCTTACGAAACATTGAACTAGTCGAGTCTCCTCAAAGGTTGTGCTACTAAGTGGATTTGTTCGGAGGTCACGATTTTTTTTCTAGGAACTGAGAACTACTTCTTCAGGGTCGGAATCGTTATCGAAGGAGTCTGGCCGAAGGAGAAGCTCACCCTGTAATGTCTGAAAAAATAAGATACAAGCCGATCAATTCTGAAAAGGGCTCTTTAAAGAAAACCTATTCCAGGGAAGCATACAATGTACGGCATTGTTCGAGAGTTGACATTAGGAAGTTTATCTATCACCTTCCGATCGTATAATAACACAGAACATGGATTAGTTCGACTAAACCACGAATCAATCGTACTTATAGCACTCGTGTAATAATTTCTCACCACAATCAAATCGAACTAAAATTACAAGTTGTGAAGCAAGAACTTAAGTCTCGATTTCTTGGGAAATAATGCAAAACCACTAGTCATACAAGTCCAATCTTCCAATTTTTATCATGACATATTTTGTATGTGCATACGTTGTACGAATGGAAGCCGTACTAGCTTGGCATTCGAGTAATATGACCCGTGAAAAGAAACTAGCAGAAACTAGAAAAGAAATGCAAAACACCGTATCTGGTATGAAATAAGACACCTTCATTCTGACTTTATGTACATTTTTCATATCTACATTCTTCACCTTACGATAATGATTAAGATTATTGCGTTTGCCCCTATACCAGTACGCGAGACAGATAAGCTGGTCCACTATATTTTCTTTTGCAGAAAACCATGAAATCAAGACATTTCCAGAGGTGCTCATAACGTCGCTTGTCACATCCTGTGTTTCTTTTGTGACGTTAAACTCTACCTTTTTAAACAAATAAAAATATTTGATATTATATTAAAATATTTTATTTTTCCTATTTATGGTACGATGAATACACGATCCTGAATCTCAGTGAGGTAGGATCATAGCAAAAAATTAAAAAAGATTGGAAATAGCATCGAAGATAAAACAGAGCCTTGTGGGACCCCGCAATCAATTGAGAATGTGAGCTTTAAGAGGCTGTCTTAACATGTATAGAATGATCTGAAGAGTGGCTATCAAACCTTTGGAGCAGCAAGGCCTCTAATACAATTATCATCCTTATTTGGCAAGTAGATACTAGGAGTATACCCACTCTCAAAAGCTGTAGTTATATTTAGTGTGTGCTCTTGTTTTTGGGTTTGGAAGTGAAAGTATTCTTAGAAACTTCTTAACATAAGATTACAAAAGCTCTGAGTTCTTCACTAAACTACAGTGTGATTTTCATTAAGGCGTTGAACCGGCATGCGGAAGGAGGCTCAGGAACCTCGAATTTCCTAAGGAATCGAACTGGCTTAGGACAAATGGAAAGACACCCTTATTGTTAACGCACAGTTCGTTCCTTGGAACCTAGGCAAGGTGTAAGTATTGGTAAGTAGTTGAACTGCCTAAAGGAAACTGAAGGCCTTAACAGCTTTACACGTACTTTTTTTAAAAAAAAAAGGAACTCATAAAGAAAGGTGGAGGTTTAGTGTTATTATAAGAGCAATTATGTAGAGGATATGATAAATTGGAAATTAAGTGTATTATTTTTCCTATAAGAATTATTATTATTTTTTAGGTAGAAGTCTTTAACACGTTTATAATGCTAAAATGCGGTGTAGGCTACTCTGCGACTGACAACCTAAAAAATAACGTTCCAAATAGCCTCCTGGTAATTCTTTAGGTTATCAGTCGCATAGTAACCTACACCGCATCTCAGAATTAAACGCGTTTCGAATTTCTACCCAAAAAATAATAAAGTTGCGCCCAGACTTTTGGCAGATTTTTTTTATTTAATTACATATTTTTTTCAATAAAAGTAAAAGATCTCATAAAACCTAAAAGATTTTCGGAATTCGTGAAAACTTGAACGATATCTTATACACTCAGGGATTTAATATCGAAAAATGCTTAAATCGGTTTTTTCCACATTTATATTAAAAGCCGTTACAAGTTAAAGTGAATTCTATATCTCTTTAGACCTAAGAAATATATCGGAATTCGTGAAAATGTACACAACTATTTTACACTCCCTTAAGGATTGGATACGGAAAAATTTGGAAAAACGTTTCTAAGCATTTATATAAAGAGGTTGCAAAAGTAAAATTAATTTAATATTGACATGTCTAAAATATATAACGAAATTCGTGAAAATGTGGAAGAAACCCTTTTCACGGATATTTATACTCTAGATGAAATCATATAGAGTATTATAAGTTTAATCCAGTCCAAAAGTTTATAACGCATAGAACTTATAGAACACATAGAACCTCGGACGAAAAAAAGTTATATTTTATTTTTGGTTTATTTGTTGCCAAAAACCTCAAATCCGCTTGACGTCCGTCCGTCCGTCTGTCCGTGAATACGATGATAACTCAAGAACGCCTTCACCTAGGATTTTGAAATTTTGAATCTGGATGTTTGGTTGAATCTGTAAGGCTAAGTTTGTTAACGGGCAAAATCGTCCTACTCCTTCGGGTAGCTGCCATACGAAATGTCCTTAAAACACGTGTTCAAGAATACTGATCGATAACTTCAGATGGGTTTAAGCTACGTCTTTGAAATTTTGTATGTGTTATTTTTCCAATAGTTGAAGCTAAATGTATGATTATGAAGAAAATGTTATTAGTCCTTCGTGTAGCTGCCATACATCCTGTCAAAATGTCTTCACTTAATTTACAGAACTTACTAACTTACTCAAGTAATCTTTTAGCTACAAATTCGGAATTTTGTACAAATTAGTTTTGAGTGAAAACGAAGTTTGAGTTTACTAGTCAGCGAAATACTTTTACTCCTTCTGGTATCTTCCATACAAAAATCCTTAAGACACGTGTTCAACAATATTTTTTGAAAACTTTTGAACGCTTCAAGCTACGAATTTGAAATTTTGTACACATTAATTTTTGAATGGTTCCAAGAAAAAGGATAAATATGTAAAAAATCGAGTAAGTCCTTCCTGCACCTTCCATGTGAAAGTCCTTCAAAAAGGAAATTTTTTTTCGGTGACTCACCCAGTTCAAGTTATGAAAATGAACACTGACGATATTATCTTTTAGTTTCGAGCAGCAACCAAATGGCAGTCCTTAATAAAGGACATACTACATGCATACACCTATTTCTACTTTATCTTCAACTACAATATAAATCGTAGTTCAGTATTTCATCTGGAGTATCATACGATTGACTCGCAGCCGATCGTGACTACTGTTTGTTTTTTACACCTTTGTACGCCAATGAAAATCTGAACTTTTTTTTGCTTTAATTTCTCCTCTAGTACATTTACATATATGTACTAAGTTTCAACTTTCTATCGTAAGCCGTTTCTGAGATATTAAAAACCACACCCCACCCCCGTAGCTTTCTACCCCTATCAAAAACTTTAATTTTTTCCAGGATGCCTCTAATGTGGGGAGTAGCACAATACATCGGTATTAAGTGTTTTTCCTACTCCAGGAAAAATGCTCTAAAGTTGAAGCTTAGCATTTGTATGTCGATTTACTAGAAAAATCTGTCAATAATGATCTGGGCGAAATGTTATTATTTTTCGGGTCAAACTTCGGGAGCGAGTTTCTTGGAAAGTTAATTTTGTTCTTAAAATAAAAATAGGGATTTTTAGTATTTTACTATTCGAATTTCGGTACATTATGTATTATACATTAAAAGCCCATAGAAGTAAAAACAAATTTGCTGCGTTAACAGACTTAAGAGATATGACGAATTGTTCAAACATATACAAACCCAATACATCCACTTAGGGGTTGAATTTCGAAAAAATTGTGAAACGGGTTTTTAGACGATTTCGTAAGAAGCAACTCATGAGACACTCCCGAGACACAAAGGATTTTGAAAAATTTCTGAAAACATAAGCAAACCCTTCACAAAGTTCTTGAAATTTGAAAAATCGTGAAATTAATTTTTAGGTCATTACATCAAATGCCGTAATAACTAATTTTGTATCTAATCAGAATTAAGGGATGGCAAAAATTGTGAAAACATTTCAAATCCTTGGGGGTTGAACATCCAAAAATTGAGAAATGGGTTTGTAGGCGATTATATAAAAAGTCTGTGGAAGTGAAAAGCGATCTAATATCTCATCAAACCTAAGAAATATGCTGAAGCTTTGAAAAACATACGAGGGGGTTGTGGAAGGGGGTTCCACCTCTTAGGATTGAATATCTAAAAATACTGAAATTGACTTTTTGGCTCTTATATAGGAAACATTAGGAAGTAAAAATTAATTCGATATATATTATCAGATTTAAGCAATATGTAGGAATCTGTAATATCATATGCAACATCCTTACCCCCACTTGGGGGTTGAATATCCAAAAATCCTGAAAGGAGTTAACAGATAAATATGAAGATAGGACGAGAAAGAAAAAACCAATTCAATTTCTTATTACTTCTAAAGGATATGACGGAATTCGTGAAAACGTGTTCAACCCTTTTATACCCTCTTAGGGGTTGGAAAAGGAAAAAACTTAAAAACAAGTTTTAGGCGATTATTACGCGAGCCTGTGAAAGTGAGAAGATATTCGATATCTCATCAGACCTGGGGAATAAGGCAGAATTCGTAAAAAGTATACAACCCCTTTACACCCTCTTAGGGGTCGAATTTCAAAAAATGCTTTCTAGGTACTTATATGAAGAACCCGTAGAATAAAAATGAATTCAATATTTGGGAAGACCTAAGAGATATGACGAAAATCGTGAAAATATATGCATTCCATTTTCACTGATAATTTTTTTTGTCCCCCTTCCAAACGCCAATGAATATTTGAAATTTTTTTTATCAAAATTACTTTTCTAGTTAATTTACATATACATACCACTGCTACTTTGTAGCATAAGCCGTTCTATAGATAGGAAAAACACCCCCCACCCTCCTACCATACTACCCCTATAAAACATTATATTTTTCCAACATGCTACTGCTATAGCTCTATCTAAATACGTTTCAGCTCTATATCATTATAGGTTCTCGAGATATAAAAATTAGAATCTTTTGCTTTTCACCCTCCCTCACCATCAACCTCTACAGCCACACCCCCATAATTTTATTTTCTGATAGGGGTCTATTATGCCTTCTTCACATAGAAATTTTAAGCATCTATCTTACACTGTTCTTGAGATATGAGACGTGTTTTTTTTAGAAAAATTCTTATCCCCTCCACCTCCATACTCCGCCGCTCAGCAAACTTTATTTGTCAGCCTTAATACAGAAACCGAATTTTATTTTTCTAGTGCATTTGGTTCGTGAGCTATCGTAATCTAAAGTTTTTCACCCCCTACCCCCGTACGCCACTGCCCCCTCTCAAAAACTTTTTTTTCTATCTGTTTTCCTAGTATACCTACAGATATTCATTAAGTTTTGATTTAGTGACATTAACCGTTTAGGAAATATGGATTTTATAACGTCTCAATCTCGGCTTTCTTGCGTTTCGGACGCATTATTATTTCCCCCACTCCCACACCCCTTCACCCATATCGGCAATTTTTTTGGCAAATGGGTTCACTATTAAAGCTCTATATAAATTCTAAGTTTCAGCTTCCTAGCGTATGCGGTTGCTGATATCTAGACACCAAAATTTTCTGTCTAAAACGCTATCCCCACTTCCCCCCTCACACCACAACCCATCAAAATGCGGTCACTTCAAGGGGCCTACCCAGTCTATTCAGAAAAAAAAATTTCAATTTAATAACTCAAAGAGTTTGGAAGCTACGAGCCATCAAACGATTTTGCGTACAGCGGTCGATGTACGGCGTACGGCGGACAGACGGACTGAATTTTTTTTTTGCTTTTTTTTATGTCTACTAGTCATGAGACGCGAAAAAAATGTTTGAGAATAGTACATTTTTTTTCGAATCGATCACAATACTGTATTATTGAAATAATATAGTAAAATTCAGATTTACATTCGCGTATGGAGGTGGGGAAAATATATGTTCAGTGAATATAGTGTCAACATATTGCATTTTCACGAATTTCGTTAATTTTCCTTCCACGAACTCGTCAAATAAAAGCATAGAAATTGTTTTTACTATATTTAAATGTTTTACATGAAAAAGCAAAATTGAAATTAATTAATCCGATTATTAAAGAAATAGTAAACAGATTTAAAAACCGATGTGAAAATTGCGACATCTCCACGATAGCTTCTATTTATAAACAAATGAATTAATGAATTATTGTCATTTTTGGTTTTTTTTAATTATAGTTCTTAGTTTAGTTTTTAATTTATCAAAGGGTTTTTTAATAACTTTTACCTGGAAACTATTGTATTATGTATTCATTTAATTTTTATGTGTACAGATCATTTTTATCTGCTTAGTGCTTACTGTTTTCACCAAGGCTGTAAAGACATTACGTCTTAACTCTAAATGAAAATTAACTGAAATATCGAACTGTATCTAGTTAGTTTTAAGAAGGGGCGAAGCGGTCGAGCCACCGCGCACACTAGGCACCAAAAGGGCCCATAGCGATCCCTTCAGAACCTCGTAGGTCACTAAACATCCCCTAAACAACCCAGATCCCTAACGAACTTCACTAGCTTATCATGCCCTATTGACCTCAGGTCCTCCAAATTCTCAAAGAAAAGACTGCCCAGTCACCTCAGTCGCCTCCTTGCAACCGCCGGACACTCACACAAAATGTGGGTGATGTGATGAACTGTGTCTAAATTTTAAGAAATAAATATCTATCTAATTTAAATGTTCAACCTTTAATAAAAAGTAAAGAACTTGTATGCGTTTTCACGAATTTTGTCATATCTGTTAGGTGATATATCGAATATATTTGTAGTTCTGTACGCTTTCTATGTAGGTAATTGCGTCAGAACTCGTTTCAGGATTTTTTAACATTCAACCCCTAAGGTGTGAAAGGTTGTTGTTTTCGTTTTCATTTAGTCATTTCTCTTAGGTTTTATTATATACCAAACTGAGAAATATGGGAATTACATACACTTTCACGAATTCTGACATATCTCTTAGGTTTTTTTTTCTATTGACAAAATTAATTTTTCTTGAACCAGTACTTTATTACGACTTTGACCGCATTCCGGACTATGACCGAAAATCGTAATTGATGTTTTAAGGGTGTCAGTTGCGTCGGCACTTAACCGCTTTCCGGACTTTATCCCGAAAAACAGTAAGATCACACCCAGTCTAAATTAGTTACAAACACATACTAAAATCACTATTTAGTGTAATTTAGTGACAGCCACCCAGAACATGGACGAAAACAAAAAAGAAAAGAAACTGATCATACAATGCTTACCGCCTCCTCAGGATCCATCGTAAGATCTCCGAAAGCCGGCATTATTTGGGTTTCGATAGAGAAGTCAGATTCAAACGAATATTCACTAATTCCGGACAGGTTACCTAGCGGTTCCCGCTTTCCTTCCAAGATTTCCTTCTCTTCGTCCGTGTACAAAGTTGGCTGTCCTATAAAGGTGATTCTACGTTTTGCTGTATCGCTTGGACTATCATGCGATCCGGCACTATTCCGCGAATCAATCGAGCTGAACTCCTTAGAATCGCTAAACGCTTCTTTAAGATATGGCGTATTCGAATCGCGTACAGCTTCGCCAATAGAAAAATTAATGCTTGTAGGATTCGCCGGTTCGTGTGATACACTTTCCGTCTGATAGTTATCAATCGATCCGCTCAGATTTGGATTGTTCAGATTGTTGCCCGGGTACGTTGCGTCCACGTAGTTCTGAATGCGATCGAGTTTCTCCTGGCGTTGCGGCGAGTCGGGAAGTGGTGAATCGTCGATATACGTTCGTCGCGGAAATCGTCTGCCACGATCGTGTGACAAATCACGCCGCATCAATGAAGGTTGTTCGTTTTCGAGGCATTCGTCACGCGATTGTTGTCGCTCGAGGCGAGCTGGATGGGAATTTTTTCGAACTGCACCCGTGCTATCGGTGAACGGATGTGTTGGCGAAGAGTTGCGGGAAGCCACTGTTGAGCTAGAAGTTTGCTGAACGAGACTTGGACGTGATGGAGCCCGTTCTCTAGGCGGCGTGTCACGATCACTTTGTGTTATGTTAAGCTTCGACGAAGAATCAGCGCGATTCGATAGAACCGGCTCCAAGGATGGCGGATCCGAAGATGCACTAAAGTAGTCGTCGCCACTTATCGAACCGGGTCTGGGAACCGTTGAACGTTCTGTTTTCCGACCGGATATGGTTATTTTAATTTGCCGAACCCGTTCGACTTGTGTCGGCTTTTCGGTTTCTTCGCCGCCGGACGGAATATTCACTAGGCTAATTTGCGACAAACTGAGATTGCCACCTTCGGGAGTGCGACGCTCGATTGGAGTCGATGTTTGGGTCGAACTCGATACTAAATTATCGTCGCGTGACTTCACTTTTTGTCGCGTGATACTGTTCAGTGAGAACTTCTTCGTAATTTTGTGTTTCTTCTTTTCCGCTCGCGGTGATAGCGGCTGTTTTTCGAACCCTTGAAACTTCCTGACACTATCGCGACCGATATCCTCGATTAAATTCGTTTGGACACTGTTTTCCGACCACTCAATTGCACTTGTCGATGGAGATTTTCGCGTTAAAAGTCGACTGCCTCGTAACGATCGGAAACCGAGCGCGAAACGTGACCGAAATGTTTTGCCTTTGCGACTCTTCGTAGCAGTTGTAAGATCACGATCTTCAGATCGAAATGGTGGTAGGTTTTCAGAAAAGGATCGTCGCAGAGTGGTTCGCTTCGCTTGGTCGTCTTCCTCGTTCGGGGTGGATGATGTATCTAAACTTTTCACTAAACTTTCAGCCGAATCTGCCTTTTTCATTTTCGGCCAAAAACTCCAGGTATAGCTAGTTGCGTCCTAGTCGTCGTCCATTCTACTCGATCCGATCACTGAAATCCATGTAATCCGAAATCAAACACTTTCACTTGAAATTCGTCTCCTTAAGTTAGCACTTGAACGGCACACGAATCAATAATAACTCTGCACTGAGATAGATTCTAAGAAAACCACCTTAGGTCGCTCAAAAACCAACTTACTTATTTCTTTTATAATTTAATAAGTCGAGTACGAGTTAGAACAGTTTAAAGGCTTCATTTCGAACATTGAACGTTGCGCATAAACCACATCACTAAAAGTCAACCCCCAGTTGTACAAAATGTTGTTTAACAGATTTCTTTTTTTATTTGAATTTTTATACGAAGAACAATAGCCGCCACCAAATGAAAATTAAATGAAAAATTACCTGTACGACACAAGGCTTTTAAAGTACTTCAGCATGAAAGCTCTGGTCAACAATCAGCACGACAGGTAGAATAGCAAAACGAATATCAGAACACAGAGCTTCAGATTAAAGATCTAGAAACAGTCAACTACAGGTAACTAAAGGAGAACTTCTTTTTATATAGACAACGGAAATTACGGCAGTACACCCTGATCGCATGCACGCTTCACTGACACTTGTCGAAAAATGATTGAGCTTGGATTTCTCAAGGAAGATTACTTACTAGTGTACTTATTGGAAAATATGGGGCTACCCTCACTACGGCTTACTGCCATTTCCCGCCATCGTTCTAATCCACGTTTCGCGGACACTATTTGTGTGGTCGATAGTACTCAGCTTCAGGAAAAGTAATGTATGCAGTACTATCATGCAAGTGTACGATTACATTAACAAGATTAGTCTTAAAGATGCTGACTAAAGAGGTGCTATTTAATCTGCTGATAAAAGACTTAATATCGTAGTTAGCACTATGAGATAAAGTATTTATCTCACGTGAAATAAACGTCTCAGAACCATATTTAAAAAAAAAAATAAGTAGAGCCTCTAATCTTCAAGACTATAGATATGGGTGCCATAAATCGTCTTGGGTTCAACATTAATATATGCAACGACTTTTATGCCAGATGCAAACTGTAACCACTTAATTTTCCGGGGTAAACTTAGCGAGCGTTAGGATTCGTTACAAACATTTCTTTTTATTAAAACTTCACTTTATTAATTCATTGATGACATTAAATTTGATTTCATTTGGTTTTCTCCTTGACGTTTCCGTGTTTTCGTCGTAGCTCGCCTCCGCTCGTCTGCTCTACTCGCCTTGACTTGATCCTGCTCGTTGCTTCCGCTCAACGTGATGCGACTCTGCTGGTACGACTCCGCTCGCCTTGACTTGACCTGTCTTTGCTCGTCATCTCTCCCTGTTTTCGTCTCCGCGTGTGGCCTCTGCTTTGTTCGTTCTGGTTCTGCTCTGTCTGCTTGTTGTGATTTGGCGTAGTTCATCGTAATTTGTAGTAGCTGGTTTTAGCTCGACTCCTGGCACGACTCTGCTCGCCTTGATTTGACCCTGGCGCTGATCGTCATCTCGTCTTTGCTCTGTTCTGTTCGCCTGATCTGCTCTGTTCGCCTGATCTGCTCTGTCGGCAGTTGCTCTGCTCTGCTCGTCGTGGCTTGCTCTGCTCGTCGTGGCTTTGCTGTGCTCGTAGCTGCTTTGTTCTGCTTGTTATAGCTCGCTCTGCACGTCGTGACTCGCTCTGCGCGTCGTGGCTCGCTCTGCTCGTCGCGGCTCGATTCTGTTCTGCTTGGCTCTGCTGGGCTCGTCTCTGCTTGGCACTACTCTGCTTGACTCTGCTGGGCTCGTCTCTGCTATGCTTGGCTCTGCTGGGCTTGTAAGTGCTCTTCTTGGCTCTGCTCCGCTTGACTCTGCTGGGCTCATCACTGCTCTGCTTGGCTTTGCTGGGCTTGTCAGTGCTCTTCTTGGCTCTGCTCTGCTTAGCTCTGCTGGGCTCGTCTCTGCTCCGCTTGGCTCTGCTGGGCTCGTCAGTGTTCTGTTTGGTCGTGGAATAACCGGTCGCAAGCTCTCAAAGGGGAAGTCTAACTCCATGACCTTATCCTGTTTGGCGAACGATTAGAAAAGAATGTCCGGCCAGTGTGTCGACCTCTTCAATTCTGCGTGTTGGTGGAATTCTAAATCCGCAAACCAAACGCAGGTTGAATTGGTCGAGCTCGGTACTCAAAGTTGCTGAAAGGGGAAGTCTAACTCCACAACCTTCTTCGCAGCCTGATCACCTAACCGCAAATCATAAATCAAGTAAAATTCTGTTCTATGTTTAATTCGTTGTTCTAGTTGTTTGTCAGGTTTTTGTGTACGGAAAGTTTTACGAGAATTTCCGTCCTTACACTCCTCCAAATCCTGTCAAAGAATTTTGGTTTTTTCGAGATCAAAGACAGCTTATGCAACAAAATTGAAATTTTGGACTTATTTGTGAGTATATATTAGAAAAGTACTTTGGATGTTACTTTTGCAGTGGCACGCTACCAGGAGGGCGAACTTCAATATAATTCGCATGTGGAGTGCACAGTAAACATTTTTTATTACTGTCAAAAAACACAGTAAAAATTTTTTACAACATTTATCGTTGGCAATTTGTTGCGAATCAAAAAAATTGTAAAATTAAAACCGAATGTAATTTTACATTTTAATGGCTAATTAAATTAAATTCGGATAGTAAAATTACGTACGTATTGTAAATATATTTCCAATGTAAAATGTAATAGCAAATTGTGGTTGCAATATTTACATGCAGTATAAATTGAGTAACTTTCAAAAATGTGATACATTAATTCAAAAAATTAACATGATAATCAATTAAATTCAATGATTCGAATTAGAATTTGAACTACACAATTAAAATTTTTTATCTCATTTTGCTATAAAATGGTTCCGAAAAACATGTGATTTGAACGCGGAGTAGTTATAATATTTGAGTCCGCAATGATCATTTCTACAGTAAAATGTAAAGGTCGAATCAAACCTGTGATTATAAAAATGCTGACTTTATTTTTCCACTGTTTCAGAAATTAATTCGCACTTTAAACACTCCATCATTTTGATTTAGCATGAACGAAAATAAGACCTCAATCAATTAAGCACACACACTCACTCAAGCCCTTCGATACATTTGGAGTAATTTTTCCTAAGAAGTTTGATTTGTCTGCATATTGCTCGGCTTATTTTGCAATTCAAAATTGTAAAAATACAAATGACAATATATTTTTCAGATTTTTTAGTAGTAACATTACAATTCAGAGGTATATATCATACAGTCGAAGTAAATTTACAATAACTTAAATGTAATAGTGCATTTTACATAGATTTCCATCTAAATTTACACTCTGTTTATACATACTTTACGTAGCATATTTTAATGTGATAATTATTGTAAAGATTGAAAAATTGTTTACTGTGTAGGCAATTTATTGCCTTCTCCGAAAGCTGTAAAATTACTATTGTCAAATTTCATTGCGTACTCTTGTAACTTTTACTAATTACGCTGAAACACATCACTATTAATACGGAAATTCATACATAAGTGTGGAAATTAATAGCCAAAATTGTGTAAATTTACTATTGGTGTGGAAAGGCAAAATTGTACAATGTGTAAAATTACAAACGGTGCGGAGAACACACAAAAAATGTGACAATTTTATGTATGCTTGTTGTTATTATTTATTTATTAATAATATAAATGAATAAACTTCAAGCGAATGGTCGACAGATGAACTCCCAAACGTATTTTGAAGGGCAATCGACAATTGAAAAAATTCAATGAGTTCAATAAACACATGATAATTGAGAAAAACCCTGGATATTGGTTAAAAAGGGTAGAACGTATAAAAGATCGATAACTAAATAAATGCGTATTACTTTATTATTTCAATAATACAGTATTGTTATCGATTTTTAAAAAAAAAAAATTTGCTACCCTCAAAATTTTTTTTTTTACGTTTCATAACGAGTAGACACGAAAAAAGCAAAAAAAAATTTCAGTCCGTCTGTCCGCCGTACGCCGTACGCCGTACGCCGTACGTCTACCGGTGTACGCAAAATTGTTTGAAGGCTCGTAGCACCCAAACCCTTTGAGCTATTTAGTTGAACTTTTTTTCGTGGGTAGAGTGGGCAGTCCCCTTAAAGTGGCCAAATTTGGAGGGGTGGGGGTGTGAGGGGGGAGGAGGGGGAAGTGTTTTAGACGGAAAATTTTGGTTTCTAGATCTCAGCAACCGCTTATGCTAGAAAGCTGAAATTTGGAATTTATATAGAGCTTCAGTAGTGGACCCATTTGCAAAAAAATTGCCGATATACGTGAAGGGGTTTGGGAGTGGGGGGAAAAATAATGCGTCCGAAACGCAAAAAAGGTGAGATCGACACTTTCTAAAATCCATATCTCCTAAACGGTTAATGTCACATAATTGAAACTTAATAAATATCTGTAGGTATACTAGGAGAATAGATCGGAAACAAAAATTTGAGTGGAAGCAGTGGCGTGCGGGGGTGGGGGGTAAAAAACTTTAGATTACGATATCTCACGAACCAATTGCACTACACAAATAAAATTTGGTTTGTGTATAAAGGTTCACAAATGAAGTTTGCTGAAGGCAAAATTTTTTAAGGGGGCGGTGGAGCATGAAAGTGGAGGGGATAAGAATTTTTCTAAAAAATCACGTCTCATATCTCAAGAACCGTGTAAGATAGATGCTTAAAATTTTTACCAGAAGTAGACCTAATAGACCCCTAGCAGAAAAAAAAATTTTGGAAATAAGGGTGTAGAGGGTGAGGGTGGGGGAGGGTGAAAAGGAAAAGGTTCCGATTTTAATATCTCGACAACCTATAATGATATAAAGCTGAAACTTGGTATTTAGATAGAGCTATATTAGTAGCATCTTGGAAAAATATAATTTTTTATAGGGGTAGTATGGTACGGGGGTGGGGGGTGTTTTTCCTATCTTTAGAACGGCTTATGCTGCAAAGTTGAAACTCGGTACGTTTATGTAAATCAACTAGAAAACGAATTTAGATAAAAAAAAAATTCAAATATCCATTGGCGTTCGGAGGGGGGGCAAAAAAAATTATCAGTGGAAATGGAATGCATATATTTTCACGGTTTTCGTCATATCTATTAGGTCTTCCCAAATATTGAATTCATTTTTATTCTACGGTTTCTTCATATAAATACCTAGAAAGTGTTTTCAGGATTTTTTAAAATTCGACCCCTAAGGGGATGCAAAGGGGGTTGTAAACTTTTTCACGAATTCTACTATATCCCCAGGTCTTATCAGATATCGAATATCTTTTCACTTTCACGTGCTTGCGTAATAATCGCTTAAAACTTGTTTTTAAGTTTTTTCCTTTTTCAGCCCCTAAGAGGGTATAAAAGGGTTGAACACGTTTTCACGAGTTCCGTCATTTCTTTTAGAAGTGATAAGAAATTGAATTGGTTCCTACTTTCTCGTGTTGTCTTCATATTTATTTATTAACTCCTTTCAGAATTTTTGGATATTCAACCCCCAAGTGGGTGCAAGGAGGTTGCATATTTGATGATATATCGAATTCACTTTTACTTCCCAAGGTTTCCTATATAAAAAAGACAAAAAATCAATTTCAGTATTTTAGATTATCAATCCTAATGGGTGTAAGGGGGTTGTATGCTTTTCAAAGTTTCGACATATTTCTTAGGTTCGATGAGATATTAGATCGCTTTTCATTTCCACAGACTTTTTATATAATCGCCTACACACCCATTTCTCAATTTTTCAATATTCAACCCCCAAGGGTTTGTATATGTTTTCACAATTTTTGCCATTCCTTAGTTCTGATGAGATATAAAATTGATTATTACGGCCAACCAATTCACGATTTTTCGAATTTCCAGAACCAATTAGGTGTGAAGGGTTTGCTTACGTTTTCAAAAATTTTTCAAAATCCGTCTTGTCTCATGAGATATCAAGTTGCTTCTTATGAAATCGTTTAAAATCCTGTTTCACAATTTTTTCGAAATTCAAACCCCAAGTGGAAGTAATGGGTTTATATACGTTTTAACAATATTTTTAACATATCTCTTAATTCTGATAAGGCAACAAATTCGTTTTTGCTTCTATGGGCTTTTAGTGTACATAATATACTGAAATTCGAATAGTCTACACGGACTTTTTCAATGTTTAATCGGCTAAAAATCTCTATTTTAAATATTTTTATATTAAGAACAAAAATAATTTTCCAAGAAATCTAATAATCTCGAAGCAACTCATGATACACTCCGACTTTGACCGCTCCCGAACTTTGACCCGAAAAATAATAAAGTTTTGCCCAGACTATTGGCAGATTTTTTTTATTACCATGGATTAATAGTTTAATTATAAAAAGTAATAATGATAATAAAAAAAATCTGCCAACAGTCTGGGCGCAACATTATTATTTTTGGGTAGAAGTCCGGAACGCCTTTAATTCCGAGACGCGGTGTAGGTTACTATGTTACTATGGTTACATTACATGAAATCAGATATCTGATATCTCATCAATCCCAAGAAATATGTCGAAAACCTTACGTCCTCTTGGAGTTGGATATCTAAAAATTCTGCAATCAACTTTTTGACAATTATGTAGGAAGCCTTAGGATGTAAAAATGAATTCGATACCTCATTAGAACTAAGAAATATGTAGGAATTTGTGAAAACATATGCAACCCCCTTGCAACCACTTTGGGTTTAAATATCCAGTTTTTAGATATATACGAGTATACAGAAAGCCCGAGGAAGTGAAAACCAATCCGATGTCTTATCACTCCTAAGAGATATGACGGAATTCGTGAAAACGTTTTCAACCCGTTTATACCCCCTTAGGGATTGAAAAAAGAAAAAACTTGAAAAGAAGTTTTAGGTGATTATTAAACAAGCCCGTGGAAGTAAAAAGTTATTCGATATCTAATCAGACTGGAGGGATACGGATGAATTCGTGAAAATGTATACAACCACTTTACACCACCTTGGAGTCGAATTTAAAAAATTCCTGAAAACACTTTCTAGGTATTTATATGAAGAATCCGTAGAATAAAAATGAATTCAATATTTAGGAAGACCTAAAAGATATGACGGAAATCGTGAAAATATATGCATTCCGTATTCATTGATAATTTTTTTTGGCCCCCTTCCGAACGCCAATGGACATTTGAATTTTTTGTTTAATCAATATTACTTTTCTAGTTGATTTACATATACATAATGAGTTTCAATTTTCTAGCATAAGCCGTTCTATAGTTAGGAAAAACACCCCCCACTCCCGTACCATACTACACCTATAAAAAATTATATATATATATATTATATATCCAACATGGCACTACTATAGTTCTATCTAAATATCAAGTTTCAGCTTTTGATGACTATAGGTTCTCGAGATTTAAAAATCGGAATTTTTGCCTTTTCACCCACCCCCACCCTCAGCCCTAGGAGTCTATTCGGCCTACTTCTGGTAAAAATTCTAAGCATCTATCATCTATCACTGTTCTTGAGATATGAGACTTGACTTTTTAGAAAAATACTTATCCCTCCTTATCCTCCATACTCTACCGCCCCCTTAAAAAATTTTACTTTCAGCAAACTTTATTTGTCAACCTTTATACACAAACCGAGTTTCATTTTTCTAGTGCAATTGGTTCGTGAGATATCATAATCTAAAGTTTCGCCCCCCCCCCCACCTCTGCACGTCACTGCCCCCTCTCAAACATTTGTTTCCAATCTATTCTTCTAGTATACCTACAGATGTTCATTAAGTTTTAATTTTGTGACATTAACCGTTTAGGAGATATGGATTTTACAAGGTCTCGGCTTTCGAGCGTTTCGGACGCCTTATTATTCACCCCACTTTATTATTAAAATAGTAAAGTAAAAGGACAATGATAAGAATCATATGAATTAGGTCTTCGTTCCGCAAATGGTATTCCAAAGGAAATCGACCAAAATAAATCAATTTAAAAATACAAAATATGAATATCGCAGGACTGGTTACGCAGACACGTCTATGACGTGATGAATAGAATTTTAGTCGATATGTACGTGTGTACTGCTGCGGTTATTTCAGCAGCAATTTTAAAACTATCTTTTAACGGAAATTACAGTGGGAAATCGGAAAGGTTTTCCGTTGGGGGTTTCTTTCCTGAGTAGATTTTTTTTCGTCTACTTCTTATGGTTATAGACTATGACGCCATGAATAAAATTTTGGTCGATATGTACGTGTGTACTGCTGTGGTTATTTCTATAGCACGAATAGAGCATGATATTAATATCATGGAACAAAAATGACGTTGCAAACTCTGTTGCACTCCAACTTTAACCGCATCTCAAACTTTGATTAAAATATATTAAAGTCGCGAACATATTTAGTGAAGAATACGCCGATTGGAGTGCAATCTTGATATAAAGTTGGCAGTGGATTGATCATAGCTGGAGCAAACCTTTTATTAAAGTATGCAATTGAGATCAAGATGGGCTAGTATTTTGCTGTTTGTCCCCATAGCGCCAACTATGAAGGTCTTGTCTAATAGCGTAAATAGCTTGTATATTACTTAATAATTTTTCTCCCAAGAACAGGAACCAAATGTTCAGTTTGAATGCACCGAAGCAGTAATACCGTCGACAATATGTGATACGACAATCGGCGAAAGTATCTTCGACTAATGTTACTACAACCGGGTGTCTATTACACTGAAGTTGTTTTAGATGTCTCGACTCTATATTTAATCCCATTGGACTATCAACAACTATTGATTGCTTTAGTCAATGTTTCCTATCGCCATATAAATGTACTTAGAAATTACTGTCTACTCTAAGTACTCGTATCTACTATTGCAATGGCGGATTCAGTTTCAAATCCCCTGGACAGATTTCAACCGTAAATTGCAGAACGTTCGTCTGCGGAAACCTTAGATGGGACTGTTTCGTATTGGAAAATTGCTAGTAAAGTATTTGTCTTTAATTTGATATATTCTGTTATTTAAGAAATTCGAGGCCATTTTTATAATTAAGAAGAAGACGAATTGGGTCATTTTAATCGGATTCGAATAAAATTCAATTTTTGGAAAATGTTCAACCTGAATATTAATCGCTGTATCAAGTTCCCATTTTATTGGGTCTGGTGCTCTATTTAGTTATCAAAAGAATCCCTATGTCCTTTTTTATGTTTCTACATGGATGTGTTTTCTGTACTGGGGGGCTTATAAACGTAATCAACATGCCGTACTTAAGTAGGCTATTTATTAATTTTTGATGAGGAACTTGTAGAATCAGAAAAGATATCCTACTTTTTACGACTTTTAAGAATCTACAGGAAGCATTTCTTTTACAGAAACATCGTCCAAAGAGGCTCTATTCATCGAGGGTACTCGTAGTTCCGTTTAATTTCAGACAAAAGCGTAGAGTATTTCAGCAAAACTAAGTGAAAGGAAAGGACTCTGGAATATAATCACGACTAATGTAACTTTTCTTCGAATTTATATACAATATCTTCAAAAAAAAACCAAAAAGCTACAAATATATCGGTGTTATGTTTCCTTCCGGTGTTACTACTGCCCCTCACACCTCTAATAAAAAAATTTATTATTCGAAATTTAATAAAACTAGTGCCTACAATAAAAAACCCACATTCTAGAACGGTGACAATAGAAAGCTGAAAGTTAAACCGTAGGGACACCCTTTTGAAATAAAATTCTGATAGGGGTGGCAAGGCACGCGGGTGGAAAATGTTTATCCTATCTAGAGAACGGATTATGCTAGAAAGTCAAATATTGTTATGGATACCGGAAAAGTAATGTGGTAAGCGCAAAAAATTTCAAATTTCCATTGGCGTACAGAGATGGAACAAAAAATTATCAGTAAAAAGAGAGTATTTACTTTACGAATTCCGTCATATCTTATAGGTCAGTCGAGATATTCAATGCGTTTTACGTGCTCTTAACGCAAGCGTCTAGAAATTGTTTTCAGCATTTTTCGGTATAAAATGGTGTTCATGTTCACGATTTCCGACAAATCTTTTAGGTCTGGTTAGAATTGGTTTTCAATTCAATGAGCTTTCTAAAAATCAATTTCACCAAAAAAGAAATTAATCAATTTGGGAATTTTTGGATAGTCGGTAAGGGGGTTTAAAGTGGTTGTATAGTTTTTTTCGAATTTGGCCATATCTCTTAGGTTCAATGAGATATATCCTATTAGGCTTCCTTATAGAATCGCCTAAATGGAAATCCAATGGATTAGCGTACAGAAATAGAACAAAAAATTATCAGTAAAAAGAGAGTATATATGTACTTTACGAATTCCGCCATATCTTATAGGTCAGTCGAGATATCAAATTCATTTTACTTCTGCGTGCCCTTCACCCTAGAAAGTATTTTTCGGTATAAAATGGTGTTCATTTTCACGATTTCCGACAATTCTTTTAGGTCTGATTAGAATTGGTTTTTATTTCAATGAGCTTTCTAAAAAAACAATTTCAGCAAAAAATTAATGAATCAATTTGTGGATTTTTGGGGGGGTTTGAAGTGGTTGTATAGGTTTTTCCGAATTTGGCCATATCTTTTAGGTTCAATGAAATATATCCCATTAGGCTTCCTTATACAATCGCCTAAAGGGAAACCCAATGGATTGGCGTACAGAAATAGAACAAAAAATTATCAGTATAAAGAGAGTATATATGTACTTTACGAATTCCGCCATATCTTATAGGTCAGTCGAGATATCAAATTCATTTTACTTTTGCGTGCCCTTCACCCTAGAAATTGTTTTCAGTATTTTTCGGTATAAAATGGTGTCCATTTTCACGATTTCCGACAATTCTTTTAGGTCTGATTAGAATTGGTTTTTATTTCAATGAGCTTTCTAAAAAAACAATTTCAACAAAAAATTAATGAATCAATTTGTGGATTTTTGGATAGTTGGTAAGGGGGTTTGAAGTGGTTGTATAGGTTTTTCCGAATTTGGCCATATCTTTTAGGTTCAATGAAATATATCCCATTAGGCTTCCTTATACAATCGCCTAAAGGGAAACCCTTTTTATCTCAGAGAATTCGTGAAAATATATATCACTCTTTTCACCTCCTTAGGGACTGAAGGTACAACAAATCTGAAATTTCCTTTTCGGCTTTTGTATAAATTGCTCGAGGAAGTTGAAATCAATTTAGCAACCTACAGAATATGCCCTTTTTTTACTGAAATTACCTCTTTATAATAGGTCCTTGTATGTACCGCATTTCAACTTTTTATCATAGACCATCATGGCTGATATCCAACCAATGGCGCCCGTACAACATTTTGTTGGGAGAGACAAAGCAATAGATTACGATTGGTGGGTTGAGATTTTGGAAATAAATAGCATGTGACAAATTCTATTTTTAAATTAAAAATAAGTATTTTGTTCAAGAAAGGCGTCGAAATTGACACCTTTTTTGAGATGGCCGCAATTTTATAAAATTCCAAAAAATTAAAAATTCTTCCATCTGTATTAAACTCTGATAGAAGCCTCGATTTTAACTGACCTAGAGTAAAGGTTCGAAGAAGGAAACAACATTTATTCATTGAATCGATAAAAAAAAAGTTAATGAACTGCAAGTAGGGCAAAAAAATACTTTTGTCATTTTAAAATAAAATTTTTGAGATTGCTTCAATTCAAGTTAGCTTTTGTCATATGAAAATTAGACTGTTTGCTTTCCACCCTGCCACACTGCCAAGTTCCAATTTCAAACCTCAAATAGTTCTTGAGAATTGATACGCGATTTTCTATATAAATTATTATTATATTATAAATTATTATCCACGGTCTTGTAGAAGAGCAACAAGGTGGACGGAGTTTTCTTTACTTAAGCTAGTATTACACTGTTTGACCAAGTGGTCAAATTGCAGTTAAGCAATGCGAAATAACGAATTCAAATTAATTACACAGTATCCGCTCGGTCAAATTCGCTTTCTCGCATTGCTTATTACTGCAATTTGACCACTTGGTCAAACATTGTAATACTAGCTTTAAGTTTGTATTACACTGTATGCCACTATGTCAAATATTTGACTATTCCGGCTGGCAAATGCAGTCGGCTAGTGTAATCGACAAAATTTTGTTTGCCACATTTTGACAAGCAAAATTAGTCTGAGCATTACGTCAAATATTTGACAATGTAAAACTAGTATTACATTGTAGACCATGCTGTCAAATATTTGACTATTTTACCTGGCAAATGCTATCAGATAGTGTAATCGCAAATTGTTGTTTGTCACATATTTTTTTTTTTTTGCTATATTTTGACAGAAAACATTTGACTGAACATTTCGTCAAATTTCTTAGTCAAAATTTTGACAGCATGTCATACAGTGTAAAGCTAGTATTACACTGTATGCCATTTTGTCAAATGTTTGTCTATTTTCCCTAGCAATGACAGCATTTGTCAGGGAAAATAGTAGTAGAAAATAGTTTTGTTTGCCACATAACTTGTTTTTGCTTTATTTTGACAGAAAACATTTGACTAAACATTTCGTCAAATTTTTTTTTTTTCAAAATTTTGACAGCATGGCATACAGTGTAATACTAGCTTTAGATATAAGTATTAATTAACGACGTTGTTATGTAGCTACCAAAAATGTTTTTCCTTTGAAAGTCTCTTACAAACAATCGACTTTGAGCTAAATTCAAATACGTTAATCTCTTTTAATTTTCTGAGAAAGATCTGCTTTGTCTAAAACCGGACACGGTGATCTTGAATGGAATCTTCAATTATTATACTGCCTCATTTTATTAATTCGCGTAATGTTATTGTCTTCTTATACTTACGTATTTTTGTACAGAATGTTTTAATTAAATTAAAATTAATCCTTGATTCAAGGTGAACGAAGTCCTTGTATTAATTCCTTAAGTTGTATCGTCACTTCGGCACAATTTGAAAGCACTTTATGATTTCGTACGTATCGTAACTTCTAGTTGTAAAATTCAACAACAAAATAACAAAACATTGGTGTAATCTTGTAAACTTCCGAGTCACTACACATGACACGATAACGTCTTAAATCACTTGAATCAAAAAAAATCACCTGAAGAAGCGTGTGCAAAGTTTATTCAAAGCGTGTACTACACGTTTCACGAAGTGACCCTATTTTTTTTCCAAGCCCGAACAAATCAAGAGAACTATTTTCAACTTCCAAAATTTTGAAATGAAATTTTACCGCGATATTCGTAAGTAGAGTGAACTGGCGCCCAATTTAAACGCACACGTTAGAAATTTGCTGCTGATATGAGTACGAAGCGTGGCCTTAGTTACCCACTGGAAGATCTTATCTTCAATGTTGCTCACCATCTTAGCGCTTTCTCAAAATCCATTCAATTAAAATGTCTAATGAGTCATGTAGATAACAACGTGATAACTTTTGACCACGGCAGACTAAAGATACGGGAGTTAAAAAAAGAAAATATTTTTCATTATGCGGAGGTTTTATTTACGCTTATCCTCGGTACGAATCGATCCGGGACCAATTGAAGTTATCACATTCGACCTTTTTGAAAAAGTTTTTTTTTTGCGGTCGTCTTATGAAATGAATTCGATGAGAAGATGGTCTTTTCGATGGGGAACAATCTTGGAAGTATCTATGCTTATCAGTAGGTATGTGTACGATAATTAGTCCAACTAAAATTGAGAATCAATACCAACGCAACGATATAAATCATAGTACCATACGTGGAACCAGGAGGGAGGTTGCAGCTATTACTGAAAAGTCTGCCAACAGTCTGGGCCCAATTTTACTATTTTTTGGGTGAAGTTATAAACTTTTTCCAAATTCAATAAAAACATACATAAGTAATTAAATATTATATAAATGCATTTAGGAGTGTATGTATATAATGATGTATTTTTATACTCTAGATGAAATCATATAGAGTATTATAAGTTTAATCCAGCCCAAAAGTTTGTAACGCATAGAACCAAGCCTCGGACGAAAAAGTTATATATTATTTTTTGTTTATTTGTGGCCAAAAACTTCAAATCCGCTTGACGTCCGTCCGTCCGTCTGTCCGTTAGCACGATAACTCAAGAACGCCTTCACCTAGGATCTGGAAATTTTGAATCTGGTTGAATTTGTAAGGCTAAGTTCGTTAATGGGCAAAATCGTCCTACTCCTTCGGGTAGCTGCCATACAAAATGTTCTTAAAACACGTGTTCAAGAATAATGGCCGATAACTTCGGAAGGGTTTAAGCTACGACTTTGAAATTTTGTATGTGTTAATTTTCCAATAGTTGAAGCTAAATGTATAATCATGAAAAAAAAATCTTTTAGTCCTTCGTGTAGGTGCCATACAAATATCCTGTTAAAATGTCTTAACTTTATTTACGGAACTCACTATAATTCAAGTTATCGTTTAGCCACGAATTCGGAATTTTGTACAAATTAGTTTTGAATAAAAACGAAGTTCGAGTTTACTAGTCAACGAAATCCTTTTACTCCTTCTGGTATCTTCCATACAAAAAATCCTTAAGACACCTGTTCAAATATATTTTCCGAGAACTTTTGAACGCTTCAAGCTTGGAATTTGAAATTTTGTACTCACTAATTTTTGATTGGTTCCAAGGAAAAGGATAAATATGTAAGAAATCGAGTTAGTCCTTCCTGCTTCTCCATGTAAAAGTCATTAAAAAAGGATAATTTTACTTTATTATTTTTTAATAACAAAGTATTGTGATCGATCTGAAATTTCAAAAAAATTTGCTACCCTGAAATTTGGTATTTTTACGTTTTAGGTCTAGTAAGCCCCTAAAAAGCAAATGTCGGTCTGGCCGCCGTAGACGCCGTCCGCCGTACGCCATACGCAAAATTGTTTGAAGGCCGTTGAGATATTAAGATGAAATTTTTATGGTGGGTAGATTGGATGAACCCTTTGGATTACAATATCTTCCAAACCAATTACACATAGAAAATAAAATTTAGTTTCTGTACATGGGAATCACAAGAGGAGTCTACTGAAAGTAAATTTTAAGAGAGGGGAGGTGGAGCATGAAAGAGCGGGGGAGAGCGATTTTTAAAAAAATTTCATTTTTATATCAAAAACCGAACCAGATATGATCTTGAGTTGGGGTCGGTAGACCACTAGTAGGGAAAAAAAAATTTTTGGGGTCGGTGTGTAGGGGGGGATTGTTAAAGGGGGTAGAAAGGAAAAAAATTCTGATTTTTATTTCTCGAAAACTGTAATGAATAGACAGCTAAAAATTTAGGATTATATAGAGCCATTATAGAGACATCATAGAAAATTTTTGATAGGGGTAGCAAGGTACGGGGGTGAGGGTTGGTTTTTAATATCTCAGAAACGACTTATGCTAGAAAGTTGAAACTTAGTACGTTTATGTAGTTGTGCAAAAAAAAGGTCAGATTTTTATTGGCGTTCAGAGGTTGAGTAAAAACAATATCCATGAATCCACATTTTCACGAATTTCGTTAAAACTTTTAGACATGTCGAGCTATCAAAGCAATTTTACTTCTGCGGGCTATTTATATAAGCGTCTAGAAACGATCTTAAAAATTTTTCGATATCCAACCCCTAAGGGGGTGTAAAGTGGTTGTGTACATATTCACGAATTCTGATATATTTCTTAGGTATAATGAGATTTGGAGATCACTTTCACTTCTATAAGCTTTAAACATAGTCAGGGAAAAACCGATTTAAGTATTTTTCCCTATTAAACCTCCTGGGGGAAAGTTTCAAATAGCCACCTGGTTATTCCTTAGGTTGTCAGTCTCATAGTAACCTACACCGCATCTCAGCATTAAACACGTTTCGGACTCCTATCCATAAAATAATAAAGTTGCGCCCAGACTGTTGTCAGATTTTTTTTTTGATGACCCACCCAGTTCAAGATATGAAATCAAACAATGAATATTGTCTTTTAGTTTTAGGTAGCAATCAAATGGGAGTCCTTAATAAAGGACATACAAAATGCACACACATATCCCACTTTATCCCCAACTATAATATCAATCGGAGTTCAGTATTCATCTAGAGTATCATACGATTGGCTTGCAGCCGATCGTGACAGCAATATGTTTTGTACTTATTTTCTATTGATTATTATTTACATTTTTGTATTTCTGTTATAAGCTATCAGTATTTAACTGGACATTGTCACATGAGGAAGCATCTCAATAGGATTGGTCTCTCTGAGACTAAAATTTGCAGAATATACAATGATGAAGACGAAACACCAGAGCATATCCTCTGTGAATGTGAGGGTTTAACTCGCAAAAGGCTTCGTCACTTCGGTCAGGGTTTCATGGAGCCAGCGGAATTCCTGACCATTCCTCTTCGCAAAATACTAGGCTTCATTGAAAGCGCAGGGATCGAAGAGGAATCATAATCAAACCGGGGGGACGTCACAATAAGCCCAACTGTAGCTGCAGTGACAGAGGTTAACCACACCAACCCCTATTTCCAAATCTAATCTAATCTAGAGGTTGAATATCAAAAAATTAACCCGTTAAAGGGTCATTCCATCAAGAATCGCCAAAAATGATGAAATTTGTGACTTACCATCTCCGATTCTTTTGAAAATTTTTGTACTTTAAGAACTAGTGAAAAAAATAATTGAAATTCAATTTTTTGTTTTTATCTCATTTTTTTGTTAGTTATAGTATGTTAAAGTTTTCGCAAAAATGGTGTCTAAGTCAGTCCTCTTTGAAAATTCATATCTTTGATAATTTTTATCCTAGAATAATATAATAGGGCTTATTTTAAAGGAGGAGGTTGTCGCAATATAAAAAAAATACGAATAAAAATAAAAAAAATTTTTTTTTAAGGATAAAGATTTTTTTTCTTGAATATCTCAAAACCCGATTTTTTTTTATTTTTTTTATATTTTGTGGGTTATACTGTTTTCCAAAATATACCAATAAATTAACTTGGGATCTCAATGGGATCGGGGTCAAAACAATCGAAGAACATCAGTGCTTCTCAATTACTTTATAGAAAAAGGGCCATTCAATCAAGAATCGCCAAAAGTGTGACCTTACCATCGCCGATTCTTTTGAAAATTTATGTTCTCGAAGAATTAGTGAAAAAAAAATAGAATTTTAATTTTTTGTTTCTATCTAATTTTTTTTGTTAGTTATAGCATGTTTAAGATTACGCAAAAAAAGTGTCCAAGTCCTCTTTGAAAATTCATATCTCTGGTAATTTTGATTCTTGTTAGTAGAAATCTAATTAGACCTGGGGGATATGGCAGAATTCGTGAAAAGTATACAACCACTTTACACCCCCTTAGGGGTAGAATTTCAAAAAATCCTGAAAATACTCTCTAGGTATTTATATGAAGAAGCCGTAGAATTAAAATGAATTCAATATTTGAGAAGACCTAATAGATATGACGAAAATCGTGAAAATTATATGCATTCCATTTTCACTGATCATTTTTTTCGCCCCCTTCCAAACGACAAAAGATGTTTGAAAAATTTTTTTTTCTAAATTTCTTTTCTAGTTAATTTACCGAATTTCGACTTTGTACCATGAGCCGTTCTATAGATAGGAAAAACACCCCTCACCCCCTATAAAAAACTATATTTTTCCAACATACCACTAGTATAGCTCTATCCAAATACCAAGTTTCAGATTTCTATCATTATAGGTTCTCGAGATATAATCGGAATCTTTTTCTTTTCTGCCTCCCCCACTCTACCCTCTACACCCACACCCTTAAAAAAATTTACTTTCATTAAACTTCGTTTTTCGTTTGTCCACCTTTATAAATAAACCGAATTTTATTTTTCGTGAGATATCGTAATCTAAAGTTGTCGACCCCCACTCCCCCCCCCCCCCCCGTACTCTACTGCCACCACTCAAAAATTTGTTGCCGATCTATTGTCCTAGTATACCTACAGATATTTATAAAGTTTTAATTTCGTGACATTAACCGTTTAGGAGATATGGATTTTAAAATGTCTCGCTCTCGGCTTTCTTGCGATTCGGACGCATAATTTTTCCCCCCACTCTTACATCCCTTCACCCATATCGGACATTTTTTTGCAAATGGGTCCACTATCGAAGCTCTAAATTAGTTCTAAGTTTCAGCTTCCTAGCGTAAGCGGTTGCTGAGATCTAGAAACCAAAATTTTCCGTCTAAAACGCTTCCCCCACTTCCGCCCTCGCACCCATACCCATCAAAATATCGTCACTTCAAGGGGCCTACCCAGTCTATTCATAAAAAATTTCAATTTCAATTTAACAGCTCAAAGGGTTTGGGAGCTACGAGCTTTCAAACGGTTTTGCGTACAGCGGTCGACGTACGGCGGACTGAAGATGGACTGAATTTTTTTTTTGCTTTTTTCGTGAACGTGAACGTGGAAAAAAAATTTTGAGGGTAGCAAATTTTTTGTTTTTTTAAAAATCGATCACAATACTGTATTATTGAAATAATAAAGTAAAAGTGTTAATTATTTAAAAACCGATGAGTAATCTAATGAGAAAATCTGTGTAATTACTAACTTTGCAGAATTTTAAACTTAACCTCTTTCTTTTTTTTCGCACCAAACACACAATAATGAGATCAATTTAAATAAATATAAACATTTCCTCATTTTATGATTTATTTATAGGTACGTAATTCATGTGCCTAAAGAAAACAAAGGTGGCATGAATGTTTGCAATTCTTTCTAAAACGGATAAAGATTAAAAAGTGTTCCTTCATCTCGCACTAAATTTCAAAGATACCCACATCATTAAATCGCTCGAATTTTTTCTGTAATCTCAAAACAACGAGTTTGGGCTTACCAAAATATTTTATATTTATGTTGACTTTCAACCTCATATTTTTTAACACGAAAAAAGCTCAGATAAAAGTTTTGGTTTTTTTATACTTTAAAAAAGTATAAAAAAAAGGTAATTTACTTGCTTAACAACATTGTTACTTATTTGCTGAAAATTGTATATTCATTCTTAACATGTTTATTTTATTATAATACCACTTTTATACCTCTGATAAATATATGCACTATGTCTGTATGTAGGTATCCGAAAAAAACCAAATTAAATTAATATATTCCTATTTTTATTATTTACATTTTTGTTGCTAGCACAGTATTTTTATTAATGTTAACGTTTTTCTGAATAAAAAATACACAAAGAAATGTAAATATAATCGCATCGTAATAATGCTCGTAAATTGCTACCTCGGAAAACAGAGATAGCAGAGAAAACGCGATAGCAAAAATGCACATTGTATCTACATTCTACAGTATTCTTCTAATTCAATATTTAAATACGCAAGATTGCATAATTTATTTTGATATGAATTTAATATACGCCGGAAAGTAGACTATTCAAAATTTTTATCACATACGTGAAACCATCGTAGTGGTGTCACCTTACCTCAAAAGATGGCGTCGTATGTATCGCTTGGCGAGCTTAGTGCTGTTACTTTCCTCACGTAATTCTTTTCTCGTCTCGTCTATCGTTTATTTTTCTTTGCAGGGCATAGAGCGCAAAGACAAGTGAACCATGAATGAATTTCTTGCGTTTTTAATTTTCTTTGCGTGGTAGAGAGCGAAGTGAGTCAAGAATGATTTTCTTGCCTCTTCTCCATCGAATCCGCATGGATAGATTGCAAAACGCTTGTTCGTTGCCCTCATTAATTTGCTTTGGTCGCATCACAAAGTTATATTTATATATTAATTTATAGTTTAACTTTCCGGAAGATTGAATATTATTTTTCTGAAAAGTTCTTGCTTGACTGTTGCAAAATCGAAAAAGATGTATTTCATGGATCAAATGAATGCCAATTAAGGGGTTGGGTTAAAATCCGTGTTCTAAAATATCGTTTTTCCGAAATCTCGTTTTACCAAATCTAGTTTTCTCATTAAAATTGAAAAATCCGGTTTTTGACCCAACTAAAGCCGGAAAACATCTTAATGAATGGGTTGTATGTTTTGGTCATAGATATGTGATTTAAATTTCATTCAATTATTATATAAAATCCCATGTTCTAAAAAATTCGGTTTTTTTTAAAAAAACCTTTTCTCAAATTCTATTTCTTCTTGAATTTCTTAACCCCTTCGCCGTTTCTTGAATTTCTTAACCCCACCGCCGTTTCTTGAATTGTTTAACTCCTTCGCCGTTTCTTGAATTTTTTAACCTACGCCGTTTCTGGAATTTCTTAACCTATGTCATTTCTTGAATTTTTTAACCTATGCCGTTTCTGGAATTTCTTAACCCCTCTATCGTTTCTTGAATTTTTTAACCCGTCCGCCAATCCTTAAACTTTTTAACTTCTCCGTCGTTTCTTTAACTACTTAACCTCCACCGTTTCTTGAATTTCTTAAATCATCCATCGTTTCTTGAATTTCTTAACCCCTCCAACGTTTCTTAAATTTCTTAACCTCCGCCGTCTCTTGAATTTCTTAACCTCCGCCGTCTCTTGAAATTCTCAACCTCCGCCATCTCTTGAATTTCTTAACCTCCGCCGTCTCTAGAATATCTTAACCTCCGCCGTCTCTTGAAGTTCTTAATCTCCACTGTCTCTTGATATTCTTAACCTCCGCCGTCTCTTGAATTTCTCAACCTCCGCCGTATTTTGAAGTTTTTAATCTTCACTGTCTGTTGAATTTCTTAACCTCCGCCGTCTCTTAAATTTCTTAACCTCCGCCGTCTCTTGAATTTTTGAACCTCCGCCGTCTCTTGAAGTTCTTAATCTCCACTGTCCCTTGAAATTCTTAAGCCTCAGTTATAAAGGTTACGATCCGATCCGATCCGGAAAACGGAGAGTGTTGAGTTTCTCCATCCGACACACATCTAAAGGGAATTTCGGAACGCCTGGTCACAATCGTTCCGGTAATTAGCCGAGACACAAAACGGAGGGGTAAAGTTGACCAACTTTTAAGTTCTATCCATTTCGACGCTAAGAGGTGAATTGTTGAATTACACCACCTCCTTCGCCTCACTAAAAATCAAAATTACACCTCGACAGTAGCACTTTGATGGATGTCGGAACGGAATTATTGTGCCTAGAAATTTTTCCCCTCCGACGTTGCCGGATCGGATCGGAACCATTATAACTGAGGCTTTAACCTCCTCCGTATCTTGAAGTTCTTAATCTCCACTGTCTCTTGAATTTCTTAACCTCCGCCGTCTCTTGAATTTCTTAACCTCCTCCGTATCTTGAAGTTCTTAATCTCCACTGTCTCTTGAATTTCTGAACCTCCGCCGTCTCTTAAATTTCATTAAATTACAATATCTTCAGAATCATATGTACAAGAAAACTAAAATTTGGATGGTATATGTAGGATTACAAATGCAGTCCACTAAATGTAAAATTGTTGAGGGAGGAAGTGGAGCACAGAAGTGGGGAATTGTAACTTTTCAAAAACCTTAATTTTTGTATTTCAAGAACCGTACCAGGTATGTTCTTAAAAATTTTAAAGGAGGTAGGTTCAGTCAAAGTATAGCAGAAAAAAAAATGTTGAGGATGCGGAGCGGAGGTGGAAAGTAAAAAATACTTATTCTTATTTCTCGAAAACGCAAGAGATATAAAGCTAAAAATTTACGACGATATGGAGCCACAATAAAAAGCATTCTAGAAAAATTAAATTCTTGAAAGATGAGCGAGATGCGAAGCTGGGCGGATTTAGAATCTCAGGCATGGCGTATGCTAAAAAGTTGAAACTTATTACGTATATGTAGATGTACCACAGAAAGAATTAAAATTAAGAAAAAGATCAGATTTTCATTTGCGTACAAAGGTGGAGTAAAAAAACATGTCCGTGAAAAGTGGTTTTTCTACATTTTCACGAATTTCGTTATATCTTTTACGCATGTCGAGTCATCACATTAACTTTACTAAACGCCTGAAAACACATTTCCAAATCTTTCTATATCCAATCCCTAAGGGGATGGAAAGTGGTTTACATTTTCTTGGGTCTAATGATATACCGAATTTGCTTTCACTTCTAAAGGCTTTAAATATAATCGGGAAAAAACGAATTTAAGCATTTTTTGATATTCATCCACCTAGGGGATGTAAAATATTGTTCAAGTTTTCATAAATTCCGAATATTTTAGGTTTAATGAAATCGAATTCGCTTTTACTTCTATGGGCTTTATAATGATCTAAAAATTAATTTCACGATTTTGCAATATTCAACCCCTAAGAGGGTGTTAAGTGAATGTGTTCGTTTTTACGAATTTCGACATATCGCTTATCCCTGATGAAATATCAAATTATTTTTTACTAACAGGCTTTCTATATAATCGCGTAATAATCGGGTACAACATTTTTTGATATTTAACCCCTAAAGGTCTATGTCGAAAGGACGAAAACGGAAGTAAATAAAAAAGAATAACCAGGAGGGTATTCGGAACGTTATTTTTTAGGGTCTCAATCGCGTAGTTACTTACATCACACTTCAGCATTAGGGAAGGGTTCATGCTACTTTAGCCGTTTGAAAAAATCGATATTTTTTTTTGCATTTCTCGAAAGTATGTATAATATATTTAAAAATTTTGTTTGAAAAATTCATAACGATCTGATCACTCTAAGGGTATTTTTCCATGCCTTTTGCGTTGCTATCTGAGGTGGCTCTACTGCTTTCACTGGCAGTTATTTTTCGAAATTTGAACGATTAACGCTTTTCTGGGTGCAAAGTCGAAGCAAATCGTAAGAATTACAAACATCCTCCTGCTCTTGTAGAGCAAAGCAAGACGTCTTAAAACCCATCTATGATGATTTAACCAAGCAAGAATTGCTCGATTTTGCAAAAATAAAACTTTAAACGCGTTTTTCTCGAAATAACGTTTTCTCGTCTCGCGGGACTGAAATTTTCTAAACCACTCAACCGATCTTGATGAAATTTGGACCACTTATTGCTGAAATGTATAATTTCATCTGGAACTAGAACCAAGTCAAAATTTTCGTTTTTACTATATATTTTTTTGCAACAGTGAAAAAAGTATCATTTTTTGATGCCCTTTCGAAAAATCTCCGCTATTTTATGCATGAATATTTGAATTTCTAGTTCCGGACATAATCACAGTTGTATTGAATCTAAAACTTTATGATTTTTAAGTTTCAGATGAATCTGCTCAACGAAAACAATTCTGTCAGTCACCTACCTATTTTTCGGGCAGTTACTTTTATCTGGGATTTTTTAGCAACAAAAACTATAAAAAGTAAAATAAAAGTTTTTTTTAGAGTACATTTATTAAGCCCAAAAAGAATTACATCAATATTTATTCTAGCTACCCTTACAAAAATTCCTAAAAATAGCCCTTTTTGGAGCGTCCAAAGTAGCATGAATCCTTAAATGCGTTCAGGACTTTTACCCAAAAAATAATAAAGTTACGTCCTGACTGTGGGCAGATTTTACTTTATTATTTTCTAATAATACAGTATTGTGATCGATAATTAAAAAAAACATAACGCAGTCACGATCGGCTGCAAGCCAATCGTATGATACTCTAGATGAAATACTGAACTCCGATTTATATTTTAGTTGGGAATATATCAAAAGAATGAGGAGTGCACATACAATTATTGCATGACCTTTTATTTACAGGTAGAAACGTTTGTATAGTTGCTACTCGATGGATGGTTAAACGATTTCTTGAGTTATAGTGAGTTTCATAAATTAAGTTGGGAAATTTTTACAGAATTTTTGTATGGCAACTACATGAAGGACTTACGGGATATTTTTCATATTAATACCTTCAGCTGCGACTATTATAAAATCAACGTATACAAAATTTCAAAGTCGTAACTTAAAGCGTTCTAAAGTTATCGTTCAATATTGGTGAACACGTGTTTTAAGAACTTTTGTATGACAGCTACCCGAAGGAGTTGATGGATTGCGCTAATTAATGAAATCAGTCTTGCTTTTGATATAAAACTAATTCCTGTAAAATTTTGATTCCCTGTTTTAACTTATACTAGAGTTATAGTGGATTCTGTAACTTGTATACATTTTTGAAGGACTTTTATAGGCTCCTACATGAAGGACTCATTCGATTTGCATCATATTCGGAACTTTCACTTCAAACATTGTAAACTTTAAGTATGCAAAATTTCAAGTTCCTAACTTGAAGCATTCGAGCAAAAATTGTGAATATGTGTTTTAAGGACTCTTGTATGGGAGGTACCCGAAGGAGTGGAAGGATATCGCCCATTAACGAACTTAGCCTTACTTTTTCCATTTTACAGGTGGTGACCTAATTTCAACTTCCTAGGCCAACGCGTTCTTGAGTTATCGTGCAAACGGACGGACGGACGGACAGACAGACGGACGGACGGACACACAGCAAACGGATTTGGGGTTTTTGGCCACAACTAAACACAAAATAATATATAACTTTTTTTCGTCCGAGGCTCGGTTCTATGCGTTACAAACTTTTCGGGCTGGATTAAACTTATAATACTCTATATGATTTCATCTAGAGTATAAAAATTTGCTACCTTGAAAATTTTTTTTTTCCCGTTTCATGACTCGTAGACACGAAAAAAGCAAAAAAAAATTTCAGTCCGTCTGTCCGCCGTACGGCGGTACGCAAAATCGTTTGAAGGCTCGTAGCTCCCAAACGGTTCGAGATATTAAATTTAATTTTTTTTTTATGAATAGACTGGGTAGGCCCGTTGAAGTGAACAAATTCTGAGGGGTGGGGGTGTGAGGAGGGAGGAGGGGGAAGCGTTTTAGACGAAAAATTTTGGTTTTTAGATCTCAGCAACCGCTTATGCTAGGATTTCTAAAAAATCACGTCTCATATCTCAAGAACAGTGTGAGGTAGATGCTTAAAATTTTTACCAGAAATAGGTCTAATAGACCCCTATCAGGGGTTTTGAGGGTGAGGGTGTAGAGGGTGAGGATGAAAAGGAAAAAGTTTCGATTTTTATATCTCGAAAACCTATAATGATATAAAGCTGAAACATGGTATTTAGATAGAGCTATAGTAGTAGCATCTTGGAAAAACATAATTTTTTATAAGGGTAGTATGGTATATATATGTAAATCAACTAGAAAAGTAATTTAGATAAAAAAAATTTTCAAATATCCATTGGCCTTCGGAAGGGGGGCGAAAAAATGTATTAGTGAAAATGGAATGCATATATTTTCACGATTTTCGTCATATCTATTAGGTCTTCCCAAATATTTAATTCATTTTTATTCTACGACTTCTTCATACAAATAACCAGAAAGAGTTTTCAGGATTTTATAAAATTCGACCCCTAAGGGGGTGTAAAGGGGTTGTATACTTATTCACGAATTCTGCCATATCCCCCAGGTCTGATCAAATATCGAATATCTTTTCACTTTCACGGGCTTCCGTAATAATCGCCAAAAACTTATTTTTAAGTTTTTTCCTTTTTCAGCCCCTAAGAGGATATAAAAGGGTCGAACAAGTTTTCGCAAATTCCGTCATATCCTTTAGAAGTGATAAATAATTCAATTGTTTTTACTTTCTCGTGCTGTTTTCATATTTATCTATTAATTTTTTTCAGAATTTTTGGATATTCAACCCCCAAGGAGGTTGCATATGTTTTCACAGATTCTTACATATTGCTTAGATCTGATGATATATCGAATTCATTTTTACTTCCCAAGGTTTCCCATATAAAAGTCAATTTCAGTATTTTCAGATTTTCAATCCTAAGGGGTGTAAGGGGGTTGTATGCTTTTCAAAGGTTCAACATATTTCTTAGGTTTGATGAGATATTAGATCGCTTTTCATTTCCACAGACTTTTTATATAATCGCCTACAAACCCATTTCTCAATTTTTGGATATTCAACCCCCAAGGGCTTGCATATGTTTTCACAAATTTTGCCATCCCTTAGTTCTGATGAGATATAAAATTGGTTGTTATGGCATTTGATGTAATGACCTAAAAACCAATTTCACGATTTTTCGAATTTCAAGAACCAAGGGGGTGTGAAGAGTTTGCTTACGTTTTCACAAATTTTTCAAAATCCCTCGTGTCTCATGAGATATCAAGTTAGTTCTTATGAAATCGTTTAAAAACCTGTTTCACAATTTTTTCGAAATTCAAACCCCAAGTGGAAGTAATGGGTTTGTATACGTTTTAACAATTCGTCATATCTCTTAAGTCTGATAAGGCAACAAATTCGTTTTAACTTCTATGGACTTTTAGTGTACATAATATACCGAAATTCGTATAGTCTACAAGGGCCTTTTCAATGTTTAATTGGCTAAAAATTTATATTTTAAATATTTTTATTTTAAGAACAAAATTAACTTTCCAAGAAACTTCATAATCTCGAAACAACTGATAATATGCTCCGACTTTGACCGCTCCCGAACTTTGACCCGAAAAATAATAAAGTTTCGCCCAGACCATTGGCAGATTTTTTATGTTAGTTTTCGATGAATTTTCTTTAACTTGCATTTCAATAAATTAACAAAGTGAATTAATCTTTAAGAATCTTTTGGTTGTTTTCGACGTCAGAGGAGTTTCGTGTGTGAAACACCAGCACGAAAATCTCGACTGGGATCGATCGCTTGAGGACATGACAATTGAAAAACTTACACTTTAAAGGGCAGTTTTAAATTGTGTGGGACTAGGTCCGAAGAAGCTGTTTCATCATCGGGTTGGCTTGATTCATCAGAGGGTGTATGCATTGTATAAGACAATCAATAATAATTTAAAAGTACTGTAGTCATTCCTCATCAAAAGAACTATTCTTGTTGATAATACAATGCTAAAGATTAGGAGACACTAATCTAAATGATAAAAGGACGAATTTATTCCGTGGAGGCTCCTTTCTACTCCTATCACATAGATTAGCTCCTCGGGTGACAAAAGATAAGTAAGTTTGTTGGAAGAATTATCAATAAGGAAGTATTGCCAAACTTTTTCTTATAGAGGTTTCTCCAGTATTTCGTGAACACTTTGACTTAACTGATGTACCCTGGATGCAGAACAACCAATAAAAGTAAATATAACCGAAATATGGCTATGAAAGCAATTTCCAAATGGAACTATGCCTAAATTCACATATGCCTAAATAAAGATTTCTTCTTATCTCTATACAAATTCCAGTCTATTATCATGAAGATGTGATAGCGGAGACAAACACCATCGTATCTCATTTTTCGCTTCGAAGCAACTGTTACCACGAGTATAGTTACTCGTAAATATACTCAAATTTAGTAATAAAGTAAACGATAAAATGGAGCTACACATACGTTACATTGTTACGTACATACGCATCTAATCAAAATGAATATAACTTAATAACAAACTTTTAAGAAAATGTTGTAAGATTTGTTACTTCAAGACTGAAGAACTTCAGTCAATCGTAAACTGTTTACTAGCTACTTTGTATATAATTAACCTTTCACAACATGAAATTACTCACGACTTACATTATCACAGATCTTCCACAATATTGTTTTTATTTTAGTAATGAAACAACATTCAAGTGCATTACTTTTTTTTCGTTATCTGAACATGAATACTGATAAGAAGAGTATTGTGAAGATAACGAAAATACTCTCTTATGGTGAAGATTGACGTGTAAACTACACCATAGTTTGCCTTACTCTGTTTTTAGAGTTAATCAATAGGTCACAGAAAAATTATTGTTAAACTTTTACAAAAATTCAATACGAGTTGATACTATGTATGTGACTATTGATATAAAACAATTTTCTATCCCAACTGTGTTAAGTGTTAGCGTTTAACCTTCATTTTACAGCATACAATACTTTATTTAATCCGCTTTACAATTCAGGTTGCATTTATGTTTCGTTTTTCATCTTCAATAATCGCTAGATAATCGCATCATTTTAATTTCCGCCATAAGTAAACTTAATTGCTTCTGTCGATGACTTCAAAGAAAAAAAACCCTGGTACTGTTTTAATCGGATGTGTCATAAGTCAACTAACATGAGGCAATTAAAGGAATTATTTCTTTGACTTTCTTCAGCTGCGTCTTCATCAATTTCACATGCACATAAGTATGCGACTTCGTCCTGCACATTAATGCAGGTATTAGATGACCAATAACCTTAGATCGAACAGCAGCACGGAGTAAAATTAAGTAATTTTATCGTAATGATGGTCTCGAGAGAGCGCAGCAAGACACTTTCAGTCTACATTTCAATGCTTTTGTACTAAACTTAAACTTTAGTTTAATTTAGGTAATAACGAATTTATTACGAAGAGGAAAAAAATTTAATAACCCTGAAAAGTACTTACCTATAAATCGAATAAGAGTTTTGTCAGTTGTGAAATTATGTTATTATGTGAAAAATAATTATGACCGTGAATGGTGAAAGCGGTGAAATATAATTTGAGCATTAGTCCACGCTGATTTGAAATCGTTAAAACGTACACAATCATTTTACACTCCCTTAGGGGTTGAGTATAGCAAAATACTGAAATTAATTTTAAGGCGATTATATTTAAAGAAATTCGTGATAACTTGCAAAACCACCTTAGGGAAATCAGTATAGAAAATTATAAAATTGCTTTTTTGCGATCATATTAAAAACCTTTAGATGTAAAAGCGAATTCGATATCGTATTAGACCTAAAAAATGTGTCAGAATTCGTGAAAACGTACACAACTGCTTTACACTCCCTTAGAGGTTGAATATTTAAAAATCTGGAAAACAATTTCTAGTCGCAATTTGTTTGCACCACTTATGTACGCCACTGGAAATCCGATTTTCTTTTTTTACTTAAGTTACTTCTGTATTATTGTATATACATATCAAGTTTCAACTTTCTAGGCTGAGTGTTTTCCGAGATATAAAAACAACATTTTTTAGTCTAAAACGCTCCCCCACTTCCCTCCTTGTATCCGAACCTCCAAAAGTGTTCACCCAATATAACCACCGAAAAGAAATTTAGCTTAATATCTCAACGAGTTTGTGACCTACGTGTCTTCAAACACATTTCAATACGGCGGATAAACAGACATTTACTTTGTTATTTTCTAATAATAAAATATTGTGATCGATCTGAAATTTCCCAAAAATTTTAAATTTTGTATTTACACGTTTTAGGACTAGTAAACCTCAAAAAAGCAAAAAAAATGTCCGTCTGTCCACCGTAGATGCTGTCCGCCGTACGTCATACGCAAAAGCGTTTGAAGGCGCGTAGCTTTCAAACCCGTTGAGATTTTAAATTGGAATTTTTTTTTGTGGATAGATTGAGTGAAGACGAATGATACCTTTTAGGAGTGGGGGGAGGAGGGAGGAGCGTTTTAGACGAAAAATTTTGGTTTCTAAATCTTAGGAACCGATAATGTTAGGAGGCTGAAACTTGAAATTTATGTAGAGCTATGATAGTGGACCCATTTTCAAAAAGTTGATCGGGTTGAGGGCCTCGAAAGCTGGGATCAAGTCATTTTAAAAGCCATATCTCTTGAACGGTTGATATCAGAAACTTTGTGGTTGTCTTAAAGGATGCAAACTACTTCCTGTTGTGAGGGGTAAAAAACTTTGGATTATAATATCTTCTGAACCAATTGTACCAGAAAAATAAAATTTGGTTTGTGTAAGAGTGGAGTCTATTGAAAGTAAAATTTTTGAGGAGGGAGGTGAAGCGCGATGATGGGGGATAGTACTTTTTCAAATAAATCAATTTTTATATCTCAAGAACTTTACCAGATATAAACTTGAAAATTTTACAGGAGTTAGGCGCAGTAGACCTCTGGCGGAGAAAAAAGAATTGTTTGTTGTGGGGGGAGGGGAGGGGGTGATGGTGGGTGGAAAGCAAAAATTTCAGATTTTTATTTGACAAAAACCGTAAGGCTGGCCGCACACTCAAAGAGCAAACCTGTTTTAGTCAAAAACGTTTTTGACTAAACATGTTTTTCATTTCTGTTTAAGTGGAAATTGATTTTTCAGACGCACACTGATTAGTCGCGTGACTTGAAGCTGAAATGTCAATTAGTTTTTTGATATAATATCACTTCGACTTTTAATTGTAACAGACCTGACGCGAAATTTCATTTGTCGGTGATTCTGTTGGGACTTTTGAACGAAGGTGAGCTCCATTTTTGTAAACTTTTCTATTTTTCCATGTTTTGTATCAGAATAACTCTTTTCTGTTCTTTCAAAGTGTACAAAAATTTTAGATAAATGTCTTGAAACTCAATGCAATTTTTTGTGAAGAAAAATTTGGTTGTTGTTGTTGTAGTTCGTCATGCTCTCGTGGTTTTCTGTCAGATCGGTAAAAAAATATAAACATATAAAAAAATTTAAAACAACGTCAACTACACATAAAATAAATTTACGGTTGACATTTCTTCTTGTCACGGCTGCATACTTGGCATTTTTGCACTTGTGCAACCAATCGCTAGTAGCGAACCTGACGAAAAAAACGAGAAGCTGTAGTAATTTATTTTCTTCACAAGAGGTGACTACCATACCACAGTAGTTTCCAGACCGGTATACTCAATCAATCTTGATGAAATTTTAAACAACATATTCCTGAAATGTATAATTACGTCTGGAACTAGAACCAAGTCAAAACTTTCATTTTTATTATTTAAATTGTTGCAAAAAACAGTGAAAAAAATACCATTTCTGATATCTTTTGGAAAAAAAGTCCGCCATTTTGTTATTTATGCATGAATATTTAAATTTCCGGACATAATCACAGCGGTACTAAATCCGAAACTTTTTGATTTTTTTGTTTAAGAATAATAATAGTCACCTACCTATTTTTCGGGCAGTTACTTTCAACACTACTTTCTACTTTTTAACAACAAAACTGTAAAAAGTAATTTAAAAAAAAAATTCAGTTACTTTTAGAGTAGGTATATTTATTAAGCCCAAAATGAATTACATCAATATTTATTACAGCAACATCAAAAAAATTTCCTAAATATAGCACTTTTTAACGTCCAAAGTAGCATGAGCCCATAAATGTTTCGACACGAAACGACGATTGAGCTATTGACGTCGAGCAGCCTAATTGTGACTAAACGCATCTAAACGAGCTCCAAGACACGCGACTAATCAGTGTGCTCTGATCATTGAATTGCTATTAAAACAGCGACATAGTCATAGTTAGTCAAAAACGTTTTTGACTAAAACTGTTTTTGCTCTTTCAGTGTGCGGCCAGCCTTGGGAATAGAAAGCTAAAAATGGATCACTATATATGTAGAGCTACTATAGAGGCGTCCACGAAATATTAAATTTTTGAGAGGGTTGGTAAAGTACGGGGGTGGTTTTTTGTATCTCAGAAACGGCTTATGCTAGAAACTTGAAACTTAGTACGTATATGTAGATATACATACTACAGAAAAAAAGTTCAAATTTTCATTGGCGTACAAATGTGCATGAAAAGGGTTTTTTTTCCACATTTTCACGAATTTCGTGATATATTTTAGGAATGTTTAATTATCAAACTTATTTTACTTCTGCGGGCTCTTCATACAGGTGCATAGAATCATTTTTCCAATTTTTTTGATATCCAAGCCCTAAGGGGATGTAAAGTGTTTTTTTTAAATTTTCACGAATTTCGATTTATTTTTTAGGTCTAATGAGAGATTGAATTCACTTTCAAATCTAAAGGCTTTTAATTTAATCGAGGAAAAAACTGATTTAAACGTTATTCGATATTAAACCCCTAGAGTGGGGCGGATGGTGTAAGGTATTGTTCTCACGAGTTCCGACAAATCTTTTAGTTTTAATGAGATTGAATTCGCTTTTACTTCTATGTGCATTATATGTATATGTATAATGAGGTCAAAATTACCTTCACCGCATCTCAGTGTTAAACGCGTTTCGGACTTCTACCAAAAATATAGTAAAGTTGCGCCCAGACTGATAGCAAGTTTTTTTGCTTTTGTGATCTCTTCCACACGTAATCCGGGAAAATAGAAAAAATCAGAGTAGTATTTTTTTGGAAATTTCAGGCTAATCATATTATTAAAAAATAATAAAACCATTCGTCATAACTTTTTTGATTTATTTAAGGATAGAGGACACTGTTCTACTTCGTCCTTTTCTAAAAAAAAAATATTTCCTTTATCATTTTTTAACTGTAACACGGACTATTACCTGTAATATAAGCCATACATCAAGATCATACAATGAATATAAATTTTTCTGTGAAATTTTAAGCAATTCATTACTTGCCAGTAGTAGAAAATTCTAAAGACTTAAAAGTATCTACCATTAAAATTTCATGATAATCGATGAAGCTCATGTAAAAAAATTAAAAATTTCTGGTCTATTTTTCCTAGAATGACCGTAATACGACTACAACATTTTTCGCGACTTTCTGGTTAGAAATATCACTCTTAAGTTATTTCAGAATTTTTTTTTTATGAAAAATGTGTCTAAAAAGTTTATGAATGAAATCCTCGTTACGAATATGACTCGAAAGTTATTTCAATAACTTTCTTTTTGATATAGCTGACTTTAAAGTTATATGGGCGCCTTTTTGAAACTCGCTTGAATAACTTTATCATATATAGTTAACAATAAAGTTATTCAGGCTAGTTCCTTACATTTAAAATTTAGCAAAATTGCTTCCATAATTGTGGACAGAAACGTATTTCTTAACTTCTAGGTTAATTAGCAACCAAATAGCTATGATCTTTTAAAATAAATTGAGGGCTGTCTATCCTTTTTAGACATTATACGTAAATGATAAAAACAAAGCTTGACTGAGTAACATAATTCTCGAAACATGTACAACAAGATGTTGTATAAAATAGAGGTATTTTGCAACTAATTTTTGTTAACAGAAATTAAATAGATAAAATTAGGTCATAATATAACTTAAAGGTTGCATAAATAACCAACTAGTCGGCGGAGAGTCTAAAGGTGGTAGCTGCAAAGTTATACCTCAACCTCAAAATCATTCCCCCAATTCATCGACACCACGTTGGGACGACGTCGGCGCGATGTTTCGAATTGGACAACTGGTCATTTTCCCATCATTATCCGACGTCGGGGCGACTGATCCATGTTTTTTGGGTAGCCCGAATAGATTCCAATTAGGGAAAACATTTTGTAAGTGTAAGTATAAGGAGGGAGGGTGGAAAGTAAAACATTCTGAGGTTTATATATCTCGAAACCAGTTAGATTTAGCATTATTTAGAATGTTTTAGGTTGTCAGTCTCAGCATCTCTCAGCATTAAACGCGTTCCGGACTTCAACCCAAAAAATTCATATGTTGCGTCCATACTGTTGGCAGATTTTTTCGTATGGAGTAATAGGTGGTAGGTGCGACTAGAAGTCAAGTAAAATACCCCAGTTTGGTCTTAAGAAGTTCTTATAGTAAAAAGTTTTTAAAACAAAATTTTTGTAGTGAGTAATTTTAGTGTAGTCTTTACATTAAGTGTAAACCCTTTTTTCAGTGTCCTTCATGTAGTTTTTATTATAATTGATACAAAATAATTGTAGTCACCTTCAAATGCTTACCTGTAGAAATTTATTAAATACAACTAAACTCTGCCTTAATAAAACTTCCGCTTAGGGACAAGATATTAATACATTTTCGCTAATAAGTAAGAGATGTTTTAGTAAACAAAATTGTTTTGTAAATAAGTGTACTTTAAGACGTGACGTAAATAGATCAGTTCATTTGTCTACCTACTACTTACTCCTTGCAAATTTACCTTGGGAATGCTGGTTATACCTTTGCATCATTTACATCCAGAGATAAGTAGACTGTTAAGATAATCAACAATACACCTGACAGCAACGTAATTGTTTTGATATTGTGGCAAGTAGGTAGTACTTTTCCATTCGAACTGAACTCATCCTATAGAAAGTCCAAACAATAATTTTCATACAAATAATAACAATTTTATATTTTTAATGCAAAAATGAAAAAATAATGTGCGTCCAATTACAAGAACTGCGTATTTTTAGCGTATTTTTGATTTGTTCAATATTTTATCTAGTTGTTGATTCTGAGTACTTCCAGCTACGACTTTAGTGTAATATTGACGCACGAAAATAGAAATAACCATAAAGATATGGGCTTCATTGTTTCATTTGAATATCCAGGAATAAAATTTTTTATTTATGCTACTAGGTTTGTTTTCTTAATTTGGAGTGTATTTTAAGCGAAAAAAATATAGTCGGAAATGTTTATCATTTCACGGAAACATAAATAGAAATATTAGATACCAGTAAAATTTATGTGCACTAAAAAAACGGAAATATAGCAAATAGTTACAGAAATAAATTAACAAATTTTTTAAGGATTTTTCGAAAGTAAAAATTTTTCTTTTTTAAGGACTTTCACATCGGGTCTGCAGGAAGAAGGTCTCACTCGGTTTCTGGCCTATTTATCTCTTTAACTGGACCCATTTAAAAATTTGTCTGGGTGCAACTTTATTATCTTTTGGGTAGACGTCCGGAACAAGTTTAATGCTGAGATGCGGTGTAGGTTACCATGGACGGACAACATAAAAAATAACGTTCCAAAAAGCCTGCTGGTTTTTTTTTTTTTTTACTTAGTTTCTTTTTAGTAGAAGATTCAATAGATGTAAAAGCGAATTCGATCTCTAAAAGATTTTCGGAATTCCTGAAAATTTGAACAATACCTTACACCCCCAGGGGGCTTAATATCGAAAAATATTTAAACCGGTTTTTCCTCCGATTATGGGTTGTCAAAGGGGCGGTCTACTGTGTTCGAGGCAGCAACCTTGATCAAGGAGTGGATGCCTCATGCGGCCAAGTAGAGAGTCCTCCACGAGGAGACACCTGGGAAACGCCAACTCACAACGCTTGCTGGCCGGAGTTGGTAGGCGAACTCTCTTGGGCACTATACACTGTGGCTAACCCCTCTCTGGTCGTCAATGCCGGGGAGGAAAGGTCGTATAGTGTTAGAGCTCTTTGTCTTTTAGGGCTGGCAGACGGTAAAGAAAGCCCAAACGGATGTTTATGGAGTCATGGAGGTCGATTATAGGAAAAAAACTCGGGTAGGGATATCTACCCAAATGTCGGTAGGAGGCGTAGCTGCGACTACCGGCGAGGGCTCGGGGGGTGATACCTCCTGTGTCGCCAGCGGCTACACGAAGTCAACTCGTACGATGTTTGATGCAGGTCGTACGAGTGGTGTTGCTACTGCTAGCACAACTAGTTCAGTGATGGAATCAGGCTGTTCTAGTGGTCACGCTACTGGTTCCAACGTTCTCAAGCGCGTTTTGGACACTTCCGATACTGAACGAGATCGGATCAGGACAGTGCCAAGACGACTAACACCGAAGAAGAAGAGCGCCTCTTACGGTCTCCCAAGAGGTTGGAGGACACCAAGAAACATATGTCTTCTGGGTCCAATAGGACGGAGGACACCGAGCAGCTTATGACTTCTGGGTCCAACACTTCGCGGGAGAAACGGAGGGCGTTTGCGCAATACAAGGCCGCGCTGAAGTGTGATGCGAGACTCGGCGACAGAAAAGACCTCACTCCTAGTGAGATGAAGGATCTATGCTGGGCCAGAGAAACCATCCGCAAAGGCAGAGCCTTCATTGAGGGACGCAAGGGCTTTGCTAGCAGTGATCCAAAATTCTGCAACAAAGTGGAGGAGCAGGTAAACGCGAAGCTTGCTAGCAAGAGGCAGCGGTCGACCGAGGAGAGCCCACTCCCTTTGTCGACCAAAAAGTCTAAGACTGGACAAGCAGAGCTCTCGGCACAGGCATCCACGTCAGGCCCAAAAGGTCAGTCGGTAGCGGATGTCCTCAAACGACATCTTATTGTCGCACTCGTCGACCATAGTGACCAACTTGGAAGGATCAGTCTGGAAAAGTGGAAATCCGTGGAGATGAGACTGCTGGACGAACTGGTGTCATTCATGGAGGCCAACTTGGACAAACCTATGCCTACATTCGATGGGGCAGGGTGGTTCAACGAGGTTAAAATAATCAAGTGTAACGACGAGTTTACACTTGATTGGTGTAAAAAGACCGTCATCTCTCTGGAACCCCTCTGGGAAAATGCGAAGCTGGAGATAGTGGACAGAGCACTCATACCGTCCGTGCCGAAGGCAAAGGTATTTCTGCCAAGGGTCTTACCTGCAGAGACTGCTCTTAAGCTGATCCAGAGGCAGAATCCCGACATTCCTACTGATGACTGGAGGGTCATCAAGGTAAATGAGCCGGTGGCCAAGGATGGGGGGCAGGAAATCATCCTCCAGATTAATGAGAAGGCTGAGGATCTTCTTTATCCCCGCTTCGGGAAAATGGCTTGGGGCATCGGAAGTGTTTACCTGCGTCTTAGGAAGCGCCATTCCAAAGATGGAAATGTGAACACTCTCGGGACCAACGAAGTGGAGAGGGACCTGGGGATGGATATCCTGACCGCGGCCGCCACAAACATATCACTAAACAAGGAGTTAGGGAGCGATTCTGAGACGTTGGATCCGGACGCTACTCTTACCCAGGTCTCAGTACGAAATCGGACAGGCATAGATCCCCAGGATGCTACGTCTGATTCAGATCAACCTGCACCATAGTAGCTTAGCTTCAGCTGAGATACTTCTCACCCTTGAAGAAGGGAACTACGATGTGGCGCTCATCCAGGAACCTTGGATCTCTGGCAACGGAGACATCAGGGGACTGGCGTCACGAAACTACCATACGATTTTCTCTCAAAAGGAAGGTAAGAAACGGTCGGCCATTATGGCCAAAAAGAACCTTAATGCTTTTCTAACATCTAATTACAGCACGAATGATTTGACGGTGGCGCTGATAGAGGGAGCGAGTGGACAGCAGCCGCTGCTTATCGCTTCGGCATATATGGCACATGATAGGCCCTCTCCTCCAGTGGAGCTGCAGACGCTAGTGATAGAAGCTACTAGAAGGCATTTCAACCTAGTAGTCGGCAGTGACGCGAACGCACATCACACAATATGGGGTAGTAAGGATATCAACGAAAGGGGTGAGTCCTTATTACACTTTATTCTCAATACTAACCTACTAATCGGTAACCGCGGGGACACACCAACATACAAGGGTCCAACCAGCGAAAACGTACTCGATTTGACGCTGCATACGGATACGGACGGCTGTCGTGTGGAGAGCTGGATGGTCTTGGATAGACCATCTTTCTCGGACCACAGGTACATAGGGTTCGTAGTGGCGTCGGGTCTTAGTACCAATATCTCTACGTACAGAAATCCGGCAAAAACAAATTGGGCGTTGTTTTCAAATACAGTAAGGAACAGACTCGAGGGTAGGGCGCCTGAACATATTTGGAATGCACGCACGCTGGAATATACTACAAACTTCTTAACTAACACTTTGAACAGAGCCTTCGAAAAGGCGTGCCCTCGTAGGAAACCGTCGGGGAAATCCCAACCTCCTTGGTGGAGTAAGGAATTGGGAGAGTCTCGGCGGAAGGTCCAAAAACTCTTTAACTTGGCGAAGCGCACCAATCAAACGGAAGTGTGGGCCGAATACAGAAACTTGCTAAAAATCTTTAAGAGGGAGCTGAAAAAGTCGAAGCGTGACAGCTGGAGAAATTTCTGCAGCCAAATCGAGAGAACGTCAGAAGCCTCTAGACTCAGGAAACTTATATCTAAGAATCCAACCCCGCCCGCTCTGCTGAGAGGGATGGATGGTAGTTGGACGAAGGACAGCAAGGAAACACTGGAAGCCCTTTTAAGCGCTCATTTTCCGGGCTGCCGAGATCCTGACCATATGCACAATGCAGCAGTGGGGAACTCGCCCTTGGCGAGCATCCCAGGGCTCTTTACAGCCAGCAGGGTAAGGTGGGCTATCAGCTCATTCGACCCCTACAAGTCGCCTGGACCGGATGGAATTATACCGGCCATGTTACAAAATGTAGAGAGTCTAGTGATTCCATGGCTCCAGGCGATTTTTAAGGGTTGCCTAAAACTCAACTACGTGCCCGAGGCATGGAGGAACGCTCGAGTGGTTTTTATACCGAAAGCGGGTAAAAGTAGTCACGTTAATCCGAAGGATTACAGACCTATCAGCCTGACATCCTTTACTCTCAAGACATTGGAAAGGATACTAGATGGTTATATCAGGGACACCATAGATCCTAACCATCTTTCAAAGGCCCAACACGCGTACATCAAAGGAAAATCGGTGGACACGGCTTTGCATAAGGTTGTGGGTAAAATCGAAAGATCGCTAGAGTACAAGGAGTTCACATTGGGAACTTTTTTGGATATAGAAGGGGCTTTCAACAATGTTACTACAGAGGCAATTGTTGAGGCTCTGGGCTCTGCAAACGTCCACAGTACTATAAGTAAATGGATCGTGACACTGCTTAGAAGCAGGTCTATATCGTCGGAATGGGGTAGTGCTCGTTCCCACAAAATTACAAATAAAGGTACTCCACAAGGAGGGGTATTATCACCACTTTTGTGGATACTCACTTTAAATGGGGCACTGAAGGAACTTAACGACTCGGGGGTGGATTGTGTAGCCTATGCCGATGACGTGGTGATACTGGTATCAGGCAGGTACACAAGCACGCTGTCTGAACTTACAACGCGGGCTCTAAACAAGCTACTATACTGGTCGGGAACCAGAGGACTCAATGTTAACCCATCAAAAACAGAACTGGTTCTTTTTACTAGGAGAACTAAGTCCCAACAGTTTAAGCTGCCTAAGATCGGTAACACTGAGCTAACCCTAAAAGGCCATGCCAGATATCTAGGAGTAACCCTGGACAGCAAGCTGACATGGAAACTCAATACGGAAGAGCGGGTGGCTAAAGCAACCATCGCTTTCTACGCGTGCAAAAGAATGTTCGGTAGGAGGTGGGGTCTAGAGCCAAAAATCACTTACTGGATCTACACGGCTGTTGTAAGGCCAATCCTATTATACGGTCTGCTAGTATGGTGGCCAATACTCGATAAAGTAACTTACAGGAAAAAGTTGGAAAAGGTACAGAGACAGGCTTGTCTGGGGATAACAGGCGCCCTTCGCACCACTTCTTCAGACTCTCTCAACGTACTCCTTTCTCTGCCACCAATTGACCTGTTCGCTAAATATGTGGTAGGCAAATGTGCCCTAAGACTCAGAGAGTCAAACCAGCTCAAAACATGTCCATACGGGCACAGTAACTTCAGCCTACCTCCAGCAGAGGCTACGGACTACGCAGATCCTAAGCTCTGGTTCGACAGGAAGTACGCCATAAACATACCAAGCAGGGAATACTGGGAGGCAAGAACCGATGACTCTGCGGGGTCGATTAACATCTATACGGACGGTTCAAAGATGGAAGACGGAGTGGGCGCAGCCGTGCACTCTTTTGATCTTCCAACAAACTCTAGCTACAGACTGCCGAATAATTGCAGTATTTTCCAAGCGGAGGTACTGGCGATTCAGAAGGCGGCGGAGATAGCTCACAAATCGCGAATAAGGGATAAGGCAGTTTTTATCTATACGGATAGCCAAGCAGCCTTAATGGCTCTGAAATCCTGTACTATCAAATCTAAGGCGGTACTCAACTGTCAACGCGCTTTACAGAAACTGTGCTCAAATAGGAAAGTGGAGCTCTGCTGGGTTCCAGGGCACAGTGGTTTCTTAGGTAATGAACTCGCCGACGGTCTTGCTAAAATAGGTGCAAACCTTGGGCAGGAAGCCGCGGTCTCGGTTCCACCGCCTCTTAACGTTATTTACAACTTCCTAGAGAGGAAGATGGTAAGCCGGTCCGAGGCCAGGTGGCAGGCTACGCCAACCTCCAGAACCACGAAGCAAATGTGGAACACTCACAACGAGAAAAGTACTAAACTCTTGTTATCACTACCAAGGGCGCAATGCGCAACTTTAGTCGGTATTCTTACCGGCCATTGCCTGATTGGGGCGCACGCGTACAGATTGGGGCTAATCACTAACGATATTTGCAGGAACTGCAAACTTCCCGCGGAACGGGAAACACTAGAACACCTCCTGTGCAGCTGCCCGGCTCTGGCTAGGAGACGGGTGAAGGCTCTAGGTGCACCGTCTTTCGCAAATCTTGGACAAGTCTCGCGTAGCAGCATGCAGAGCCTGCTAAACTTTGCTACGGCAACAGGGACCTTTGATTTGAACGAGGAACTCTCAACACAGATCGATACGCAAGCGCACCTACCTTAGGCACATTGGGTCTCCTTTTTATGTGGTATCGCTATGGACCCTCGAGGGTCTATGCGAGGTTTTTAAGCCGCCACTGATACCTAACCTAACCTTCCTCCGATTATATTTAAAGCTTTTAGAAGTGAAAGTGAATTGCATATCTCAGTAGACCTAAGAAATATGTCGGAATTCGTGTTCAATGTACAAAATCATTTTACACCCCCGTAGGGGTTTGATATCGAAAAATTTTGAAAAATGTTTCTAGGCACTTATATAAAGAGTCCGCAGAAGTAAAATTAATTTGATAACTTAACATGTCTAAAAGATTTAACGAAATTAATTTTTTACTCCACTTTTATATCCACTGTTGTATGGAAATTTGAACTTTTTTTTACTTTAATTACTCTTGTAGAACATCCAATACACACACTAAGCTTCAACTTTTTCCATAAAATGTTTCTGAGACATAAAAAACCACCTCCCACCTCCGTACCTTGCTACCACTATCAATAATTTTATTTTTCTGAGGTGTATCTATAGTGGCTCTATATAATTGGCAATTTTTAGCTTTCTATTCTTTGCGGTTTTCGATGAATAAAAATCAGAATTTTTTTCTTTCCACTCCCTCCCACTAGCACCCCCTACACCCGCACCACTAACATGTCCTGCTTTTTCCTGATAGAGGTGTACTGTGCCTAACTCCTGTAAAATTTTTAAAATCATATCTGGTACTGTTCTTGAGATATAAAAATTAAATTTTTTGAAAATTTGATAATTTTTGAAGGAGGAGTCCTTAAAAAAATTAACATTCAATAGACTCTACTTGTGATCCTATACACAGAAAAAAAAGATTGCATGGTTTTAACGAATGTTGGCTATGAATTGTTTGAAAGATTTCTATGATTTTTGGTCATAACCACACATTGTTTAAATAAGTAAGACCAGTGTCTATCATTTATAAAATCTAATACTTTTGAAATTATGGAAAGATCTACACATTTTCATGGAAAAAAAATAAAAAAGTCATTGAAATACATCCCAAAATTAACTACAACTAATTGCCAAAAACTAATTTTGAAAAATGGAGAAAAGTTTTCAATGAAAACTGTATTAACGTTTTTTATAGATATTCATTATTATATTATAGTATCAAAATTTACATAAATGGCAGACTTAGTCTAATCATTATTTGTCCATTACACAACTTATTCATTGGAGGATAATTGATTTCCTTATAACTAATTACATTATACTGTTTAGAAAAGGTATTTTCTTTATCCAAAATATAACTCTGAAAATGTCCATCAAAATGTACCACGTGTAACATTACAGTAACGAAATAAATTTCATCTTTCGAATTAAATAAAATAAATTTTATGGTATAAAATCTCAGTTCATTTTTTTTATCAATAAAAGCTACAACATTGTTAATTCGATATTTCGTACCATATATTTAAATTTTCTTCACTCCAAACATCTTCAAGAGTAATGTAATTTTTCTTTTCTAATTTTACGAAGACTTCTTCTTTAGTAAAATCAATCTTATCTACAGCTTCAAAAACTTTGAATAATGTGTTGTCAAATTTACGGTAATATTGTAAAGCATGTTGATAATTCAACTTAGTTCCTAAACTTATCAAACAGCATGTTTTTTTTTCGAGATCCAGTTATCAGCTATAATTGTACATAAGTCATTCCGATCTGAATGAATTAGTGAGTTCATCTTCAAAAAATTGTCCTTAATGGGTCTTCCCAAAAGAGACATACTTAGAAGATTGTCTAAATTCTTTGAGGAAAATTCAGGCATGATAATACATCAAATAAGTTCACTTGCAAGGTTTTTTGGAAAAACAAGGGATGGAGTTTCTGACAATGTTTCTGATGTAGATGGCGATGGTGATGAAGGGTTTGAAGAAAAAGTCCTGTCGGCAATACTGGATGTATTCGAAATTGTGTCCGCTAAAGGCGTACAATATCCCTAAATTTAAAAAATAATAAATATATAGGAGCGATATAATTATATTTTAATATTAATTGATCACATTCAATCGGCGCTACTCAAAAATACGTGACCTGAATTTAATCCGTAGTCCCAGCTTTTCTTGGGGAATTAGAACATTTATGTCCTCTACGATCATGCACTTTAAGCACTCTAGATCAATTTCTTTATCGAAGAAATCATTTTTGAGGTTAGCGAAGCCCCATTCTTCCAATAATACTTGTACATACTCAAGACTATTTTAAACACTATTTCTCACAATATCATCATCTAATATGAGAACGGTAATCATTCTAGGGGGTTTTGAAAGTAATTTAACACTAATCACAAAAAAAGTGTAATTCACGCACTCAACCATATGAATATGACCGTGCCGTGCAAAAATGTATAAGCAATTAAAAGCGTGTCTTCGTGACAACAACACAAACGCAGAAGTTCATGCGAATTGATTCGCAGTTTTTTCTGCATCGAGGGGAATTTGAAGAATAGTTCTTTTAATTTTAGAATTTTCATGTTGAAAGAAGGTCCACTATCGTAGATTTACATAAGTTCCAAGTTTCAGCCTCCTAGCATAAGCGGTTCCTGAGATCTGGAAAACAAAATTTTTCGTCTAAAACGCTAAGGACACGTGTTTCAAGGACTTTGAATGGGAGCTAAGGCAGTTCTCACACGAGTTTTATGTTATACCAATTCCACTAATTGCAACCATTGCAGTATTAAATTGGGAAAAAATTTTAAATTTCTAGCTTGAAGCGTTCTCAAGTTATCGGAAAATATTCTTGAAGACGTGTCTTAAGGACTTTTTGTATGGGAGCTATCGGAACGAGTACAAAGATTTTACTGACTAATAAACTGGAACTTTATTTGCACTCAAAACTTATTTGAAGGGTTGTTATGTCCCTTTCGAAGGGTTATTCAATAGGGACCTAACAATTTTGTATTTAAATAAAACACAGAATAATTTAGATAATTTCCAAACGTTGCTCGTTCGTGAACTCCACCGTGATAAAAATGTAAACCTTGACTGACGTTTTCACATTGACAGACCAACAAAAATGTTTAAGGGTGCGTTTGCATTAAAATACTAAATTGTTATGAACCTATTGAATAACCCTTTACTTCGGTATAACGAGGCGACACACGACAGTAGTATTGTACTATGTACTATGAATAATAAGTTATTGTTTCCATTGGTTTTAAACGAATTGTGTTTTACTTGAAATCCTGACGAACCCCTAGTTCGTAACAGTATTATTAAAATAATAAAGTAAAATGATAAAAAAGAACTAAACTCGATTGGTATATCGTAAACGGTACGGAAACGACGTGTTCTTGTATGGTATTTAACTCTCTACTTTATTTAATAGCATGGGAACATTAACGAAAATTATAGTTTTTACAGTTTCAAATTTACAAGGGTGCAGTTAAAATTAGGGTCTAACTACCAGGGTTGCCAGATAGTTGGCTGCCGAACCCACCGAGTGAACTATATGAAATAGTCCAAAACCCGCACGAAGACTTGTAGCCCAAATACCGCGCTCAATTTTGCAATTTATCAAACCTACTGAAATGTGTTGAACACAGTACATGTGTGCCCATACAACATTTCGTAGGAAGGGGCAGAACTATGGCTTATAAAATGAGGTTGCAATTTCGGGAGCTACATCTTGTGACGAATAGAATGAATGTGCGTTTGACTCAGCTAAGAATCATTGAACCTTTTCTGCCCCACCAAAACAATATCTGCGCACCGGGAGAGAGGTGAAAAATACAGAGAAGTTGAAATTTTACTTAGAATCTGTTAATAAGTAAAATCGCCCAACTTATTCGGGTACATTGCGTACAAAGTTCATCAAAACAAGTGATGACAGTTATGTTCTGGAATTTAAAAATGTTTTTTTAATTAAATATTGCATGAACTGACATTATTGCGGTACTCTTTCAATTAGCTACCATACAAAAGTTTTTAATAAAAATGGTTCCTATTTTTTCGTGAAGGAGTGATAACTACGGAACGGAACGTATTGAGCATTAAAGGTTTTTTTTTGTGATTAAGTTAAGATAAAATTCTCGGGGACGGGGCTAGGTAGTTACACTTATTTTGAAAGAATCAAAACTGGAAAGAAAGAGTGAAAAGACGATACTGTTTTAGACTGCCATACAAAAGTCTTTAAACAAATTAGTGCTTTCTGGTGAGTCAACTTGAAGAGTTGGAATTAGTTGTAACCGTGTTCAAGCTGCTGTAAATGCTAAGAAGAAACGGGGTTAGTAGGGTAAATTTATCGCTCTAGATCAAAAACTTTCGAAGTTATTCATATTTAATTTTAACCATTTAGTAATTGAGCAATTCTTTTTTATACTCTAGATGAAAGTATTAATTTAAAAAATATCCCATAAGTCCTTCATGTAGTTGCCATACAAAAATTCTGTAAAAATGTCCTAACTTAATTTATGGAACTCACTGTAACTCAAGAAATCGTTTAACTATTCATCGAGTACCCACTATACAATAGTTTCTACTTGTAAATAAAAGGTCATGCAATAATTGTATGTGTACTCCTCATTCTTTTAATATATTCCCAACTAAAATATAAATCGGAGTTCAGTATTTCATCTAGACTATCATAGAATTGGCGTGCAGCTGGACTGCGTTATATTTTTTTTAATAAAGTGCAACTAAAAAGTGATAACCGTGGTTTAACAAAAAGTTACATATTAATGTTACTAACATCTTTCTAAACCTGCCACTTTAATCAACATACCTTAAAATTTTGCATGTTTGAAAACACACTCTTTCCCAGCACAAAGTCGAAAGGATGTATAAAAAAACTATATGAGCAGATGGGTACTTTATCACAGCAAGCCATTAAAACCTTTGGGTTTTCCTGTATTTTTCATAGGTCATACCAAACATTTATGAAGAAAAAATCCTGGGTGTGAAATTCAATTACGTTTTCCAATAAAACAATGTCCTTACCTTATTAATCTTAATTTTATTTGTCTACTTAAATTTGAATTACAATCCAATTTTTCTATCTTTCAAACCTTAATTTTAAACATGTGAAATTTCTTTAAATACAAATAAAAAGATGTTTTGAAAACAGTAAACGGTGTTGATTTAGTAACTATTTGTTAGTAGTTCAATAAATTATGTGTAATAGAACAATTGAAAGGTCTTAATTACACTATATTAAAAAAAACAATTATTCAATGGTGTTTTTAAAATACTGGAAAGTAGAATGCAGGTGGGGGCAAGTGCACCCTCTTGCCCCCCTCTATGGGCGCCCTTGAACACAAATGCGATTTCGACATCGAACTGTGCTCCAGAATTCGTAAGAAACACTGGCCTTGTATACACCGGTATTAACATAGTCCGCATTAAGGTTTAGTTCGAATTAACAAGCGATATAAACACAGGTGACTAACTTAGTCTAGTTCGGTACATGGATCAGAACTAGACGAAATTAAAATGAGAACAGTAACAACTTTATGTTGGCAGCACTAATTTTTGATAAAAAGTTGTGGAGAACTTCAATTAGAATATCTCTTTGACATGTAACATTTCACTTGCATGTCAACTTCACATAAAGCAAAGTGAATTAGTTTAGTACCCTCAGTCGATATAAACGGCAATCGTATTAACTTAATACCGAGAACAGTTTAATGCGTATTAACGAATGCGATATAAACAAGTCCAGTGTAACTAAAGTAAATATTGTGTGAATACACAAATTCGTATTTATATAATATTATTTGAAAAAAATATCATATTAGTCAAGTGCAAATTAAAGAAAAGATTATACTTGAAAAATAATTCGTAAATTGCATAATTCTATGGAATCAAAAATCTTTCGTGAACTATCCTACATGTAAGTTATCATAAAATATGGCTTTTTGCTTTTATGAATAATAAGAATGTATGTATATTAGTTTATGTTGCAAAATGCACATCAATAGTTCATAATGTAAGCACTTCATAATCATCTTCGCCTAAGTGATCAGATCCTGCGTCTAAAGAAGATCAAGCCGCCTCTCGATTAGCGTCATCGTTAATCGATCGCTGTTATCAATAAAAATTACATTAAAAATACACTTTCGCGTAGAACTGATCGTCGTTTCACTCTCGCAGTAGAAAAACATATTCTCCTGTTTGCGGCGCTTAAATACTGCATGTGTTGAGTCGAGAGATTTCCAGCATATTCGGTTGTTTGTGTGGAACGCGCAAGAAGTAACTAATACATACGAGAAATGTCTAGGACATGCGAAAAGTATATAGAGCTCTACGATATTGCAAAATTGTTGTTTTTCTCTGAAAACTTTAATATCAATAATAAGTAAGTTGTTCGGGTTGCCAGAGTACACATGTAATAATAACTTTAATTTTTCGCAACACGTGTCTGTAACCTACTAATCCAGCAAAAATTATAATTAATAAATTATGAAAAAATAAAACTCTACGACAGTCATCAATATTGGTAAATCTATTATCTCTTGTATGTTATATTTCTATGGGCGTCCATAATTTTAAAGAAAGTGGTTCATTTGTAAAAAGTCTACAAACAATGAACCGATTCTAAATGAATTTTTGTTTCCAAATACCAGATAGATATCGTGTGAACTATTATCTTTCATTAGAGAGAACCGACAACGGAAAATTTAATGGCAAGAATATTTGTGATATGACAACAGACGACTGAAATTCAGTTTTCTAATTTTTATATTTTTAATTTTTTTCTCTTAAATCGGCTCTGTTGTAAACTAGCAAAATAAGACAATTTTGCGTTGGCCGAAAAGCCCAACGAACTACGGGTTTATTCAATAGGGACATAACAATTTTGTGTCTTAATACAAACGCACCCTTAAACTTTTTTGCTGGTCCGTCGATGTCAAAACGTCAGTCAAGGTTTTTCACAAACGAACAACGTTTGGAAATTATCTAAATTATTATGTGTTTTATTTAAATACAAAATTGTTGTGCCGCTATTGAAATTTTAACAATTTTGTATTTAAATAAGATACAGAATAATTGAGATAATTTTGAAACGTTCCCCATTCGTGAACTTCACCATGATAAAAATGTAAAGCTTGACAGACGTTTTGACATTGACAGCCAAGCAAAAAAGTTTGTATTAAAATTCAAAATTGTTATGTACCTATTGAATAACCGTTTATAAGTAGTTATTTGAAATTTGTACCCGCGAATTGAGTATTCGAAATCGCGGGAAATAGCCCAATCTGGCAACCTTACTAACTACCCTTTAATCGGGCCTAGTAGATGAGATTTTGTGACATGATAAATGAAAATTTATAATTCAAATGTTAAAAATATTTAGTACTTACAAAAATACAGGAAATGAATTTCAAAGTCAAAAATAAATATACAAAAGATCCGAATTTTTTGTTAAATTTCTCACACCTGACGAACTTACATAATAAATTCGAAATTCAGTAACAAGGTCATTAATTAAGAATATTACCCGCTATCGTCGTCGTCTATTTCAGCTTTTCGTCTGATTAGAAAATATTGACTCATACTCCTATCAGTAAATTATCAGCTGAACACAACACCGAAATGCTTATTAAAGCTCAAGCATTTCCACGCGATAAGTAATAGCTCACGACCGACTGCTAACTATTTTATACCTTTGTACATGACTCGTGAATACTCTATAGCAATTTAATGAATACGAAATATTACAAATGCAATATCTAAACCGAAATTACATTAGAATTTTAGTTTCACTAAAATGTTGTAAGCAACCATATTGTAATATAAAATTGATTATATCCTAATTACACTACATGTGGTAGCAGATCGAATTCTTATAATTGCGTTTAGGTTTAGTAATACAAACACTGTACAATATAACGTCTTGTGAATTATAATGAAATGGGCGTTGGAGTAGTCTAATAAGCTTGAAATTGATTTCGTGCAAGTTTCTTTCTCAGGAATTTTAAGTTACTGTACCAGATATTCTCAGGTATACTAGCCACACAATTAAATCGGGCGTACACAACTGTTTACAATGTCATAAGAAGAACCATAGTTACGCTTTAGTAGTGGGTACCTATTTTTACAAAAATTAATTCTCTGTAAGTTTTTACTAATAATCAAATGTGACGAACATGTAACCGCACATAAAACCATTACCTTGTTATCTTAGCAAAAATTTGGAACAAAAAGTTTTCACTTTCCAAATGCCCTGCTTCAATTGAATAAAAACATTAGAAACATGTTCATAGTAGATTTGGGCAGAAATTATTTAATACAAAATTTTAACTTTCTTTGTATACCAATTACGAGTATTCATGTGAAGTAGCTCTTCACTAGAAATAAAGTATAATGTAATTTTTCAACTACACATATAAAAAAATGCATTGAAATTTACATGTTTTGGATAGTAGGCAAATATGCCACACTTTTTCAAGTAAATTTACATTGGGATGTAATAGTCAATTTGAAAGTAAATTTCAACTTCCAAAGTAGCAAATTTACTGGATATTCTCTTGAATTTACACTCTAACAAAAATTGAGTTATTTGGGCTTCGGAACGCAGTTCTATATACCATCCATCACTTTTCGGTGTAGTAAGTTACACTTTTCCGAATTGTTGAAAGTAATTTCAGTGTAATTTTCAATTTTCGGACAGTAAATTTCAACTTCGAAAGCAGCTAATTCGCTGTATATTCTCTTGAATTTGCACTCTAAAAAAAGTGTAAAATTAGCACTCTTTAAGATACACTTATTTCTACTTCTAATATTATTTCTTACTTATTTACTCTTAATAAAACCCTTGGCTGTAGGTAGGAATGGAACTAGCGATTAATTCTGGTTTTGCTGCGAGGGCTTGTTGCGCGTAGCCACTGCGCCACCGAAGGCGTTTCATTTTAATTTCAATAGAAAACAAAATCGAACGAAGCATCCACCTTCGTGGTTACATATATTACATGTTTTTCGACGTACAATTCAAATAGATAAGTGCTATGAGAAAAATATCTGGTAAAATATTAAGAAGATCTGCCTCTTAAACGTTTTATACAGATTTCTTTTTAAATTTTTGAAAATTAAATTAAATCCCAATTAATTTTTATTAATATTCCTTTCGATTTAATATGCATTTTCCTTTTAACCGTCAACGTTTGTGAATAATAAGATTTTCACGAACGCGAATGGAATTGTTCAAAACTTACCGGTTTTCATTCAAAGGCAGTGTTTGATTTTGATTAGTGATTAGTTTCTTGTGTACTGAGTTATAAATTTGCGGTAATTATGTTTATTATATAAGACTGAAGTTCGCAATTCGGAGTGTACAACGAATGTGTATATTATATACCTAGATTTTTTTCCACATTTTAGTGATTTTTAAAAAATTAATAAAATTAATCCACGGCACCTTTGCCGTGGAACGCCTAAAGTTTTGTGTTAACTTTTTATACTCTAGATGAAATCATATAGAGTATTATAAGTTTAATCCAACCGAAAAGTTTGTAACGCATAGAACCAAGCCTCGGACGAAAAAAAGTTATATATTATTTTTTGTTTATTTGTGGCCAAAAACCTCAAATCCGCTTGACGTCCGTCCGTCCGTCCGTCTGTCCGTGAACACGATAACTCAAGAACGCCTTCACCTAGGATCATGAAATTTTGAATCTGGATGTTTGGTTGAATTTGTAAGGCTAAGTTCGTTAACGGGCAAAATCGTCCTACTCCTTCGAGTAGCTGCCATACAAAATGTCCTTAAAACACGTGTTCAAGAATATTGGTCGATAACTTCAGAAGGGTTTAAGCTACGACATTGAAATTTTGTTTGTGTTATTTTTTTAATAGTTCGAGCTAAATGTATGGTTATGAAGAAAATCCTGTTAGTCCTTCGTGTAGCTGCCATACAAATATCCTGTCAAAATGTATACACTTAATTTACGGAACTCACTATAACTCGAATTCGGAATTTTGTACAAATTGGTTTTGAGTGAAAAGAAAGTTTGACTTTACTAGTCAGCGAAATCCTTTTACTCCTTCTGGTAGCTGCCATACAAAATGTCCTTAAAACACGTGTTTAAGAATATTGGCCGATAACTTCAAACGGTTTAAGCTACGTCTTTGAAATTTTGTATGTTTTATTTTTCCAATAGTTGGAGCTAAATATATGATTATGGAGAAAATCCTATTAGTCCTTCGTGTAGCTGCCATACAAATATCCTGTCAAAACGTCTTCACTTAATTTACGGAACTTACTATAACACAAGTAATCTTTTAGCTATGACTTGGAAATTTTGTACAAATTAGTTTTGAGTAAAAACGAAGTTCAAGTTTACTAATCAGCGAAATCCTGTTACTCCTTCTGGTAGGTGCCATACAAAATGTCCTTAAGACACGTGTTCAACAATACTTTTCGATAACTTTTGAACGCTTCAAGCTACGAATTTGAAATTTTGTACACGTTCATTTTTAAATGGTTCCAAGGAAAAGGATAAATATGTAAGAAATCGAGTGAGTCCTTCCTGCACCTCCTATGTGAAAGTCCTTCAAAAAGGACATTTTTTTCGGTAACTTACCCAGATATGAAATTAAACACTGAATATTGTCTTTTAGTTTTGAGTAGCAATTAACTGGGAGTCCTTAATAAAGGACATACAACATGCACACACGTAATTCTACTTTATCCCCAACTACAATATAAATCGGAGCTCAGTATTCATCTAGAGTATTATACGATTGGCTTGCAGCCGATCGTGGCTGCAGTATGTTTATATTGTGTGTTTACAATAATTAATCACTGCGAATTACGAAATCGGCTAAATTTTATGGAATTTTTTTTATTGTGGATTGTATATAATATAGGTAGTGTCGGAATGGCGTCGTCATTTGAGGGTTCTTCCAAGTTGACAGATATTCAATCTGTTATTATTCCCTCGGTTCATTTTGCAGAGCATAAAAATTTAAACAAGGAATGCACACAAAAAGAATGGCCTCGATTTAACGATCTGGTAAAATTTATTTTATGCCATGTTAGAATTGATGGTTCAATTTATTACATAATTACAGATTGTCATTGATTTTGAAACGCTATTCCCGAAAAAGGGGAACGAATTAGTTCTTAAAATAGATGCGTTTGTAGAAAAGATTATCCCCTTTTTTCGACAAGAAATAAAGGATAAGACATCACGAGAGTACCTGGCGCTGTTTAATGAATTTTTTATAAATAACGGTAATAGCACATTTCTTAAACGATCTAACACTTAGTTAGTGAAATTTTCTTCAAATTTCCAGATTGCCGCAATTTTATTGTTTGCTATTTTGCAACCTAGACGATGGTCAATCGGATTTTGTAACACATATTTATTGCGTTAATAATTTACACAACACCATTGAACGCATCCGAAAGGATTGTACAGAAAACAAGACTACGCTGTAACCTAGAGTTATAGTCGTGAGACCATCCAAGATCCAGCTCACTGAGTTCTACGTATTCTGCGACGCTATAAGGTATAAGCTTCCAACATTCCTTAAGGCCCTTGACGTATGTCTTAAAATACAATACGTTTATAGCCTCCAATATTCCAAAAAAGCAAATTGATTTGGGCAGTTCTTGAAAATTTTTTTTTTTGATATTACCACCGAAAAATGTTCGGAAGTTATTAACTTAATAAATAGAATAAAACCAAATAGAGAGGAATGTCCAAATTAATTTGCTTTGAGTGTGATGGAACGTTTGTTCACACGCAGAAATTAATAGAGCACTTAAGAATTTCATATGGATTTACAAGTTTATCTGTTTTTCGATGTAAACAAAATTCATGCGAACAACAATTTACTAATATATGTTCATTTAAAAAAACCTTTACTGAAGCGTGAAAAAGTATATTTTATTCCATTAATAGATAAAGAAAGAGCTACTGAAACAATTTCTGTCAAGAAGAATGATAATTTCTCAAGTGTTTCAAGTATTTTGTCCATTGATACGGAACCATTTTCCAATATTGTTCCGAATTTAGAAGTATTAAAAAAGCTCGTTTATGTATTTTCAATTGCATTTACATGGAAAATGGAAAATTCAAGAATATTTTTAGATAAGAAGTATATTACAAATTCCGTTTATAAATTTATTAGAAACTTCTACTGACATTATAAATAAAGATATTATATCTCTTTTAAAAGATTCATTTCACGACCTTGCATTAGAATATATATTATTGAAAAATCTTGAGGCTCATGACTTGTTTAGGCCAGCTGACTGCATTCTTTTGAATATTGGACTATTCTTAAATACATACATAATGTATATTTGCATATGAAATGCTTCAACTTTCGAAAAACTATAATATTTTGTTGAAATAAAAAAAAATTTATTTGTTTTTATTATATTGAATAAATTGCTATGTACCTTTATTTGCGGCGTTTTATATTCCGGAAGGCAGGTCTGATACCATGGAAAGTTCGTAATGAAGTTGCTATTCAAATATTTTTTCAGGTATATTATAAATTAAAAAATTTCATATACTGATTTTTTTTTTCATTTTATATATATATATACTTATATATTACATAAAAAATATATAATATATATATACACCAAAAAATTAACACGATAGTCAATTAATTTCAAAGAGATTGTCTACTAAATTTTAATTGGCTATCCTCACATTAAAAACGTGAAATCCTATTATATTTTTAAATGCATTCTCGTCAGTAATAAGATGATATCCTCTTATGCTTTAAAAAGATTTCTTTTTATTACCAAAATGATAACATCTTATATTTACTAGAAAACAGTTCAAAATGAAAGGAACGTCATTTTAAAATTCAATGAGAAATACTACTTAATTTTGAAATGCCTCTCTTTTTGGCAAAAATGCGTAGGGATTTCCTCTTACTTTTGTTCTAATTTAGTGGGTTAATTTTTCTCCGTGTAGAATTACACGAAAAAGAACGTAATTTTCAATTCATATATAAATAGCCTTTGCATGTAAATTGTACGGTTCAGTTGAAAAGTACATGAATAATTTAATAATACCAGTAGTTTTGTGTAAAAGTGATTGAAATGTGTACTTTTACTTGAAAAAATGAACTATACTGGAAATTTCATGTAAACATTGGATTGAAAATTAAATTTTTTTAAAACAGTCTAGGCAAATATTATTTTTTACTTACTTACTTAATAAAACCCATGGCTGAAATCGAACCCGCGATCAAAGTTTCTAGATTGGCGCGCGTAGTCACTACGCCACCGAAGGCATTTCATTTTCATTTCTGTAGAAAACAAAATCGAACGAAGCGGTCAACTTCTTGTTTTTCTGTTGGCGTTCATATATTACATCTTTTTCCGTCGTAAAATTCAAATAGATAAGTAGAATTACACGAAAAAGAACCTAGTTATCAATTCACATATAAATAAAGTTATTTTACATGAAATGGTGCGTAATTGTGTGAGCCGTTTCATGTGGACTGTACGGTTCAGTTGAACGGTGCGTGAATAATTTAATAATATCAATAATTTCGTGTAAAAATAATTGTAATGTATACTTTTACTTGAAAATGTGAAATATAATGGAAATTTCAAGTAAAAATTGGATTGAAAATTAAATTTTTTTTAAAACAGTGTTTCTATACCATATTAATGTATTCAATATCTTATACCATTGGAAATTAACTCACGCTATAATCCATTAGGACCAGTAATGCTTACGTCATTAATTCTGTAAGCATTACAAGTAGGCGATGTCCTAGGCAACAAGCGTACTAACTCCTGTTTGCATTACCCGGAAACCATTATAGAATAAATGTTTTGGAATGGACGGAGTAATTGATGCAATAGAATTATAGAATGCATTGTTAGGTCGAAAGCTAGTATTCCGATAAAATATACTGGAACAGTTCTGGAACTGTTATGAAACCTGTTAACAATAAAACGTAGACAAATTTGCATCCATTACATTAATTCTTTATGTGTCAAAGGTTCATAAAAAGAAAGTAATTGCATTCGGAAGCAAAAAGAATTAAGCTATCTTGGCAGTTAGTAGAAAAAAATTACTATTATTCAACTAGTAAACTTTAGCAACATCTCAGATTTCTCAGACAACAATGATTACTTTTCGCATTGTCTACATTACCTGTTTTAATGGATTTGAAACAATGAAAACATGCATAAAATAAAATATAAAATATAATTGATTTTTGAGCTTCTACTGATTTCTCTACAGACCGCCAAAATAACCTTTCTTCCCAGACTGCAATATACAGTGGACTTTATGGGAGAAGAGCAGAATGTCAATTGTGGTCAAGTTTGGGATAGGTGATTCAGAATAGGTTCGTCAAAAATCGAACTTTTTAATCAAAGAACGATCTTTTGAATCGATTTTCTGCAAATCATTTTTTAAATGAATCGATTCTTCACCCTGGAGATATAAGAGCCGATTGTTTTTTCTATTTTGAGTCATGTCCATTTGGGTAACCTACGTTTTTATACTCTAGATGATATCATAGAGTATTACAAGTTTAATCTAATCCGAAAAATTTATGAGGCATAGAACCGAGCCTAGGACAAAAAAAGTTACATATTTTTTTTTTTCTAGATGTGGCCAAAAACCCTAAATCTGCTTGCTGTCCGTCCGTCCTTTCGTCCGTTAGCACGATAACTCACGAACGCGTTGACCTCGGAAGTTGAAATTTTTTCACCACCTGTAAAATGGAAAAAGCAAAGCTGAGTTCGTTAATGTGCGGTATCGTTCAACTCCTTCGAGTATCTCTCATACAAGTGTCCTTAAAATACGTAGTCACGATCATTTGTCGAATGTTTCACGTTAGGAACTTGAAATTTTGCACACATAAACTTTTCAAAGTTTGAAGCTGAAATCCCGAAAACAATTCAAATCGAGTAGCACTAGTAGCTTCAAAAATGTATGCAAGTTACAAGATCCACTTTAACTTCAGAATTAACGCGTTCTTCAGTTAGCAGAAAGTAAAACTTTTCCAGGAATTAATTTTATGTCAAAAGTAAGCAATGAGTAACATCCGCCAACTCTTTTGGTTAGCGGACATATAAAAGTCCTTAAAACACATGTTAACCAATGTTGAATTGAACGATAGCTTTAGAATCCTTTAAGCTACGACTATGATATTTTGTATACGTTGCTTTTATAATAGTTGCGGCTAAAGGGGTGAATACGAAAACAATCCCTTCAGTCTTTCGTGTAGCTACCATACAAAAGTCATGTAAAAATTTCCTAACTTAATTGACGGAGCTCACTATAACTCAAGAAAGCGTTTAGCCAGTTAGTTGAAATTTCATACAAATTAGTTTTGAGCAAAAAAAAAGTTTGAATTTATTAATCAGCGGAATCCCTTTCCTTCTTCGGGTAGCTAACATACAAAAGGTCCTTAAACACGTGTTCAAGAATATTAGCCAATAACTTCAGAATGCTTCAAGTTAGAAATTTCAAATTTTTTTTTACTTTGATATTTAAGCATATAGCGGATTTGATACTTACAAAATGGTTTGAGACCGTCGTGTAGCTGCCATACAATGATTCTTCAAAAATATGTGCATTCAAATTTCGAAACCCACTCGAGAAATCGTTGAACTAGGAAGTCTAAATTTTATAGGAAATAATTTTGAACTAAAAGAACGATCGGTTTTGTTATTGAACGAAATCCCCTCATTTCTTCGAGTTGCTAGAAATTTTGTACACATTAATTTTTAAAAGGTAAATATGCTAGAAATCGTGTGAGTCTTTCCTGCAGCACCCATATAAATGACCTTGAAAAGTGAAAATTTTACATTCGAGTGATTTACCCAAAATCCAGATATGCAATTGAAAACAAAAGATATTGTGTTTCACTTTCCAGCAACCAAATGAGAGTCCTTAAAAAAGAGCAAACTAATTCTTCTTTATCCCCACCTACAATATAAATCGGAGTTCAGTATTTTATCTAGAGTATCATACGATTAGACTTACAGACGATCGTGACTGTGGTATTTTTATTATTATTATTTTTCTTACTAGTTGACTTTTTATCATTTCGATTTTTGAAATATCAATTCTTTTCGATCCTTTTTATAGAATGGACTTCGAGTCCGAAACGGTTCGAGAATCGATCTTTATAGACGAATAGCCCATTCGTAGTTTAAATATGCACCAAAATAACGCGTTGCTGTAATAACGGTGACGAACCTATCGAATAGGTGCAGACTTCTTTATTTTCAACCAATTTTCTGTGGGCTAAAACTTAAAATTTGGTTATTCTTTCCAATACCAATATTTATGAAGATTGTTTTATTTTATTTCTATCAATTTCTATCTATTTTGTTTACAGCTGAACTGATTAATGATTTGATATACTGACTCTTGATTGAGCAAAATCCATATAATGTTTTCTATTCGTCGCATTATACAGTTCCTAATACCTTGATCTCTCCTTATAGGCTATAGCTTTGCTCCTCCCTATTCTCTTGTATGGGCGCCCATGGATAATACGGAACATAATAAACAAAATTAAAATTCAATTAATCACAGAATTAGGCAGAAAAATTAGCTTGAATGTTATGTCAAATGAAAGGTTATTCGATTCCCTATAAAAGGACACAGCATTTTGACTTGTCGTTATTAGTTTTGAAGATATAACATTTTACATGAGTAAGGCTGAGACACAAGTCCGGAAAACTTTTTTTGCTATCCTGTATCTCGGCGGATAGTTAAAATTGACCCTCTCTTCATAAAATATAAAATATCCAAAAAAAAGGGTGTTTGATATAATTTCCAACCAAGTCCTGGACACTCTGTATAAACCCGTGAAAGTAAAACCCATTCAATATAAAATCAGATCTAAAAAATATGGAAAAATTCGTGAAAACATACACGATGCCTTCAAACTTACGGCTTTATCGTAATATTGAAAAATCCTGAAAATTACTTCTAGTCTCTTATATAAAGAGCTATTAAAAGTAAAATCGAATTCGATACTCATCACGACAATTCGTAAAAATTTATGGTCCACTATTTTTTGTTGCCCCACGCCAATGCAAATATGAATTTGTTTTGCTTTTCTAGTGTATTGACATGAATGTACCCAGTTTCAACTAAATACATAAAACATTCGTTGGAAAAAAACATCCCACCTCCGTACAGTATTAATCCAATCAAAAAATAAATCCGCCAACGTCTGTCTGGGCGCAACCTTATTATTTTATGGGTAGAAATCCGGAATGCGTATAATGCTGACATGAGGTATACATTAATACCATGGATACACAGCTAGTATACAAACCATGGTATTGAAATCATAGTATTGAAACTAGCTGCACATGATACACTGCACATATGGAACGATTTGACAGTATCTGATATAAGCAAACAAAGACATTTAGTTGCGATACTCGCCACACAATAGGGGAATGGCACAACTAGCAGTAAAATGCATGGTATACTACGTAAAATTATCGCATTTGTATACCATGAAACAGGTTCAATACTAGATATATACCAGTTCGTTTATCTCGTATATGCTTAGTATTGGGTGATACACTGCTGGTATTGACGATATTATGATATCAATACCAGCAGTGTATCCATGGTATTACATGTCATGACATTTTCACAATACCTCAATCCAATATTAATTACTTCTATTACTCTCCTCTAATTCTCTTACCTCGCTCTTTTAATTTGTATTGCCTTTGTTTTCATAGCCCTACCTTAAACTCATTCAAAGTGTACTTAAAGGTCACTCTTTTTCGTTCTTGTGATACTCGTACATAACATACGAGTAATCCATTATTTAATTTCTTATACTTCTTTCATTGTCGTTATATGAGTACTTTCATATTTTATTTACATGTAAAATATTTTGTTTGTAATTCGTGGCAATTGTATAATTGGAAAAGATTTTCTGTTCAATTGTTATTGTTATAAATAAATAAATAAATAAATTACTATGCGACTGGCAACCAATAAAATAACGTTACGTACCAATAGCCGCCTAGCCATTCATTAGGTTTTTAGTCGCATAGTAACCTACACCGCCTCTAAGCCGGACTTCTACTTCTACCAAAAAAAATAATAAAGTTGTGCCCAGACTACTGTTGGCAGATTGTTTTTTATTTATTTACGAATTTTATTCAATAGAAGAATAAATATAAGTAAAAGTGAATTCGATCAAATTAACACTAAAAGATTTTCGGAATTCGTGAAAACTTGAACAATACCGTAAACCTCCAAGGGGTTTAATATAGAAAAATGCTTCAATAGTTTTTTTTTCGTTTATATTTAAAGCCTTTACAAGTGAAAGTCAATTCGATATCTCATTAGACCTAAGAAATATATCAGAATTCGTGAAAATCTACTCAACCACTTTACACCCCCTTAGGGGATGGATATCGAAAAATTTTAAAAACAGTTTCTTGGTGCTATATAAAGAGCCAGCAGAAATAAAATGAATTTGATTACTCGACATATCTAAAAGATATAACAAAATTCGTGAAAATATAGAAAAACCCCTTTTTTATACTCCACTTCTGTACGCCAATAAAAAGCTGAACTTTTTTTGCTTTAATTACTTTAGCAGTACATCTACATCTACGCTCTAAGGTTTAACTTTCTAGCATAAGCCGTTTCTGAGATATAAAAAACCACTCATCACTCCCGTATCGTGCTAACCCTATCAACACTTTTTTCTAGAATACTAGTGCCTCTATATAGTATCTATAGTCTTAATTTTTTTTTAATTTTAGTCTTTTCCCCGTTTTGCACGTAGTTGTCAACAGTTTAAAATAAAATAGCGAGTTTTGTTCAGAATCCCTAATACCCTGTACAGACTATGCGTTTTAAACGCGTTTAAGTAGGCAAAATGAACGAGTTAAAAAAGTAGTGTTCAGACTAGGCGACTCGTTTTATTTTGATACATGACAGCTTGACGTGATTTTTTTTGACAAACAGATATTCAGCTGTGTTTCATTAGCAAATTTATGGTTTCTAAATTATTTGAAACAAAAGTGTTTGTATAGCAGTAATGAAAAGTGAATTAATTAGCTAATGCAGTCGTTGTACAAGCACAAAATTCAGTTTCTGCAGCATTAAGTAGTTTCTTTTAAGGTTTACTTCGATTTCCGCGAGGGTCGCAATACATGTTTTCCTTTAAACGCGTTGTAGCTCCGTGTTTTCATAAACTCGTTCGGGAAGTGTTTTCAACGCGTTTAACTCGATTTAAACGCGTCAATCTCGTACTCTGAACATAGTATAAATAAGTTTTAAATTTAAACTTTTAGTTTTATTGTTTTTAGATTTTATCGGTTTTAGTTCTAGGCTTTTATATTTATCATTTAGTCGACAGCAGTTTTAGAAATAATACTAGGTATTTTTCATTTCTTCATTTAGCGGTTTTTATAATATTTAAAACTTTAAGATTCAGTTTTCTTTAAACTTTTTACAAGTGTATATCCATAAGTCTAATTTCGTTTGGACCTATATAAAGGGTGTTACAATAACTCGCTCCGAAGTTTATTGTGAACCACGTTTAAACATTAAATAATTTTTGACTTCTGTTTTAACATTTTGGTAGTTCAGTCTTTGGCGAATTGTTGGTAAAGTGCATCATAAATAGATTGCCGTAATGTCATCAAAAATTTGGACAAACGGGTCGAGGTGTGCCGCAGGAGCCGTGGCGAGCATTTGAGTGATATTCTTTCCATACTTAAATGCCATCCGAAAATTTCGCTGACCACCTGGAAAAAATATTCAAACCAAATGAGATCTACTCAGATGAATTGCTGGAAGAAGCAGAAAATCAGGAAGTATTGGAAATCCAGAGAGCCACACTAATTCACTAATGGAAGTAACCAAAGAAATTAGGATAACCATAAAAACAAAGAAATCTGCAGGATTTGATCTAATAACAGGGGAAATATTGAAGCAGCTACCTAAGAAAGCCTCGATCAGACTAACAAACCTAATTAAGGTTAAGACACGTGCCCGGTGTATGGAAAGTGGTGGAAGTGATTATGATACAAAAACCGAGAAAACCTCCAAACGAAGTGAAATCGTATAGACCCATCTCGCTGTTGCCGACAATTTCAAAGGTTTTCGAAAAACTGCTATTAACTAGGCTCAAACCCATAATAGAAAGGAAAAATCTAATACCAAACCACCAATTTGGATTTAGACAACAACATTCAATATTAGACCAAGTTCATCGAATAACGAATGTTATAGAAAAGGCATTGAAGGAAAAGCGAATATGCTCGAATACTCCTAGAGGTGGCTCAAGCCTTTGATAAAGTATGGCACAAAGGTCTAATACCTTGGATACACTGCTTGTATACAAATTACATTATTCAAATCATGATATGCAATACAAGATGGCATGATACACAGCCCATACATGTTATACTTGTAGAAACCGGACCATCACCTCGCACACAAAAATCAAAACCGCTTAAAAAATTCTACCTGCCGGAAGGATAGAAAAATCCACAACTGCCATTCATTAAAATTTCAGTTAAAAGAAGGCTATATCAGCTAAAATTATCGAATTTATATACAAGGAAACAGGTTGAATAGTATGTAGATATCAGCTTGTTGACGTACTATATGAGTATTATTGGGTGATACACTGGTGATATTGACGATATTATGATTTGTATACGAGCTGTGTATCCAAGGTATTATACACAAGTTAAATAAAACGTTTCTAAGACAATACGTAGAATTGCTAACATCGTATTTGTCGCACAGAATATTTAGAGTGAAGCAGGGGGATGCGTATTCTGAACTTAAAGAAGTTAAAGCAGGAGTACCGCAAGGAAGTATTTTGGGTCCTATCTTATATGTTCTATATAAAAGCGACATGCCGGAACTAGAAAATGTAACTATTGTTACATTTGCGGACGATACTGCCTTACTGTCAGTATGAACAAACATTAACGAAACTACGGACAAACTACAACGAGCGACTGATAATATATGCAACTGGACAAGGAAATGGAAAATTAAACCCAACGAGACAACTTCACAAATAAAAGCATAAGAAACCCTCCACGAGTCAACATAAATGGCAGCCTAGTACCTCATGAAAACAACGCTAAAAACTTAGGCATAACGCTAGATGCTAAATTAAGATGGAAAGAACATGTCAAAAAGAAAAAGGCTGAACTGGAAATTAGATACAGACAACTAAACTGGCTTTTGGGACGTCTAAACTTTCAATTCATAACAAAATATTAATTTATAATCAAACACTAAAACCTGTATAGTCATATGGTAGTCAAATATGGGGGTGTGCTAAACATACTCACATTCAGAAAATTCAAACGAAACAACGATCTACACCGGGACCTAGGGATCCTTAATATAGCTAGTGTAATAAAAAAGAATGCTGTTAAACATGAAAATAGGCTACAGCATCACGTCAACATTGAGGCAGTCAGACTTCTTGATATTCATAATCAAATAAGAAGGCTGAATAGAACCAAACCTCTTGATTTGGTGTATTTGTAATGGAATGTTGTATTGTATTGTATTATATGTTAGATTCTATATGTAGAGCATCAATGGATGACCTACTAATTTGAATAGTGGTAAGAATTCAGAAGAAAATTAATGGTTAGTCTTCAGACTAGTTTAATCCGCACAGGGAGGTGTTTTTAGTGGGGGTGAATCCCACACTAAGTACTAAGATGTTCGCGCGGGTATCTTAGTGTCTTTCAAGATTTTCACCTTCCTGCGCAAAAAACAAAAAAAAATGCTTAAATGCCATGGACCAAATAAAATTTTTTAATAAAAATTTCATTAACTCCATCATCCACATATTTTACTTTATTATTTTAAAAAAATAATGCGTCCGAAATATTCGAAAGGCGAGATCGAGACAATCAAAAATCCATATCTTCTAAACCGTTAATGTCACGGAATTAAAACTTGATAACCATCTGTAGATATACTAGGAGAATAGATCGGACACAAATTTTTGAGAGGGGGCAGTGACGTACGGGGGTGGGGGTTGAAAAACTTTAGATTACGATATCTCACGAACCAAATACACTAGAGAAATAAAATTCGGTTTCGGTATAAAGGTTTTTACCAGAAGTAGGCCTAATAGACCCCCAGCAGAAAAAAATTTCAAGGATGAGGGTGGTGTATAGGGTGAGGGTGGGGGAGGGTGAAAAGTAAAAAGTTCCGATTTTTATATCTGATGATATAAAGCTGAAACTTGGTATTTAGATAGAGCTATAGTAGTAGCAGTACGGGGGTGGGGGGTGTTTTTCCTAACTATAGAACGGCTTACGCTAGAAAGTTGAAATTCGGTATGTAGATGTAAATCAACTAGAAAAGTAATTCTGATTAAAAAAAAATTCAAATATCTATTGGCGTTTGTAAGTGGGGCAAAAAAAATGGAATGTATATATTTTCACGGTTTTCGTCATATCTATTAGGTCTTTCCAAATATTGAATTAATTTTTTTTGTACGGGTTCTTCATAAAAATACCTAGAAAGTGTTTTCAGGATTTTTTGAAATTCGATCCCTAAGGTGGTGTAGGTCTGTTTAGATATCGAATAACTTTTCACTTTCACGGACTTATTTAATAATCACCTAAAACCCGTTTTTAAGTTTTTTTCTTTTTCAACCCCTAAAAGTGTATAAACGCGTTGAACACGTTTTCACGAATTCCTTCATATCTCTTAATAGTGATAAGACATCGGATTGGTTTTTACTTCCTATGGCTTTCTTTATACGAGGGCGGATTGATAATGACGTGCAAAAATCAAGAAGGAGTGGGCAGGTAAGGAATTCTTTTTTTTTTTTACCTGGACCATCCTTAAATAGATTACCTGCAAAGTTTAAGCCTGATACCTCGTTTAGTTTTCGAGAAGCAGCAGTCTAAGCAAGTCGACTTATAAAAATTTTTAAAAATGGATAAAAATGAATTTCGTGTGTTGATTAAACACAATTTTTTAAAAGGGAAAACAGCTAAAGTAACCAAAGAAAAATTAGGTAAGCATTATGGGGACTCTGCACCATCGATCCGAATGATTTACAAATGGTTTTCTGAATTCAAGTGTGGTCGTACGAGCACACAAACCATACCAAGTCCAGGTCGTCCAAATGAGGTCACCACGCCAGAAATGATCGATAAAATCCATGATATCGTAATAGAAGATCGTCGAGTAAAAGTGCGTGAGATAGTTAACGTAGTAAGCATCTCATTTGAACGTGTTTGGAATATTTTGAAAAACCATTTGGACATGAGAAAGCTATCCGCAAGATGGGTGCCGCGTTTGCTCACAATCGACTAAAAACGCAATCGTGTGACAACTTCGCAGCACGGTTTGCAACTGTTTTAACGTAATACAAATGAATTTTTTCGTTGATTCGTAACTGTTGATGAAGCATGGATTCACCACTACACTCCAGAAACCAAACAACAGTCAAAACAATGGAAGGATGTCGGTTCAAGGAGGCAAAACCGTTCTATCGGCTGGAAAGGTGGCGACTGTTTTTTGGTATTCCAATGGAATGATATTCACCGACTACTTGGAGAAAGGGAAAACAATGACGGGAACATATTATTCTGAGGTATTGGTTTCATTGGATGTTGAAATCAAGGCAAAACGGCTTCATTTCGCGAAGAAAAAAGTGTTGTTTCACACGTCCGTTGTTGCAACGGCAAAATTGTTTGAATTACGGTACGAAGTGCTCCCTCACCCACCGTATTCTCCAGATTTGGCACCCTGCGACTTTTTATTATTTCCAGACTTGAAAAAATGGCTTGCTGGAAAGAGATTTACCACGAATACTGACGTCATAAGTGAAACCAACGCCTATTTTGAAGGGTTGGACAAATCATATTATTTGGAAGGGTTCAAAAAATTGGAAAAACGCTGGACTAAGTGTATCGAGCTAAAAGAAGACTACGTTGAAAAATAAAATAAATTTTTCCGGATAAAATTATGTTTTCTCAATTTTTGCACGTCATTATCAATCCGCCCTCGTATATGTCTAAATAATCATTTAAGGATTTTTGGATATTCAGCCTCAAAGTGGGTACAAGGGGGTTGCATATGCTTTCACAAATTCTTACATATTTCTTAGTTCTAATGAGATATCGAATTCAATTTTACTTCCTAAGGCTTCCTACATAATCGTCAAAAAGTTGATTTCAGGATGTTTGTTATTCAACTCCAATAGGACATATTTTTCAGGATTGATGAGATATTAGATTGGTTTGCACTTCCACAGACTTTTTATATAATCGCCTACAAACGCATTTCCGATTTCAGGTAATGGCCCAAGACCAAATCACGAAAAACCTTCTAATGGCGTAACAACTGATATTATACTAGGACTAAAACTCTTCCCGGAGTATGACCCAATTATGTAATTCATATGTTATATGTGGCAGCGGCGTAAGTATTCTATCGCGGCCCCATTCTAACTGCTTCCCGAACTTTTTTTTAGGGTTTCAGTCACATAGTAACCTACACCGCATCTCAGAATTAAACTCGTTTCGAACTTCTACCCAAAAAATAATAAAGTTGCGCCCAGACTGTTGGCAGATTTTGAATTTTGATTTAACTTCGGAACGAGTTATTGTAACACCCTTTACAAACAAAATTCTTTTATAAAGGGTTATTCAATAGGTACATAACAATTTTATATGTTAATACAATCGCACCCTTAAACTTTTTTGTTGGTCTGTCAATGTCAAAACGTCAGTCAAGGTTTACATTTTTATCATGGTGAAGATCACGAACGAGCAACATTTGGAATTTGTTTCAATTCTGTGTTTTATTTAATTGCAAAATTGTTATGTCCCTATTGAATAACTATAATTATATAGTCCGTAAGTTTTTGCTGTGTAGGAGGTATTTTCTCAGAAAATTAAAACATGTTTGGGTGCGGAATGGATTCGATCTTGCTGTGATTAACATTAATCCTGTACAGTTTGAACCAGTCTTGGTCACCTGTTGTAATTGTTTAGTGAATTCAGTAGCGCTCCAAACCTAAGCAAGTAAAAGCAGTGCGGTCCATACCGCGCGATTCGAGGATGCCGTCCCCAATGCGATGTTGATACTCGTAGTATCGATTGCGATAACCCACTATTAGGTCTTGGAATCACAAATACATATCGTCCTTGTTAGGTATTTTCCCAGCTCGTGCGTAGCCAGTTCCAATACAATGCAGGTGCTCCTACGTGGATTTATGCCACGGTCATCGAATACGGAGCGAGATATAATCGTGCAGCTATTCGAAATCGCCGTGACCTTTTCTCATTCACTTGCAATCAATCGTATTGAAACGTACGAGAATATGCGACATGTTACAATCCGAAATCCGGTAGTGCATGTTTTTTTTTTGTGCTGTTGATCCAATCCAATTGCCATTAATCCAATGTATTATATTCGCATCGCGCATTCGAAATTTCGTTGCTTTGTAGTGTTAATTGTGAAAAGAAGTGACTGGTATCGGGCCTACACACCTCAAACCGTAGCAAAGTTTATCAAATGAAAACAAAGCAATCACAAGGAAATCGCTAATACCGCGATTAGATAACTTGCGACACAGTCGAATTTAGAGCTGTAATTAATAGAAGTCTAAATTTAAATATGATTTTGGCAAAATTGCCTACTTACCCCGAAACCAGTTCCATTTTTGTTGATGTCCGTCATTGTGTCCGGTGTGGCCGATTGTTTGGGTCTTCTTCGCGTGAACAAATGTTGCTCGCGTTGTTGTTGTTGCTTATTCAGCTGAATATGCTGAAAATGCAGTTTTTGCCGTTGCACTTGCAGGTGATGTTCCCTGAGGTCTGGGCCGGTGTGGCTATTGTTGTCGCCGGCGACCGTTGTAAGCGCTTTATTTTGTTGGTCGACAACGGAAAAGAGTCCACAGCATCCAATGCACTCGTCGTCGGAACTTTTATAACAGTCGACGAACACGTTAGTTAGGCTGTGACGACACGAATTGGACACAACTACTGCCCGAATAATTGACGTTGCCATAAAGCTTCGCAGTTGCAGTTGTTTCAGTTTTCAATTTTATACGCCAAATGTTTGCACTTTAATCGCTACGGCACTTTGCTAATACGGGAGATTGCTGCACCCCGATACAATTTACAAGCACTGCAAAATTGATTTTTCCACGATTCAAGTTACTGGCCGACATCGGTAACTTCTAACGGACGCATCGATAACTAGTCACTATCGAAATTTTTTAAAAAAAAAAAACTGATTTCCACCGAATTTCCTTTGAAACCGTCTCCTTTTCGAACACTTCCACAAACGAGTAAGTACCAACAGGTTTTTAAATAAATGGCACCTTGCGTATTAAATCGAGCTAAGGGTTACAAAGATTTAATTTTTGTCTGAGCACTTGACGTGACTGTTTTGCGGAATTAACGAAGAAAACCAGTTGGGGGAGTTATTCCACACAGCACATGCCAACTACGACTATGGGACGAGCTTTGCTATGTCGGCTCCATTTCGCGCTCGTTTTCGTTTCTATAACATTTCCACAATCAGCTGTTGAAATAATAAACAAAGCTTCGACCTTATGCCCACCACCCACAGCCATCACTCTCGTAAACAAACATTCCTCAGTATCGGGGTTGCCAGCGGTTTAGCAATTTTTGTATAAACTTCCAAAAATAGTTTAGCTCCCAATTTTTATCCACTCAAAGAAAAGTGATTGGTTAAGGGCTCACATACCCCTGCACGCGCTGAAAACCGAGTAAATTTGAAAAATTATTATAAAGGTTATATGGTGAAAAAAAAATTGAATTGTTGAGTTCACATATCTTATTAACTATTTAACTATAAAAAAAAAAAAAAAATTTTTTTTTTTTTAATATTAACATTGTGTTTTACGGGTTTAAATGGACTACTTATGAAAACCATGGCGCCTCCTGTTCGGCATCATAACTTCGCCAAAAATAACTCAATTTGCAAAAATAAAAAAGAATCTTGTAAAATAATGTAGTAGTTATAGTCTGACGGAGGGATTTTTTTTTTTTTTCAAAAATAAATTAGTTACAGTATTTCAAACTTTAGTAATCGGTTTTTTTAAAAAAATTTGCGTTTAATAATTTATAAAAAAATGTCTAAGCAAAAAATTAAAAAAAACCTCTCGTCAGACTAAAGAGAATATAGTTATCAAAATTTAAAAAAAAAAAAAGTTGGAAAATATTGAAAATTGACTGAGTTATCGTGCCGACCATGTCTAAAAACATAGTTTCGAGAAAAATGCGTTTAAAGTTTTTGGTAGGTACAACGTGAACTTACGGCTAGTCTCCCATTCCAGCTTCGTACTGTACACCTTCTTCCTCTTGGATCTTCGTATTTTTCACAGATGGTCCTATAAATGACCTTGTTTTCTATGAAACCCAGCTTTTGCAAAAAAATAAATGCTAAACGCTGCTGTTGAGAGTGGCGCGGCAATTAGCCAGAAAGACGCTCCAAACCGATGTCTGGTCACATTTATTGCTATAACTTTGTAATGGAGTGGAATTTTCTAAATTCTAATTTTTTTCTTAATTCTTAAAAGTATAAAAAATAAAAATCTGTAAAAAAAAAAAAATCTGTAAAAAAAAAAAAATCTATTTTTTGAAAATTTCAGGGGTATATGAGCCCTTAAAGGAAAAAAGAATAATTGTTAATTAACAATTTCTCAATTTTAGTTGAATCAAACAATGTCTTCTTTGGTTTTAACCATTTCACAAATGTTAATCTAAATAGGTAAAACTTGTTAATAGACATATGAAGCAATTAATATTAACATTGTTGTGTTACCAACGAAACTTGTTGAATTAAATTACATATTGTTGACCAACAATACAAAAATGTGATTTGGAACATGATTCAACCCAAAATATGGTTTGTTTTTACTATTAAATGGTATTTTCTAAGAAAACCGTTTCCGATCGCAAAAATGAACTGCGCAGTAGTTTACATTGAAGTAGGGTGACAAGAAATGTTCAAGTACCGTGGTTGTGATCTGCGAATAGAGTTTGAAAAATTGTTATATTACCATCGCACAAAAATGGAAGTTATTGAAAATTTGGTAATAAATGACAACCAAAATTTTTCGTCTAAAACGCGCGCCCCTCCTCACCCCTCACACCCCCACCCCTCCAAAAGATACCAATCGTAGGGGTTCACCCAATCGACCCACCATAAAAATTTAAACTTAATATCTCAACGTGAGCTATGCGCCTTCAAACGGTTTTGCGTACGGCGGACAGACGGACATTCTTTTTTTTTTTGCTTTTTTGGTCCTAAATGTGAAAATACAAAATTTCAGGGTAGCAAATTTTTTTGGTAATTTCAGGTCTATCACAATACTTTATTATTAAAAAATAATAAAGTAAAATCAAATTTGATTTAAACCCTTCTGAAGTTATCGGCCAATATTCTTAAACACGTGTTTTAAGGACATTTTGTATGGCAGCTACCCGAAGGAGTAGTAGGATTTCGCTGACTAGTAAAGTCAAACTTTCTTTTCACTTAAAACTAATTTGTACAAAATTCCCAATTCGTAGCTAAAAGATTACTTGAGTTATAGTGAGTTTCGTAAATTAAGTGAATACATTTTGACAGGATATTTGTATGGCAGCTACACGAAGGACTAATAGGATTTTCTTCATAATCATACATTTAGCTCCAACTATTGAAAAAATAAGACATACAAAATTTCAAAGTCGTAGCTTAAATCCTTCTGAAGTTATCGACCAATATTCTTGAGCACGTGTTTTAAGGACATTTTGTATGGCAGCTACCCGAAGGAGTAGGACGATTTTGCCCGTTAACGAACTTAGCCTTACAAATTCAACCAAACATCCAGATTCAAAGGCATTCTTGAGTTATCGTGCTAACGGACAGACGGACGGACGGACGGACGTCAAGCGGATTTAAGGTTTTTGGCCACAAATGAGCAAAAAATAATATATAACTTTTTTTCGTCCGAGGCTTGGTTCTATGCGTTACAAACTTTTGGGCTGGATTAAACTTATAATACTCTATATGATTTCATCTAGAGTATAATTAAGCTGCCGAAAATTTGTCTACCTTGGACGATTGTTTTATTTCCATTAGGTGGCAATTTTCAGCTAATAGCATTTGACAATAGCATTCCACCTGAAGAACTATCCACTTTAGGATACCTTCCTCGATAAAGTCCAAAGAATGATTCCGCACCTATTATCGGTAAGCTAGATCAATTTCAACATAATCTATTCAATCGTTGAATTTGTTGATGGATTGGCAACACTACTATAATTCGAGCCGAAGCTGAGCACATGTCATATTGTTGTTTACCTCGTAAAAGCTTCTCTTCCAGTCAGTAAAATGATTCCCAGCAACAATAAGCGTTTAGGTGAGCACCCAGTACTTTTGCTTCCAATGAAAGCAAGTTACCTACAAGGTATACTTTGCTTTGCTTCAAGCTTTACATTCTTACGGTAAGCGATTGCCATGGTCGCGAGAATCGTTATAACTTGCTTTTATGTAATAATATAATATTTTATGTTCACTAACAGTATCGTTGTCAAGCTTCAGATACTCGACGCTATAAGCAAAAAAAATTACCTTTTACTTTCACTAACGAACTTATGACTTGCTTTACTTGTTATATTACAGCATTTACGAGTACTTCCAATTGGTATTTTCGGTGCTTAATGATTGTCGATAGATTTAATGATTTCGATTATAAAAAAAAACAACAATAAAGAGTCCGGTTCCCAGTAAACGAAAAGATTCGAAATTGTATCGTAAAGATATCTTCAAGATATCTTCATCTTATCGCTTGCGAAATATAAAGTGCATAATATCTGCATCCAGGCGATAAAAATGCGATAAGGGAACACCCTGGACCTCAGGCATTAGGTATATCCCTTTTATTGGCTCACATCGCTTATGAGAGAGAAAAAAGACAATCAATCGATTGCTAACTGAAAAATTTCATAACTTAATTGGGAAGATACTTTAAGTCGTACAGTCTTGCAAAAATTGTAACAAGCGAAAATATTATAATGTTTATTTAATTACTTTCTTCATTACAAAGGGAATGGAATCCCTAGACATAATGCCAATGAAGAAGAGAAGGAATCAAGTGCTACATAGATGGACGAGACTTTGACTGCAGATAACGATGGACATTTCGCTAAAAACACCTTTGACTGCTTGTTCCAGAAAAAACAGATGTTGGGAGTAGATTCCACATTCGTGCTCTCCGATTGATAATAAAGGAAGAATTTTATAGGTGTATACGCGCCCAAAGATGTTTTGACGACGTACATGTCAACATGCACTGCACTACGAGTATCTCGGGTGAAGTCGTAGCGCAGCGGAATCAAGTTGGCAAGTTCATCAGAACAGTACCATTGATGAAACGATGAACGAGAGCCAGACATCCAACATTTCGTCGATGTTCGAGAGAGTCGATAGTTGTAGAGATTAAATCGTCTATTAGCTTAGAAGCTCTTTTTTGCACTCTGTCCAGGAAGTCCAAAACAGATTTAGAAGACCCCGCCCAAGTGTGCGAATTATATTGAAGTCGAGGGCAAATGTAAGGCAGCTAAATCAGATAGGAAGCGAAGAAGTACTTGTTTTATAATCGCCTAAAACCCGTTTTCATGTTTTTTTCCTTTTTCAACCCCTAAGAGGGTATAAAAGGGTTGAACACGTTTTCACGAATTTTATCATATCTCTTAGGAGTGATAAGACATCGAATTGGTGTTTACTTCCTCGGGCTTTCTTTATTTTTATCTAAAAACCCATTTCAGGATTTTTGGATTTTCAACCCCCAAGTGGGTGTAAGGGGGTTGTATACATTATTTTCGGCATATCTTTTAGGTTTTATGAGATATTAAAGTGGCTTTAACTTTTGCAGAGTTTCTATAGAATAGGCCACACACGAATTATAGGATTTTCTGATATCCAACCCCCAAGGTTTCATACATTTTACTAATTCCTACATATTTCTTAAATCTGATGAGATATCGAATTAATTTCTTACTTCCTAAGGCTTCCTATATGTATAATAGCCAAAAAGTTAATTTCAGCACTTTTAGATATTCAACCCCAAGGGCGTGTAAGGGGGTTGCATACTTTTCACAGTTTTCGACATATTTGTTAGGTTTGATGAGCTATCAGATTGGTTTTTACTTCTACAGACGTTTCAAATAATCTCCTACAAACCCATTTTACGATTTTTTGACAATCAACCCCTAAAGGGTGTAAAGGGGTTCCAAATATTTTCTTAATTTTTACCATCCCTTAGCTTTGATAAGATATACAAGTGGTTATTACTTCTACGGGCATTTCATTGTAATGGCCTAAAAACCAATTTCACAATTTTTCTAACTCGAACGGAGGTGTGAAGGGGTTGCATTTCGTCAGCAGTTATTTCGACATATTTGAAAACACATCCCTTGACGATAACCTGCAGGGGCCTGTCGCACATAGAACAATTGGTATGAAGAAAATCGTTTGAGTCCTTCATCGGTTTTGCTATTGGGCAAAACCTCTCACTTCTTCGAGTGGCTCCCATACAGAAGTTCTTAAAACACGTGTCCAGGATAGTTTGCCGATAACTTTTGAACGCCTAAAGCTAGGAAATTGAAATTTTGTACACATTACTTTTTAAGTAGTTGCAGTTATGCTAGAAATCGAGTGAGTCCTTCTTTCAGGAAAACTTTACTTTTGGTGATTTACTTTAAGTTCCAGATATGAAATTTAAAACGAAAGATATTGGCCCTTATTCTGGAACACGCCGGCGCTAAAGTGAACTGCGATTTACTCAATTTTAGATAATAGAAAACACGTGAACGATTCACTTTTTCGAAAATTGGACATGAAATCCGAAATAAAATAGTCGCGTTTTAAAGTTTTTTTCAGAAAGTAATTGGCAATAAATAAAGAGAAATTTGAGATGGTCAGTCTATTACATTTATAGTATTATAATTCAAGACATTTCTGTGCCTTAAAATATGGTTTTAAATACCAGGAAAAGACGTCTTAAATAAAGCAAATTCCGAACGTTTTGAATAATCGCATGTGCCATGAATGGGAATTGAATGTGAACCGTATAGTCGGCGTGATTGTGTTTCACTTCCGAGGAGCAACCAAACGAGAGTCCTTTAAAAAAGGGAAACTACATGCGCACTCCTCATTCTGCTTCATCTCCTGGTTGGTTTGGTTGGTTAAAGTGGCTGCTCTATCCAGTGGCGAAACCAGACTTTGCTGTTGGGGGGGGGGGGGCGTACATTTTTTTGATTTGGCTATTTTGTTTGATCAAGTTCTGTGTGAATTTAGCTACATAGACTGCACTTAGCAAAAACGGGATCATATTGTTTTCATCTTATTATGGGTCATTCCATCATGAATCGCCAAAGTTGTGACCTTACCATTTTTGATTCTTTTGAAAATGTTTGTACTTGAAGAACTAGTGAAAAAATTAATTGAAATTCCAGTTTTTGTTTCTTTCTCATTTTTTAACTAATAAAAACAACAACAATCTTTAAACTAAGCCCTACTTTATTATTCAAGGATAAAAATGACCAAAGATATGAATTTTCAAAGAGGACTCGGACATCTTTTTTGGGAAATCTTTAACATACTATAACTAACAAAAAAAATGAGATAGAAACAAAAACTTGAAATCATATTTTTTTTTCACTAATTCTTCGAGTACACAAATTTTCAAAAGAATCGGCGATGATAAGGTCAGACTTTTGGCGATTCTTCTATAAAATAATTGAGAACCACTATAATGTTCTTCGATTTTTTTGACCCCGATCTCATTGAGATCCCAAGTTAATTTTTTGGTATGTTTTGAAAAACCTAAAAAATATAAAAAAAATAAAAAAAAACCGTTTTGAGATATTCAGGAATAAAGGACAAATTCATTATCCTTGAAAAAAATTTCAAGGATAATTTTTATTGCGACAACCTTCCCCTTTAAAATAAGCCATATTTTATTATTCCAGGATAAACATTACCAGAGATATTTATTTTCAAAGAGGACTCGGACACCATTTTTGCGAAAACTTTAACATAATACAGTAAAACCTGTCTAAAACGGAATGCTGTGGTACCCAACTTTCTGTTCCGTTTTAGCAGGTTTCCGTTTTATACAGTTTTGTTCAGCAAAAGTCTTGATTTGAAGTACAGTATACAGTATACAGTAAAAATAAAAATATATACAATTCAAATAAAGGGTGTTACAATAACGCGTTCCGAAGTTAAATCAAAATTGAAAACAAGAGGATGATGGAGTTAATGACATTTTATTAAAAAATATTATTTGGTCCTTGGGAATTAAGTATGGGAAAGAATATTACTCAAATGCTCCTACTATACACCTCGACCTGTTTGTCCCAATTTTTGATGACATACCGCATAACTTCTCCTTAATTAGACCAATAGATCCTTCAGTTGTTGAATGGTGCTGAGTTTATTGGGGTAAACCATGCTTTTGAGGTAACGCCAAAGAAAGAAGTGCAACGGAGTCAAATCGCACGATCTCGATGGCCAATTGATTTCGCTGTTTCTGGAGATTATTAGCCCGGGGAACTTCAGCTGTGTGGCACATCGCACCATCTTGCTGGAACCACATCGATGTCATAATCATACAATATTGGCCACAAGAAGTCGGTGATCATGACACGGTACCTTTCCCCGTTCACTGTTTCAGAGTTGCTAGGTGCATTTGCGAAGAAAAATGAACCAATCACTCCACCAGTGAAAAATGCACACCACAAAGTGAGATTTTCTGGATGCATTTGTTTTTCAAAGGTGACCCTGGATTTTCATCAGCCCATATTCTGCAACTCTGCTGGTTGGAAACTTGGTTTTGCTTTTTCTTTTTACACCTTACCAACAATTTGCCAAAGACTGAACTACCAAAATTTCAAAACAGATGTCCAAAATTATTTTAAAAGTTTTTGAAACACTCTAGTTCCATAATAAATTTTTCCGTCTTTCACTTGCAGTCAGTCATACTTAAATCCACTCAATGTCACATTTCAACTGTTTTCCGTTTTGCGAAAAAATCCGTTCCGCGAATCACGTTCCGTTTCCGCGTTAGACAGGTTTCCGGTTTATACAGGGTGTTTTGCATTGGAAAATGCTCCGTTCCCAGTTTTTTTTCCGTTATGGCAGGTTTCCGTTTTATACAGGGTCCGTTTTAGACAGGTTTCACTGTATAACTAACAAAAAAATGAGATAGAAACAGAAAATTGAATTTCAATTATTTTTAAAGTACAAAAATTTCCAAATCGGAGATGGCAAGGTCACAAATTTCGTCATTCTTGGCGGTTCTTCATGGTGTCTTTTCATCATGGTGCGTTTACACTCACCCTTGAGGCTCGCCTCTACCCCCATCAGGCCATTGCAAACTGGTTTTCGTCGGCTGTGTTGAAAGCAATTTACACTCAACATGCCTCTGCGGCGCAACTTGCCTATAAATGCGAAACGACAGAAATACGATGAGCTTCGAATTGTGTGGTGCCACAGTTCATTGTATATGTGTACACATATGGAAGCGTGCGTCGGAGAAAAAGTTGAAGAATGTTAGACTCTTGTGACTGCACGAGCCATCTGATTGGTTGATTTTATGGTAGGGAGAGAGGCGCGCCTCAAACGTTGAGTGTATGGTAAATCCACCATCATGGTTCTGTTCTGTACTTTGCATTGCTCCGCAGAACTACAGTAAATGCTAATTACAGTCCACATTGCAGTGGAGTAAAAAAAATCGGAGAACGGTTGAAGTAGGTATGTATTTTTAGAAAATTCGGAATTGCTCCGCCACCCCCCCCCCCCCCCCCCCCCCCGGGATCCGCCAATGGCTCTATCCTCTAGACAGAGCTCAATTAGCGTAATGGCCGTTTTGGAACCGCAAACTCGTATTAAACCCGGATGTTAGGGATTGTTGTGACTGGGGAATATAAAAGATGAGTGTGAGGAAAATTGATCCGTTATATCCATTCTGTACTGTTTAGGAAGAGTTACACCTCTCCAATTTTCTTTCCCGAAATCTCACTCAGGAGCGACTCTCGCTCATTAGTGTCCTGGCATCTACGGCAGTGTACATTGAACGGAATGCCCAATTTGGCTGCATGATCCCCAATTGGTCCCAAATCGCCGTGATTCTGGATATGTCTGCCCGAGTCTTATATAGAAGTTCGTCTGACTTGGCTCGGTTGTAAGATGGCCACATCTTCCTAGATATAGCGCAGGTAGTTAGGCTTTTTTATCTGGAGTTAGCCGCTGATTGGAAGTGGGAGATTATGTCCCCCTTGACAACTCCTAAAGGAACATGAACTAGTTCTGCAAGAGAGCCGGGAAGAGCGGTGCCCTTCCTGACCAGTTCATCTACCCGCTCATTTCCCACTATATCTCTATGCCCCGGGACCCAGAGCACAGTGCTTCATCCCTTAGTACAACATCTTTCACTTTCGTTATGAAAACAAAGAAAAAGGCTTCAATCCTTCGGTAGTCAAAACAACGATCTAAAATCCGACTTAAGTCAACGTTCGAAAATAAAACTTTCAAGCGATAACTATGTTGAAACCCAAGTTCACAAAATTTCTCGCTTAACCCCTTTTGTCTTTTGATCGTCGATCTCTAGGTTCTTCATAAGTAAACAATTGATGGGATTATTATTACTATGCATGTAGCTATCTTGTTTATGGCAGGTTCAACCCAAGCCTAAATAGCGCACTGGCCGAAACAGCAATTCGGACGCCTCAATGTAAGGCCCTGCACATGACGAGCTATGACATACGGTGTTTTCATTGTTTATTAATTTAACTTTGATTTTGTTAATTAAACATCATATCGAATAGCATAGCGCTTCTAGTACACGACACCACTGTAGTCTTGCCATGAGTTTGTCCTACACGTTCATAGGTACAGCAATACCTGATTATGTTTCTCTTTGCAATTTGTAGGGTTCTTCGTACGAGGTTCCGATCTTTCCAACTAGAGGTGTGCGCATTGATCATACCGTTTTAACTTTACTGCAGATAGCGAATGATGCTTCAAAGATTTTCCATTGGAAAACATTTCCTATAGGATGCAACATCTGGGTATTAGCTTGTCGGTGTTTGTAGTTAGTTCGGATGTACTTTCTGGGAAAATAAGACGTATATATTATCTGCCAATAAGTAAAACATCATAGCTTAACTCAGATTTAAAACGAAAACTCTCGGATAGTTCTAAAAAATTATTTCGTCTTCTAAACAAATCTACTCTGTTATTTTTGCGGGAAACTTCACCCATCCACCTAATGATCAGTTTACCCAACCGTAACGAAGGGGCTTCGGTATCCTAACGGTTAGTACAAAGTACACTAACATTGAAGCTGTGTGTTCCAATCTCACCTAGTTACTCTAAGTCGAAGCAAAAATGATGTTAGGAGTAGTGGCAGTGCCTTAGAAGAGCGCTGTTAACGTTCTAGAAGAATACATAGAAAATTCAGAAGATATAATAACATCTTTTAAAATCTCAATACATTTTTCAAAATTATTGTGCACAATATTTCTCCTCATTCCAAAAATGTTATAGAGTGGGTGGCTCTTGAATATAAGCTTATAGCGAAGAAGGGAAGTAAATTGAAAACCCCAATTTCGAATCTATGGTCATTTCTTCTATCGTATCTAAAGTAAGAAAAACAATCGTCAATCGTGGGATCACCACTTGATTAGTCTCATTGATGGCCCCTAATACGATTTCTCTGTTAGTGTACTTGATAGCGCGTTGAAATAACCTTTTTTTATATAGGGTGGCAACAGTGCTACTTAAGAATATGCTATACGGGTCTTCTTCTTTTTCTAGATTGTTGTCTCAAAGATGAATTTTGGCGACGCATGGCGCTATACTTGAGAAAAATTTTAGATTAAAAAATACCCCTATCGATTAGATTTGGTGTGAATAAGCACAGAACCAATTTCTCCCAGCACTAACGGTTCTATACATTTCTAGAATGTGATCGAACTCTCCATTTCCAAAGTAGAGAAGGTCGGCTAAAAATATTGAGAGCAAATAAAAACTTAAACGAAATCTTTTCAACAAACGAATACCCAACACCATATCAAAGAGAAATAATACGAATGAACTAGAGAACTGGAAATGATAATACCGACAAACTTTGAATAGCCTTGCTTTCATAAGAGAGTAGCAAAGGTTTAATGTAATAATTTCTACAAAGTTCAGACATCGGGACGATCTTCCCTACTGCAAACATGATCCGAAGACTTTCGGCAACTCAGAAAAGTACACACACTGAAGTCGTGGGTTCGAATCCCACTTAACCATGACTAGGCTTATTATCCGTGGTCTATGTAAAAAAAAGTGGTATTTGAAGCGTTAGTGCCTCAGAAGAGTGTTGTTACTGCCCAAAACGGGTCATATAGCAACTGAAATAAAATGAAAAGAGTAAAAGTCCTTAAAGTCAAGTCCCACGATCACGACAGATATTCACGGACTTTTCAAATTTCGTACGAATCAATTTAAAACCACAATTTCTTTATTGAAATCTGCAATTCGAAAACCATGACATAAAACCTATAATAAATTCGTTTATATATAAAAAAAAAACAAATTACTTATGAAATAAAAACATATACAAAGCAGGATTGTTTTAAAACAGTCCTGCAGCTGGTTATTCTTCATCTTTTATACAATTTTCTACCAGCTCCCGGAGATTTGGATTTTCCATTGCAGCTGCGATTCGTTCTTTGTCATTTATCTGCTTGTTGACTGCAAAATAAAACAACCGAAAATATGATAGGCATTAGTTAAAAAGTAAGTAATCAAATTCGAATGTAAATTATTACTTTCTTCTTCGGTCGAATGAGCACCTTTCTTGATGTAGATGTCTAATTTAATGTTATGCGGCAGACTCCTTTCGATTTTAACGCGAATACACAGGCCGATGAGAGTGGCAAGCGAGCAGTGCGGTACAGTTGGATTGAACTCCACTCGAATCTGTAGAAAATAATAATAAACGTGTGTTAAATAGTATTTTTTTTACAGGCGTGATGAATAGAATTACAAGACATACCACATACACATTCGAGCTAGTTGGGCTTTGAACAAAAACACCGTCTTCATAGACAACATTTAGATCTTCAAGCGTATGTGGCTTTTCTGGATCGCGAATTGTACGCAAGGCATCTGGAATTAAAAAAATTAATAATACAAACAAGTTATAGCATTGTTTCACAGTTCTCAGTGGCTTGAAAATTCTGAAATTATGGAATGTCAGATATAAACTAAAAATACAGCATTTTGACTAAAATTAAGAAAATACATATAGTATGTATATTACGCGCTGGGAAAACGAAACCTTAATAAATGGTTTTTACAGTCTCTCTTATGATGGAGCTCCCTAGCTTGCTTTTGCAATGAAACTTGTTCTAGAGAAGAACTGTCAGCACAGATCGAGATGTGAGCGCAACCATTATGAGAACTTTAGGTCAACCCAAAATAGTGGTATCGCTATGGGCAATCGTGGGTTTATGCGAGGCTTAGGCCGTTACTGTAAACTAAACCAGCACGTGTACTTATTCGACTCGGTTCGGTCGGCTCGGCTCGACACAATCGGCAAAGTTTGATGGAAATGTTTAGAAATATATGAGTAACCGCTCACTGGTTCGATTCGGTTCGGTGGGCTCAGTTTGATCGGTTCGAACCGGCTATGTGCAAATACGCCGAAAGGGGCATCTTTTCCGAAAGTCCGATGCCAGGCTTCATATTAGGCTTGCGCATTTTAGTTCACTATAGTAAGCGATCATTTCCGATTCTTTTAGTTCATAGTTCATTATTTCAGGGGAGTTCAGTGATGAGTAGTCGTAGTTCGAAGACAGTAGATCTAGTAGAAGATGAAGAGCAAAAAAAAGGTCAGTAGATGTGGTAGAACATGAGGAGCAAAAAAAAACACTACATCTAGTATAGTATATTGTCTCACAGAGTTCCGAACTGCAATGAAAAACGAACGGAGTGGGACTGGCTGCGAACTAGTTCGTTCATTTCAGTTATGGGAACGCTCTTCTGAACTAGTTCGTTCGCGAACTACACAAGCCTACTTCATATAGAGATGGCTTTTGTTAAATATGATATTAGTACGACACTTGTAGCTTTTTCGTTGGTAATTAATTTTTGAAATACTTAAAAATGTTAGAAGAAAATTTAATAGAAGGTATACGTGGCTATAGTGTGCTGTATGACACAGCCATTATCACAATAATGTACGGAAGGACTATGCATGGATAGATACTACAAAGAAATTCAGGCTAAAAATCTTTTACAACCGGTTTTCTCTCTGCAATTGGTCGTGTCTTGGGTGTAGCATGTAAATAGATCTGTCTGGTGTGATGCAGATTACAGCACTAATTCTCTGCCAGCGGTGGTGATGGGTTGGTACGAGTAATAATTGACTGTAACTATAGGGCGAGTGGTTTGAGCAATGTGCACATGAACATCGACTAAATAGTTTAGTCGGGCAGAAAAGAGTGTGAGCAGCTCGATGCGATTAAAGAGTTGCTCAACTGTTTAGTCTCATGTGTGCGCTAGCCCTTAGACCTTCAATTTTCACATCTTCAAGCTCTTTAGATTGCCAAGAATATTAATCATTTCTGAAAAAAATATTTAAACCTGTGCAAGCTAGCGTAATATCAAGATGATCGGGCGAAGTATTAAACTTCTTGAAAAAAATCGATATTTTCGTTATAATGTCAAAGGCATTTTCGCTAACTCGTCTAGCGTTACAGTGACGATAATTGTAAATTTTATTCGCTTTAATAGCACTTGTCTGAGAACTTGGGAAGGGCCACCTTACATTATGCAGGGAAAGCCTCATCTCCAACAATTACATGAGGTAACACATTATTTGTTTCAGGTAACGGATTATCTACGGGAATATTACGCTGTTGTGCAAGCATTTGTTTGAAGCGAAGGTCCAGGAATACTATCCGACCGAACTCCTTCATCACAAGAAATAGTTATCACGTAACCTTCAGAGAACAGCCTCTTCCGGAGCACAAATAACACCGTCTTAAAACCACACAGAAACAACTCCGCTCGTTTCGATTACAACCCGGACCTACCTGAAGAACTGGGGATGATTTGGTTCTCACGGGTGTGGTATCACAACCGAATAGTCTAAGTGAGTCGATCTATGGTTTGGTTGACTGACCTACCTCGAGGGCTTATAACAAAGCTTATCAGGATAAGATTACGCCACACCTGGCTCACCCTACGAACAGACACTCCCTCCTGCTTACTCTGCGGATCGCCGCTCTCGGGCCTCCACATCCTACCTCAATGTCCTGCCACACCCACATTCTTCAACGACAATGTTCCTCCATTGATAGAACTCCTTGATCCTTCTCAGCCCAACTTCCAAACTACCAAAACTTCCTTTATCGATCAATGACAGTCCACTAGATATCTATTGAACCTTAGAACTCATTCATTATCAACTTCATTTCAAAGGTTTCATTTTGTTGGAGAGTTTAAACGAGGCCGTACGAGCTGTTAAGACGAACAACGCAGTGGTCGACCGAAGAAGGTGACCATGATATAAATGGTGAAGAAAATCTACAATATAGTATTGGATGATTGTCGAATGAAAGTGCGCGAGCTAGCAGACATAATAGGCATTTCAAAAAGTCCTGTACATCGCATATTGACTGAGAAATTGAACACGAAAAACCTGTGCGGAAGATGGCTGCCGCGTTTGCTCACAATGGAACAAAACAGCGTCGTGAGGATGTTTCAATCGACGATGTTTCACACCGATAATGCCGAGTTTTTGCGTCGATTCATAACCATGGAAGAAACGTGGGTCCTTCCCCCCACACCTGAGACGAAGGAACAGTCAAAACAATAGACTAACAGGGGAGAATCGGCACCAAGGAAGGCGAAGGCAGTCCAATCTGCAGGCAAGGTTATGGCATCCCTTTTTTTTGATGCGTGTGGGATAATTGTTGTTTCATCAAGACAATGCACCGATTCACACATCCGTTATCGCAGTGGCCATAATCAACGAGTTAAAGTTCGATTTGCTTCCTCACGCACCCTATTCACCAGATTTAGTCCTCTCGGATTATTTTCTTTTTTCAAACTTAAAAAAATGGCTCGGTGGTAAAAGATTTGCCAACTAAGAAGTGGTGGAGTCTGCGGTTGACGGGTATTTTGAGGAGCTAGACAGTTCTCACTATAAAGAGAGTATCGAAGCTATCCAACATCGGTGGAAAAAGTGTATCTTCCTTAAAGGAAACTATGTTGAGAAATAAAGTTTTTTTTTCTCAAATTTTTCATGTTTTCTTGGTTAGGTTAGGTGGGTAGCTATTGACAGAGATAGCTAACACATAGACCGCAAGATGGGTCCGCTGTGATCCCACGGTACCACGGCACGGCGCCTACGGCTGGTGGCTGTTGTTTGGCTAATTTTCAAGAACAAACTGAGCCCAATTGCCCGCGGTATTATTCTATCAAATATTTTCCGTGTTTCTTGGTGCGAAGGAAAGGAAGGTTGGAAGGAATTGTGGAGAAGAAAGGGGATACCGAACTTAATCAGTTTTAGGAATGGGAAGGAAGATCTGCAATCGGGCCGGGTATGGCAGTGTACTAGCAGGTGTTAATGATTATAATTTTTTAGTACTATTGGCTGTGATAAGATCTACCAGAACAGCAAAGTTGCCTATAGCAAATCAACTACTGTCTGGCAGCTCTGATGGTATTTGTGAATCTGATAAGAATGTAAACAGAACTCTTTCTTCAGGTTTAAATCCTTTACAAGTGACCCTATTAAACATTCTGCACTGTTCACGATTTATATTAATATTCTGAAAGCAATAGCAACTGAAAGATCCATATAAATAAACTATGCATTGAGTGGGAATTGAACCCCGGTAGCAATGTTTTCAAGACCTAGTACACTACCACTGGACTACACCCGGCTAAGTACTTCTGGGACCACCCTCGTATATGCGACATAGAGCTCCTAAGCCTCGAGTGCGAACTCCTCAAATAAGAAAAAAATGCATGTTTTAGTTCGGTTTAATTAATGGCTTCTTTAAAATCGGCCTCGCAACTCTTCTGATAGTGCCGCACCATTTAAAAAATTAAAATCATGTGCATAAAAAATAAAGCAACAAATTTATCACAACTTTCTCAGATAAACGCTTCTATATAATGCGGAACACCCACATTTATTAAATTATCTACTAAACTACTAAGAGATAATTCTGCAATCTATTGTGTAACTATAACTAAAAAAGTCAATATTTTTGATATAATTGAGCCAACGTTGTCTGTTATCACTACGTGTTTAGATAAGAATTCAAATTTTTGATTTATAGGTATTAAGTGCGATCATAAACTTTTCTGTGCCTAACTATTTAATTGAGTCTGAATAGAAATAAAAAAAGTGTTTGCGACACTCATTTTCCGCCATTTTCTCATTGCGATAAGTGAAACTTAACAAAAATGTAACACCAAAAAGTCACCCAAATCGATATATGAAAATATTTAAAACGTTATTAGACTGTACGTTATACAGCGTAACTATTATTAAATAAGTAAATTATTGATTCCATAAAACATTGCTGGCAATTCTGGGACTTCAATGCTTGCAACGCAAACTAATCGCCGATTATGTATTAATTTAATTGGAATTTATGCAAACAATTCGCATTTATGTAAAGCTACAATGGCTATGAAAAGAATTCGGATACTTATTGTCAAGTGGTATGGAAGCTATGCAATAACACGAATCAAGAACATTATTAGCTAGCCTATACTTTGATATAATAACTAGCTGCGTCTCGCGGCTACGTTTGCATTTATATGATGCTATCCCGCCGGAACTGTACTAAAAAACATTCTAACATGTTCTGCATTATTGTAATGTTTTCATATATAACAACGTTATGGGTTTTTTGTTTGGGAGCACTGCAAAATCGTTTCGTTTCTGCAGCCGTTCATTCTGGACCACGCGATGCAGGTCCGTAAGTCAATACCTGAAGTCCGCAGCGTCTGCCCTTGCGATTTGTTTATCGTTATTGCGAAAGACGCTAACGGGGAACTGGATATTGTATACATATAGTACATGGTTCTTTCAGTACAATAGTAGAGGTATGGGTTTATGTGGTGCTGCGTTATTCTAGTGCGTTGCCTCTGCGTTACTGTAGTGCTTCCCTATAAACAATATTACGGGTTGAGAACGAATCTCCCGGCAGCCGCTAACTCTGCACGCTACGTAGAGCTATCCGTGATAAGAGCAGCTGCACCGCGGGTTAAAACCTGCAGTCCGCAAAGTCTGTCCGTGGGGTTTGTTTATCGGTATCGCAAAACATACGCTAACGGTGAACTGCAGTCGCTTCGAGCTCAAATGGAAAGTTGTTATTGATGAGAGGTATTCGGCGATAAATACCGTCTATAAAGTTTCTGGAGCGAGGTGACGAACAATCGCGTCGTATTGCATAGCTTCGGAATGCTTAAGTTTCTCAATTGCATAACGCAAGCAGTGGATATGATGATCAATCATGGCATAGCGTATGGTCACCAGTTCTTTAAGCTGAGAAAGTGTGCCCAAATGGGGAATTCGGCGGTTCTGATCCTAACCAATATGGATTCCAAAAACAAAGTAATACATCCGCAGCTTTACTGGATGCCATGAAATACATTAATGAAGGACTTGACAAAGGTAACTACGTAGCTTCAGTTTTCATTGATCTCAGAAAGGCTTTCAAAACAGTCAACCACGATCTACTACTAGGAACTCTTGAGGAATTGGGTATTCGTGGAAAACTAAAAACCTTAATTAAGGACTATCTATTTAACCGGACTTATATCACAAGAAACATGGACATCTACAGCGAAGAAAGACGCATCAACTTAGGAATTCCACAGCGATCGATCCTGGGACCGACATTGTATCTCATATATATTCATAACCTTCAAAATGCGGGTCTTTCGGGAAAATACATTACATTTGCGGACGACACCCTGCTGTTGTATAAGAGTGACAGACCGATAATCTTAGAACCTACAATCAATAACGACCTTGCTACGTTCAATGGATGGTTAAATGGGAATAGATTATCTCTAAATGCCGAAAAAACAAATTATATACTATTTAAATTGAAAAACAAGCCAGATATTCAGCTTCATCTTGAAATTGGTGGCAAGGAAATTTCTAGAGTCAACCAGACTAAGTACTTAGGTTTAATCATTGACGAAAACTTAAACTGGACAACGCATATAACAGCAATACGAAAAAAATAGCACCCATTATTGGATTATTAAGACACAACCATCATATTGACTATCAGGTGAAGGACCTCATATTCAATGCCTTCATCCTTTCCAATATAAGCTATGGACTACTCTCTTGGAGCCAAACTGCTTTGTATAATCTGAAAAAAATTGCAAGATTAATGAATAATGGAATTAAGGCGGTATACAATCTCCCTCGACTTACGCCTTCGTTGACTCTCTACTCTGACTACAAGAAGTTAACAATATATGAACTTATAGCGCTTGAAAGAGTAAAATTCATATACAAATCTCTAAATAAACAAACTAAAACCCCGCTAACCATACGACACATTAAAGACTTACATCAATTTAACACACGCAATGCGAACAATATTGTAAATCTATGCAGACCAAGAACGAATCGTCTGAGAAGAGACCCAATTTACGAAGCAATCATTGAGTACAATAATTTACCCAGCTCCATAAAAAATGCAACCAGTATTGCCGACTTCAAAGCCCAAGTGAAGGGATATTTCCTAGACAAGCAGTCCTGAAAGACGCTTGAAGAATCGGTTGTGGTTTGTGTTGTTGTAGCATGTATACGTCTTTTATCTTTTATTTTAAATCCTTTTTATTTTATTTTTTTTTAATATATATTATTTGTTTTTCTTTTATTAATTAAGTAAAATATTATAAAAAAAAAAAAAAATTACTATAAATTTGCATGTATTATTTAATATTTTATTATATTCGTATTTTTCTTATAAATCACTTTATTACCTTAATTTCTTTTAATTACTAATATAAAATTTTAGTAAATTATTTTGTACTACCTCTTATACCAGTGCGCTGTACTGACTGAGGAGTACTAGGGTTTAAGGTAGATTATTAGGTATTGAGCCCAATGTCATCATACATGCATGTGTATGTTGATATGGTGAAAATTTTCTAGCTCATTGATGGTTATGTCTATAGCTTCTTGAGCTGAGAAAGTGTACCCAAAACGGGGCAATTTATCTTGCTAATTTCACTGAGTTATGGGGCGGTACTGTTCCGTTTTGGCTTCAGCTAAGAGGCTGTATTGCCTCCGACTCTTGAGGTAGGGATAACTTGCCCATGTAGCATGAAGGGATTAAATCAATTATTAAAAAAAAAAAAAAAACTCTTGAGTTGGGGAGGAATCGCCCATTTATTATATTTACATGTTCATTGCCAGCAGATGGAGTAGTTTCCAGTGCAACTGAGTGTGGTTCTGAGACCGCCAATCACTGGGGGTGCCATAGTTTTATCCATTCAATGCCAAATTTTGGATTGGATGTTTCATCAACCAGTAAGAGAAATATTTTAATAATAATAGATTTAATCCCTTCATGCAAAATGGGCAACTCACTCCAACTCAAAAAGTCGGAGAAGAACTCCCCATTTGGGCACACTTTCGCAGCTTAAAGAACTGGAGACAATATTGTCACACAGCTCAATGAGCTGGAAAAATTTTCACCGTATCAACATACTCATGCATGTATGTCGACATTGGGCTCAATGTCTAAAAATTTGTATACCTTAAGCCCAAGAATACTCCCCAGTCAATGCATCGCACTGGTATAAGGGGTAGTAGAAATAAATTTAAAAAAATATATAAAAAATAAGAAACAAAAAATAAACAAATAAACAAAAACTAAGTTATCAGAGAAATAAAAATAAAATAAAATAAAATAAAAAGAACCTGATTTGCAAAATGCAAAGAAATAAATGTGGAAATGAAAGAATGAAGAAAAAGGTTAAAATTAAAAGATAAACCAAAATAAAAATAATAATTATTGTTATATATATAGTATAACTAATAGTAATAAAAATAAAAAGTAAAAATAAGCAATTCGCAAAACATGCAACAACAACACAAACCACAACCATACGTTTAGGAGTCAGTCTCGTCTGATAGTTCGAGGACCAGGTCTTCGATAAGTAGGTGAAGCCGCCTGACTAAAATTATCTGATTCAGGTCGTCTATAATTGCAACAATTCAAAAATCACATTCGTAGCTTCGACAAAGAAGATGCTTCTTTGCAAGGTGCTTTAGCTGAAAGACATTCACAAATTGCCTCAAATACAGGATCTTTTCTAAGTCGGTCAGTCCTAGGACAACCTTGTTGTCTAATAAAATCTGCACTTCTTGTGTTAAGTTGTGTATATCGTGATTGTGGATCAATTTGATTGAGGATTTTAGTCTATTGTTCTTAATATTATAAATAAGCTTAATACGTTCCAGGCTTATGTGCTGTTGTAAGGTAAGTTTTCCATAAGTATAATAAAGTTCCTTCGATGGTGTTAAATAGGGTAAATTATGAATGGCTTTAATGCCCCTATTCATAAGTCTCGCAATTTTGTCTAGGTTTCTTTTCGAGGTTTGACTCCATAGAAGAAGTCCATAACTTATGTTGGACAGAATAAATGCATTATAGAGCATATTCTTAATTGGTACGTGTAGATAGTCGTTACGCCTTATTACTCCAATAATGGGGGCAATTTTGTTTCTAAGTTTAGTAATGTGAGGAGTCCAAGTAAGTCTATCGTCAATTATCAGCCCTAAATATTTTGTTTCGTGTGCTCTCGTTAGTTGAATTCCATCTATTTCTAGTTTCAAGTCAATATCCAGTTTGTTAATTTGTCTAAAGATCATATAATTTGTCTTCAATGTATTTAATGTCAACATATTACCTAAGAGCCAATGTTGAAATAGTTTCAGATCAGAATTAATCAACAGCTCCAGTTGATCGGGATATTTACCTTTATAAAGAAGTAACGTGTCGTCAGCAAAGGTAATATATTTTGCTTTAAGGCCTGCGAACTGTAGGTTATGTATATATAGCAGATACAAAGTAGGTCCGAGAATCGAACCCTGAGGGACGCCTATATTGACTATCTTAGGAGAGCTTAGTTCGTCGAAATTTTTGGTAATGTACTGTCGGTCAACTAAAAAGTTTTTTATTAAGTCATTGGCCTTTCCCCTAATTCCAATTTCCTTCAATTGATCGAGCAACAATATATGGTTTACTGTGTCAAAAGCTTTTTTTAAGTCCACAAAAATCGCAGCGACATAATAACTCTTATCTAGGCTTTCATTTATAAATTTCATTGCATCTAATAAGGCTGATGTCGTATTGCTGCCTTCCTGAAATCCGTATTGTTGTTTATCAAAACCAATATGTTTCCTTATAAAATTCAGTAACCTCCTGTTTATTACTTTTTCGAATATTTTGCTAACTGCGCTAGTTAAAGCTATTGGTCGATAGTTATTAGGATCCTTTATTGAGCCTCCTTTATGAATGGGAGAAATCAGTGCTGTTTTCAAACAAGGGGGAAATGTACCACAGTTTAGATGGTTATTTATGGCGTTAAGGGTGGTGCCATAGTTTTATCCATTCAGTACCAAATTTTGGATTGGATGTTTCATCAACCAGTAAGAGAAATATTTTCCGGTCAATGGGTTCGGTTCCTTCAGCAAAATATCGAATTGCTCCATAAAAAGTTGGTCAAAAAAGAAATCGGAAAGCGAGTACTCGACTACACGGCCAAGTTTTGTCGAATGAAAACGAAACCTTTAGGCAGCGAGTAATGACTGCTCTTGCAAGCGGTCCTTAATTAAGAAGCCAACTTCATCGCTGAACTAAAACTCGAAATACCTGCCACAGATCCGGGAAACAAAGTTGCGCTACGCTCGATTTCAGGCTGCATAACTAGAATGTTGCCAAGTAATATTCAATACAAACGAATCCCCTTACCATAAATCGTTTCTCGTAACTCCGTAGCATCCTTGTACCCAAGATCCTTGAGCAGGGCGTCTTCACCAATGGCAATCGCATCCTCCGTGACCGCAGCTCTGGAAATCGACATCAACTTGGACTGCGTCGTAGGACTGCTCGCTACCGCAGCTTCACTCTCAACTGATTTTCGCCGAAAAAACGACAACATAACTACAAGTCACTTACATAAGAAGTACACACACGATAGTGGAAAATTTCGACGCCGAAATTAAATTAGAATGCAATTGGCGGCCCCCTTTTGCTAGACTTTGTGTAAATCGGTTCACGAGTTCAAGGCAAAATTGAGAAACGTCAAAAATACGATTTGTTTTCGTCTCAACAGTCAGCTGACTGGTACAGTGGCGGTTGGAAATGGTGGACGCAAATGTTTTTGTGCTGGATAAAAACGAAAATATGGCAAGAATTAGTGAAATTAAGAACAATTTTTATAAATAATTATTTACGTTGCACATAAGCCGCGATAAATGCCAGGAATTAAGGAGTTTTGTGCAAAAATTACTGCCGGAATTGCGATTAAAGAAATTTCCCAATTGGAAAGCAGCATCAATTCAAATTCAAAATTCCATTCAGCTGACCGCCTTCTGGAAATCGTCTGATAAAAATTCTTATCACCACCAAAACCACAACTTCTTGAGTTTTTTTTTAACGAAAAAAAACTTGTTCCTGGACACTCCTGTTTCGTTGCGTAATTTGCGAGTTTTGTTTACCAAGCAGCATCATTCCGGAAGTTATCAAAACTCAAATAAAAACGGAAAAATCGGAATATTCGCGCGCGCCATCATCACATCATTCGCTTTATTGCATTAGTCCGTCTCGCTCCCGGTCGATTCGGCTTTTTTTTTATCGCGAAAATTTCCTGAACCTGGTGTGTTTTGTCGCGTTAAATAGAAAACGAAAAAAAGTGCCCGAACACGATTACCTGTTGATAATCTGCGACACTCGTGCACCCAACGCCCGGCACCTGTCGCTCAAAAACGTGCCAAAAATTCCAGATCTAGTCGTCCTTTTTCTCGGGTAACACGTTGCGGAGTTGTCGGTACCGTGTACGAAACGACGAGCGTACAAAGTAGGCCTTTGCGCAAAATCTCCATGACGACAAGTTGCCCTGCAGCCCGGCCGTTCGTCTTGGACTCATTCGGAAACTTGGATTGAAACTGCGAGGACTTCATCTGTGCCGACACACACGTGCAATTCCAAAGAACATCAAGAAAATCCAATTTAAAAGGTAAGTAATTCTGCGGGCTGGCTGTGCCCGCCCGCTCCGGTCGGTTCGTGGAGTCTTACGTGTTTGCCGGTTCCGCGTGATTTCAGTGAAGAAAAAAAAAATGAATTTTCCGGGCTTCGGCATTGTTCGGTCGGGGAAAAAACAATTGCTACGTTAAGGTTATGTTTTTCGCTAGTTTTCCGTCGTGTTTTTCAAATGGTACTTCGGTAGGTGGGTGCTCCGGTGTCCGGTTACTCGACACCCGCACAATTGCTTCGCGTTTTCTTTCTAGTAACCGCCATTCGTGGGCTTTTCTTTTTCAAGATTTCGTTTCATTGCGAAAAGAACGGGACTTTCGGTATCGAGATCTCAACCGGAATTTACTGTTAGCCAGCGATCGGAACGTAGTCCTCATGCTGATATTGTGCTCTTTCTTTTCAGCATTTTGTAACTAAATAGCAGCAGAAAAATGGGACCAGGTAGTGAATCAAGCAACGCCGCTATTCTTCCGAAGGGTAAATACACCTTGGTTGGAGTAGACGTCGATACAACCGGACGCCGGCTTATCGACGAAGTAAGTACCCATGAATTAGAATTGGCCGGGCAAATTTCATCTAATCCGTTTTTATGTCCGCTTGCAGATAGTTCAACTTGCGGCCTACACTCCGAAAACTCAGTACGCCCAATACATTATGCCCTACATGAATCTGAATCCAGCAGCTAGACAAAGGCATCAAGTACGCGTTATCACCATCGGCTTTTATCGGATGCTGAAATGTATGCAAACTTACAAGGTAAGAAGAAGTATAAAATTGTCCTTGGTATTCCGCGTAGCTAGACTACGATTTCGGCACTTAAATAGTAAGTTGCGTTGCGTCCAGAGTTCTGAGCATGAGACACAATTTTATCTACTGGAGACACTTCCGCCGGTCCGGCAGAAGTACAATGGCATAAAGTAACGTAGGGTTGCTTTTGTGTCGGTTGGCGGTTCTGAGTGTTGCGGTCGAGAAATTTGATCGTGGTACTAGGACCGCAATCTTGAGAATTCTCGGAATGGCAATTCCTTATCGCACCAACTGAAATACGACGCTTTGTTTGTTTTTTGATTGAACTATCGGCCGTTATTTTGCTGATCAAGCACTTGAGCGGTCGGTTAAAGCGGAAAACTATACTGTTTCAGTTGCTTGTACAAAGATAAGCTCGAAATCATGAATGTGCTCAATACTGGAGAATTCATGCAATCGAATGTGATTGAAATTCAAGAGAAGAAGTAACTTGTGCAGTGGCGTACCATTTTTTTTTTTTAAATATTTTTATGTATATCACGGTCTTATATACAGGACTGGAAACTACCGTGGGTAGGGGACTGTTGAGACAGACATAAACGGAAATAAATTATTACAGGTTTTCGTTATTATCGACAGGCTACTAGCGATTGGTTGCGAAGGCGTAACAACGCCAGGTATGTAGCCGTGATGAAAAGAAGTGTGACAGAAAATTATAAGAATAGATTTAATCCCTTCATGCAAAATCGGCGATTCCTTCCCAACTCAAATGAGTTGGAGAAGACTTCCCCCATTTGGGTATACTTTCGCAGCTTACCCTGCGTCTACACTGACAATTTATCCGGCAACGGCATTATTGCCATACACAAATTGACAGTGTAGACGCACCAAACGCATATGGCAATATTGCTCTCAGCATTGCCATGGAAATTTTGAGGATAATATTAGGTCTACACCTTCTACACTTTTCTGCACTAATTCTTGAGCGGGTGCAGAGAGGTGAAGAGGGTGAATGAAAAAAGAACAAACCTATTAGGTTTCATGGTTCACAGCATTTCATTGCATCTCGTTGCGACATTTTGATATTGCAATCCGACTGCGATTGCGTTCATTATGTACGGCTCTTAAGAACGAAAGTGATGCTCAGCCATGCCATGCGTCATCGATCGGAATAGGTGGGGTAGGACGTCCCGTTTCAGTGTTTCCAGGCAGGTTTTCAGAACCTGAGCAACATGTGGCCGAGCGTTATCATGTAGCAAAATCACTTTGTCGTGTCTCTGCTCATATTGCAGCCGTTTTTACTTTCAATACTCGACTCAAACGCATTAGTTGTCTACGATAAAGAGGTCCTGTGATGGTTTCACTCGATTTCAGCAGCTCATAATACTCCACGCGGAGCTGGTCCCACCAAATACATTGCATGAGCTTAGAACCATGGATATTTGGCTTTACCGTCGATGTTGATTCATGGCCAGGGTATACCCACGATTTTTTGCGCTTCGGGTTGTCGTGTATCCACTTTTCATCGCCAGTCCCGATACGATGCAAAAACCTTTCTTGTTAGAGCAGCTGTTCGCACGTGAAAAAACGCTGTTCGACGTCTCTAATACCCTAGGCAGACGACACATTCGAGAAATGATCATTCCCATTCAATGATCAACATTGACACACGTCTATCGGAATTACATTCAATCTGTCAAAATATTATTGTTGTGGGAATGCTAAATAAAAGTTTCCATTTTTGCATTGGCATGCGGCTACGTTTTATATGTTGAAATAGAGTGATAGAAAAGTGCTAATATGTCAGCAATTGTAAACGAAACGTTAAAAAGATTGATCGTAATTAATGCACACATGAAATCAATAGAAAAATTTGGACGGTGGAATACCTGATTTTCCACTTATTTCACGGTAGTTTTATAGGCTTGACGCTAGATGGCGTTGCGAGCTTGACTGAATTAACAATTTATCTCGGAATTACCATTTCGCAATTGTAATTGGAATGATGGAATGAATGACCAATTCGACAATTACATTGTGACAGACCTGATGCGGAATTACCAGGTGTTTAACCTTAAAACGGTCGTTTTTTAGTAAAAAAAACACATGTTTTTTCAAAGAAAACAAAAACAAATTTATTCGAAGTACTCACACTCGCTAGCTACACATTTCTCCCATCTCTCGTGCAATTTGTGGGCCATTTTCGGACGTCTTCGTAAGAACCGAAGTGCTGCTCAGCGGGCGCGTGGCCCATCGACGAAAACAAGTGGTAGTCAGAAGGGGTCAGTTCTGGTGAATAAGCGGGGTGGGGTAGCACCTCCCAGTTGGGTGTGTCCAAGTAGTTGCGGACCAGTTTTGACGTGTGCGATGGTGCGTTGTCGTGGAGGAAAATCACCTTGTCATATCTATGTTGATATTCCGGTCTTTTTTCACGCAGAGAACGGTGCAATTTGATCAATTGTTGGTGGTAGCGGTGGGCATCGACAGTTTCACCAGTTTTTAAGAGCTCATAGTAGACGATACCCTCCTGATCCCATCAAACGCACAACATTGTCTTCCGTCCGAAGCGATTTGGTCTTGCGGTATATGTTGATGGTAGACCGGGAGCAACCCACGATTTTCTGCGCTTTGGATTATCGAAATAAATCCACTTTTCATCGCCAGTCACAATCCGATGCAGAAATGACTTTCTTCTGTGTCTGGCGAGCAACATTTCGCATGCGTTTTGGCGTCGCTCCGTCTTTTGAACCTTTCCCATGGCCCGTAGACGCTTGGAAATAGCTGCTTGAGTAACATCCTATTGCTCGGCAAGCGTTTTTTGCGGTTGGGTATCGTCCTCTCCAAAAGAGCCTGCAATTGATCGTCCTCAACCTTCCTGGACCGATTTTCGCGCTTCTTGTCGCTCAGGTCAAAATCGCCGAAACCAAGCCCTGCACGTTGATTCCGCTAAAACATTGTTACCATAAGCCTCTACAAGCGTTTTCTTCAAATGGATGCAAAAAAGCAGAGCTTTTCGCATATGCTCTTTTTCTGGCAAAAAACTAGACATGATCAGCACAGAACAAATGTATGTTGTTGAATGAAATTTGTGACGATGTGCACTGATAAATGTTAACAACTAACCAACCCTTAAATAAAAAAAAGGCGTCCCTAGGTTGCTTAACACGCTCACTAACGCCATCTATGTGTCAACGATCGTTTCAAGGTTATACACCTGGTATCATTCGACTAGGAATGATCATTCGAATGAGTCGTCTGCCTATGGTATAAGCTTCAATTCGTACGGCAGCCAATTTTCTTTTTGCGTCATTCCCAAGGCTTTCAGACGAAGTGCGATGGCTTGTCCAATGAATCCGCAAGACTTTTCTGCATCTTCGAAATTTTTTGGCCGACCGGAACGCTCCTTGTCTTCCACGCCGAAATCACTCAATTTGTAGTGATGAAACCGTTGATTCACTAATAAAAGACTCACCATAAGTTTCATTCGACGCACCTCAGACGCAGATTTTTTTCGAATTGTAACAAAAAAGCAAAGCTTCCCGCAAATGACGTTTATTTTGCTCAAACTTCGACATTTTAACGAATAAAAAAACAAATGACGCCGATACAACTTGACAAATGTAATGATGGGGAGTTGTTGCCTGATGTCTAATGATGTCATATTACGCCATTTTTTTACCTGTATTTTGCGTTAGCGCCATCTGTAGGGAAACGACACGAACTTATTTGTACACCTAATATAATCTGAAACTGGAATACACTCTGGGAAAATATATGTTAATACATTGCTGATTACTTGTCGAGAAACTACGTAGAAGGAAGTAGAAGGAGGTAACAACAATGAAATCTTCTCACAAGAAACTGTTCTATCAATAAATCTTAATAGTTACGACGAAGAAATTCTACTCCGGGAAATTAAAAAAGACCCTGTTCTAAACACCCTTATAGATCAATATATAATAGGATGGCCCAATTATAAAAGCAAGGTAAAAGACATGATAGCAGCCGTGGGAATGGTGCGCATCGCCCCGGTGATACCCGAGCATACCAGTATTTGTACTTTAGTCAGCTTAAGCTGAGCAGTTTTCTGCTTTATTTTCTTCCACCAGACCGATGCAGCGTAATTTTTAATGGGCCTAGCAACGACGGTATACATCTAGTAGGTTAGTTGATGACTCACCGTTCTCACCGAGAAGGCTCTTGCAGGCCCAGACAGCGCATTTTAGTTCACCATAGTGAGGGATCATTTCCGATCCGTCGCGAACTAGTTCGTTATTTTAGTTCACTAGTTCGCGGGAGTTCGGTGATGAGAAATACAGTGAAGCTTGGAACGACTCGTAGTCGTCATTGTGGTAGAAAGTGATGAGCAAAAAAAGGACCCCAAAATGTGATGAGCAAAAAAAAAAGGTCGTCAGTGTAGAAGTATACTGTAGCACTGACTTTCCAAACGGGAATGAATGAATAGGAACGAACTAGGAGCGGGACTGACTGCGAACGCTCTTCTGAACTAGTTCGTTCGCGAACTACACAAGCCTACCAGAGAGAGATTCTGGCCCTTTCAACTTTGTCCGAATGAGCATTCCATGTGAGTTTTTCAGCCATGAAATCCCAGAAATTTCACCTTACTGGCATACTCTACAGATTCTCCAAAAAGAGTAGACCTAGATACCCAGTCCTTACACCTCCTTTTGGTGAATGCAACAATTGTGCTTTTCTTTGGGTTGATACTCCAACCTGCTTTAGAACACCAAGTTGCTACCTGATTTAGAGTACCTACTTTGAACTAGCTATGGCCTCCGAAAATCGGGTTTGATCAATATTGGAGCTCTTGTCAGCAAAACTTTCACAGCTTGGAATGCGGTTTATGCCTCTTCAGTCCAAACAAACAGTTCTTTTTGAGGGTATCTGCGATCGGTGACACGGTAGCGGCAAAGTTTGGGACGAATTTCAATACCAACCGGTCTTACTTGACGTACGGATTTAGTTATCGACGATGGCTGAGACTTGGGTATATTCTCAATCCTCCGTCTCTTAAGGTACAGTCTGGCTGGTACTGCGGACCGTCGCGGTCAGCAGTAACTGCAGACAGTAGACTAGTGCTTCAGGCAAAAACAAGCTGTCATGTCTTTTTGCGACTGCTTGGCAGTTGACGGTTGTGAGTGCAAAGCAGCCGCGGTGAGCAGTTGAGGTTGGCAGTCAGCCAGACTGTACTGTTACGTTGAATCAGATATTTTACCTCTCAGATAAAACTTACCCTCAAGGTCAAGCCAATCTTTCACAAACCATCAAACGACACATCCTCTGCGGATGTATTGGATCACCCAAAGGACATACGTGTGTAGTGGTATAGAGAACGGCCAGGGATTGTAAAAGCAGTGTACTCTCTGAATTTGCTCCTGTAGATGAATTAATCAAATGGCATCTTCCAGGTCTATGCTTCTTGATGAAGTTGACTCTCGGCAATTTGCTTAAAATTCCGTCAATATGTGGAAGTGGATAATCATGAATGAAAACGAAAATTATACTGAAAATGCAAGTTTTGAAAGCAGGTAAAAAAGGTTACAATTTTTCAACAGACGAGTCAATTAAAAACAACGGGGAAATTACGTTAACATAAATCATAATCATAAAAACATTAAAAAGGGGGCGGGGTTCTTTAAAAGGATATTTGTAAAATTTGAGCTTAATTGGTTTTTGGGATCGATGATTTTTGGTAAACAATGTTTTTTCCAAAACGTAGAACAGGTAGCCAGAGTGAAGAGTGGTTGTATCCAGCGTCTCAGTTAAAATTTTGCGGGTGTGCTTCCCTTACAATTCTTTGATGGTAGTGTTTTATCTTATCGATTGAGTGGTTTTCTACCTATGCATGTTCCGCAATTGCCGATGAGTGGACCTGGTTTTTTGTGTACAGCGCTGATGTTCACGAATCCTTGTTCTGATGGTCCGTCCAGTTTCTCCTATGTAGACTTTGTAATACCCACAGGGAACTTTATTAATGCCCTCCATTTGCTGTGGGATTTTATCCTTTTGGTTTCCTAGGATGCGTCGGATCGTAGTTGCCGTAGAGTAAGTAGTCCGTATGTCGGCTTTCTTAAGTACCCTTCCGATTTGATTTGTAAGGTAATGTTACCCACCGTTTGATAGTATGCTCGTTTTTATTTTTTCTTCCTGGTTTTTCGTAGCTTTTGGTTTTCGTTTGCATACTCTGCTAATAGTGCTCTTCGTGTATCCGTTAGCTGCAAAGGTTTTCTGTAGATGTTCAATTTCGTTGCGAAGGGCGTGTGGGTTACCGTTGGTAATATATTGTGCTCTATGGATAAGTGTTCTAAGTACTCCTGCCTTCTGCTGAGGGTAATGGTGGGATGATGCCTGTAGATACCTGTTTGTACGAGTAGGCTTCGAAATGTAAAAATGGAGCAGATTTTTCAACTAGTACATCCAAGAAGGAGTTTGCCGTCTTTTTCGATCTCCATTGTGAATTTGATGTTTCTGTGGCATGTGTTGAAATGGTCCAGGAACTTATCTAATTCCTCTTTTGCATGCTGCCAAATGATGAAGGTATCATTAACATATCGAAGGTATAGTTTTGGTTTTAGTGGTGCTGAGTTGAACGCGTCCTTTTCGAATTCTTCCATGAAAATTTCCGCATTTCTACTGGAGATATCGGGGACCCAATCGCGGCTCCTTCTGTCTGTTTATAGAGTTTCCCTAATGAATGTTTTTTAATGTTTCTACTAAATGTGTAGAATTTTTTACGGACCTGGGTGTGTTTCCAACGAAGGGGCGCAACTCAGCCGCGAGTGCTTTGGCGAAACCTTGCGTAATTGATGACGGAACTAACGATGGAGCGAAGTGGAGCATCCGATTTATGGATCTTCGGTAAACCGTACATTTTCGGAGTATGTGGCTCAGAAGGGATCAATTTTGAGTATTTTGACGTCAAGTTCCTCCTCTTTCATCAATAGTACTAGTTTTCGATGGAGGGAAGTAGTTGGGTCTCTTTTTATTTCGGTGTATGGTCCTGTTTGCGTCGTTATTGCGTAGTGTCCATAACTATTGTGGCGTTTCCTTTGTCAGCCCGCATAATTGAGATGTCCTTCAATTATTTTAAGTCCTTGAGGGCAATTCGTTCAGGTTTGGTGATTTGTATAGTTGAAATCAGATCAAAATTAAAAGGAAAAATTTTATTTTTGTCTTAGATATAAGATATAAGTAAACTTCAATTGATAAAACTAATTTCAGAATTCTTTCTGCTTCTAATTTTAGGTTGTAAAATCAAAGTCCGAAGTAGCAGCTTTGAAGGATTTTCTCGATTGGATCGAGTCACTAAAAAAAACCGATAAAGATTCGCAAGGTGTCGTTCTCATTTACCACGAGGAACGAAAGTTCGTACCTTACATGCTACTTGAAGCCATGAACAAATACAGTATGCTGGATCGATTTTTGGAAACTGTCAAATCATTCGCAAACGGCTACGCATTAGCTAAGGCAAAATGTGCTAGTTCAGTAAAATTCTTCTCTCTTCGTCAATTGTCGAAAATTTTATTGAATACCGACGACAATCAGAAGGAGAAGGAACAATTCGAAGGAAGTGCCAGTGTTCGTGCCAAGCTAGCATTCGAGATAGCCCATCATCTAGCTAAAAGCGAACAGGAAGATTTAGTAGATCCAGAGCATGATATTGAAAATATGATGAAAGTTGTCTACGAGTACTCTAGTCCGATTAGTCAGGAGCTTGGCGAATTGCAAGTACAAAACAAAAATCTGGAACGCCAAAACTCCTTTCGACCAGTGTTTCTACAATATTTTAAGACAACTTTATATCATAGAGTAAAGGCTGTGAAATTTCGTATAATATTGGCCGAAAACGGTTACGATCTGGACGGTTTGAAGGCAATATGGACTGATAAGCAAAAGGACGGACTGACAGAAGTAATTCAGGCAATCGCCGATTTAAAAATCGACGAAAAAACAGAACTTATCGAGTTGCTCGACTGTCATTTCGATCCTGTTAAGCAGCCCGTCAAACCGGTAGTTAAAAGATCGAAGCGGAGGCCTAGACGCAGTACGTCAAAACGTAAGAGTATTTTTTTTTTAAATTCTCCACAACTTTGCACTAAACACTTTTCGAAATTTGCTTCTCTACATTTCAGCCAAAAATAAGGAAAACATTAAACCACGTGACAATAATCAAGGTTCCGGTGATAAACCCAATGCACCAGACTCGACGGTTAAAACACCCGTCAAGAAATTGCAAGGACAAAATCGGTCCAGCAACAATTCGACAAATAAAACTGCTCTATCTTCTAATTTGTAAATGAATTTACAATACCAAAACCTACTATAAACAAATGAGCCAGCATACAGCGCGTAAATATAATTTTTTCATATTTTTACATTTTTATCTGTTCTTAAGATTTTTTTATACTATTTTTTGTTACAATTCTTTTTTTAATGAAAATTTGGAAAAAAAAAGAACTGACACTTAAGACAGGTTCTAAGTGCCTTAAACAACATTTCATTGAATTTTTCTCTTGAAATTTACCGTGCAATTATAAATTGCGCATAAAAATAATGAATTTGTCTTAAAAAGAAACTTGAATTTACGGAATTTTATACATAAAACAAAAAACAAAGATATTTACACTTTAGTTTTAAGTTGTGCTAAGATTTTAGCTGGGCTAAAATAAAAATTAATAAAACACCGAAAAGTGTTCGACAAGTATTAATTTTTTACCCAATCCTTTTAACCATTGTTCCTGATGTGGCGCAGCACTAGTGTCCTTGTTAAAGACGAGTTTGCGATACAATCGACACTAGCTGCTTAATATCATGTAACTAATTACGTGAATACTAGCGATATCTGCGAAATGTGCCAACTAATTGATAGATTTTAAAGAAATTGTTACTAATTATAATGCAACTTAAAACCGCCACCACCATCCTATATATTTGTAATATTGGTTTAACATCTTTTTTTTACCATTTAGATAGCAAGAAATTGAATTTAAATTTAAATATGGGAGAAAACAAAACAATTGAAAAAACTAAATCGGATTAAAAAAAAAATACAAATAGAAACTTCACGGAACAGAATCTAAAAAAAATTAAATATCAAGTTAGTGTATGGTGAGAAAGTCTCAGTACAAAGTTTATCGTCGGTCAAAAAAAGCGTCAAAATTTTGTTACAAGAAATAAAATAATATCAAGAGCGCCGAAATAAAATTACCAAAGGATTCGTAAACGAATGTGCGCTTTCTGACGGCTATTTTCTTTGCTTTTTGGGTAATAGTATACTAAAAATTATTATTTTTATTTCTAAAATGTGCACACACGTATTTGAATATTGTAAAAACATAAATGAAAAAAAAAATATGTATACTAAACAAAAATTTATAATAAATGTCTAAAACAAAAACTTTTTTGTATCGTGCCATAAAATTATGAGAATATTTTTTTGAAATCAAGGGCACATGCCTTAAAAAAAAATTTAAAATTTTTTTAATTTATGAAATTGTATTACCTTAATGTAATTAATTTTTGTGCAATTTTCTTTATGTTGAAATAAAATGTTCTAATTGAATTATTACTTGTATAATGGAAAAGTGTAAAATTTCAGGGTTTCTATAGTCGTAGAAAGGATTGATGGAACGGGAGGAATGCGTCTGAAGTGTAGAGTTTCACGGCATTTGCAATGATGTATTATGGGTGTCGTGACAATTGACTCTCGAACTTGTCGTGGCGATTGAAATTTGATATTGTGGGAGTCGATCGAATCGCTTTGTTAGTATTGGCGCAGGACAGTGAAAAATGTCTGAAATTTTTGTTACTGTACATAAAAGTACATTTGCGATTTTTGAATAGCTTTAAATATCCAAAACTGTTCACGTTATATTTGAATTAACGGGATTAAAATTCAGTTTTTTTTTATTTTTCTACTGTTCGAATTTTACAGGTGGCCCCTATCATCATAGAACACGGAACGACCAGCAATTTTCGTATAGTAGGCATCACAGAACTCGAAAAAGGTGACATTTCGGTCCGTTTTTTCGTATATTTTCTCGTTAACATTTTATTTTTCGAATTCCAATCGTAGGTGTAAATTTTGGAAGCGTTTGCGATGTACAGTGGCTCAGCTTATTTCGACCAGCACGTAAAAAAAACTTTAACTGCCTATAAAAAATAAACTAAACAAGATATCAACATTATTTAAACGCAGTTTATTAGTCTAATGTTGAAACTAATCAAATATGACTTCATTTATTTTTCTATAATTTTTTAATATTCTAAAACAATTAAAAACGAAAAACGCAACCAAAAACAATGCCACAGCTTATTTCAACCAAACACTGCGCAGGTGTGCAATGATCCGCTATCTTGCAATGCAGCGGTTATTTCATTTTCTATGTTTTAGTCATTATATTCGTAATGTGTTCAAGTTCAGTCTTGCTGAATTCTTTGAGAAGATCGTGCAGAAAAATTAGTTTTGCGAAATGGGACCACGTACGACAATTGATCAGCGAGCACTTGTTCTCAGTCATTTTAAAAGTGGCCAATCGCGCAGGAAAATTGATGAGATGGTTGGACTAAGTGATTCTACAGTGCAGTGCAGTGCAGTACATTATATACCGATTTGTCCACGAAAATAGAACGCACGATAAAGGTAGAAATGCCCCCAACAAAATTTTCAATCCAACGGACGAGCGCTATGCTGTCCGGAAAATCCGGGAAAACCCAAGAATATCGGCTCCAAAAATTGCCAGTGAAGTGGAAGCTGAGTTGGGCAAGTCATGCCACCCGGAAACTATTCGCCGTGTGCTGCGAGAGCATGAGTTCAATGATAGAATAGCGCGTAAGTAGCCGTTTATAAGCGCCAAAAATCAGAAGTGCCGTTTAAAATTTGCCAAGGAACATTTGGATAAGGATTCTGGATTTTGGAATACCGTTATATTCGCTGATGAGACGAAATTTAATATTTTTGACTCTGATGGAGCCTCATATGTTTGGCTTAAGCCAAATACAGAATTGCAAAACAAACATTTTAAAGCTACAGTCAAACACGGAGGTGGCAGCGTTATGGTGTGGCCCTGTATGTCTGCAGCGGAAGTTGGAGATTTGCAATTTATTGAGACTACAATGGATAAGTCTCATTATCTCGAAATTTTGAAGTCCAATTTGCTTGAAAATTAGGATGAACTGGGCATTCGCGATGACTTCAGATTTTATCAAGAAAATGACCCGAGGCATAAATCGGGTTGTCTCCTGGGCTGGTATCACTCGCTTTGCCTTTAAAAACACATTTGGGATTCTTCTAATTTCCATTCGCTCTACATGGTCAGCCCAAGTACCATATAATACGTTTTATTTGCTAGCATGATCCGTCATTTGATCTCGTCCGTTTCGTTGCCGTCTTTTGCTAGATTAGCCCCAAGATATATGAAGTTGTCCACACTCTCCAAATTATACTCCGCAATTGTAATATTCTGTCTGATTGGCGTTCTCTTTCTTGTTTGCGTCATTAGTTTTGTTTTGCTTTCGTTAATGCGTAACCCCGACTTCTTTTGCGGCGAATTCAAGATTGAAAAATACCTCCTTAGCACTAGGGAAGGATCTTGCGAGGATGTTTATATCGTCAGCGTATGCTACTACACCTTTTCCACATGTATTTCAGATTATGTAAATTGTATTTCAGAATAGTGAATTGTATTTCAGAATACGTAAGTTTGAATTCAGAAAACGTAAATTGTATTTCAGATACAGGAAAATCGGCTGTTCAGTTTGAAGTCGGTACATTACGAGCCTGTTTCAATGAACAACGAAGAAAATAAAGAAAAATGTGCTGTTTATGTAGCAAAATTAAATGAATTTGTACAATCAATCAGGAAAAAAAATCATTTGGATCGATGAGACAAATTTTAATTTATTCTGTCGAAGAACTCGCGTATTCCATATATTTCTATGTTTACATATGGTCGATTATCATCATTCCATAATCGGTCTAAATTATTCACCCTTCCCCTCCCCAACCCTGGTAGCAGACGACTGGTAGCGCCTACTAAATAGTCCGCTCTCTATTGAGCCGGCACGGTGTTTTCCTAGGGATTGCATTTGATGCAATTCCGACGGATCATGTCCTCTGTATTGCATCCATAATATCGAATTGGTTCGGGACACTGATTTGCCCCATGCGTCGGCAATGGAAGCATTGTGGGTCATTCAGGGTTTCCACCAGCTGCGCAATCGCATCGAAATTGGGACCCTCAACATAGGCGAAATCTGGCTCTAACAGATAGTCTCCGGAGGTGGTACAAAATTTTCAACATTGAATAGCGTGACCTCTAGTTTCTGGCCCACGATCACCAGGTGTTCCAACGAGGTGATGTCGTCTAACGCTAGTTGAACTGCATAGAACTATGACATATTTTTCCGTATGTTACTAGTCGCGATTCCACGCTACATTTTTCGGTTAACCTACCGAATAAACCCAGCATTGCGTTCACAAACATTTCAATGCTTTCGTTGGATCACTGCGTCCGATGGCAAATTTCATCCATTAGTTGTTTGTTATATCCCGGAGGTGGACATTTTTTTCGTCCAGCTCATCCCAATTGTTACAGTGCCCGACATTAGCTCTCAGCCAAATTAGTCACTTCTCCTCAAACAGATCTATTCTATTGCCGATCTGAATAGAGTGAGTTTCGAGACCCCTCATACTAGTCTTACTTCTTCTACCCACTCCAGGAAGGAACACAGTGATTTTCACCTCCGGTTAATTTGACAATCCGCTTATGTAATGCGATTATTGATTACCCCGCATTCGAAGCTGTCGTCCTCTTTGACTGATGTTCCCTCCCCGGACTTCTTTGCCAACAAGATGCGTCCTTTCAGTTTCTGTTTGTCTCCTCCTTCTTATTTTCCAATTTTCGTATGCAACACACTTATCTCGCTCAAAATTTTGAAATCTTCTCCAGACTTGTTATCGGTTGTCGCCTTCGGAAAAAAGTGGTTGTTGTTGTTGTTTGGTGTGGGGGAAGACACGCAGCAAAGCTGGGCATCTTGACCATTCAGGCCAACATTGCCCAATATACTCGAATCCCCCAGTCTCTACCCGAACTTTTTCGTCCTCCTCACGAATTTCAAGAGCTCAGGTAGGAATCGAGAACGGAGTTCTTCCATCCTCATAACATCAACGCCGTATACGAGCATTCTCGCAAAAGAGTAAGCTGGACACTCGAGAACGAAATGTTCCGTTGTGTCGTCGCTCTCGTCGCAAGCAGTGCACATGGGATCGTCAATGATTCTCAGTCTGACCAGGTGTAGGCCACACGAGTTATGCCCTGTGAGGACACCAACCATACTACCACATTCCTTTCTGCTCAATTTGAGAAGTAGCGGTTCGTCCACTTGGTCCCTCAACAAGGTTTCTGGTTTGCCGCATTCCCGGAAGAAGCCGCCATCTCTCAATGTGTGATTTACTCACCCACTCAGCAATGGCAGCCCTAACAGAGGCAACAGGCACACCGAAAACTGGTTCTGGCCCGACCATGGCTGACTCCGATCCAGCCTTTGCTAATGCATCAGCTATTTCATTGCCATTTACACCCTGGTGGCCTGGAACCCATATGAGGTTTAAGTCGTTGAATCTGCCAACAGAATTCAGCCGTTCTTTACACTCACGTACCATCTTCGAAAAGACGATTGGATTATCTAGGAATTGTAGAGCGGCCTGACTGTCGCTGCACATGCAGATCATCCTGCCTTTCCATCTTCCCTCTATAATCCATGACCCGTGCAATGCTCTTTTCTCCACAGGCCTACTCTCATTAGTCTGTGTGTAGCTCTCATTGCTTCTGCCTGAACAACAATGGCAAGCGGTGGCAGATTGAGCAGTGCATGGAGTACCGCACCCGGTGTGGTATGCAAGGTAGGGGAATATGGGGAGACTTGATCACCCTTTTCTATTTTGTAATATAGCTCCAAAAATATAATATAAATTTAAATTGTTTTTAAACTATGTCTTAGAGCATTAAGTAAAGTATCATATAGAATAGTCCAGGTAAACATAACAAAAAGGAATTACAGTTATTTTTTCTTTTTTAGTATGTAGTCCAAAATAATCAAGTCTCCCCAATTAAGGGAGACTTGATTATAGGTTAGCGTAGACTTGATCCAAGGAGGATCAATATTATATGGTTGTAGATAAAAAATAGATATGATAAAGACAATTAGATATTTATTGGATAATAAATTTATTAATTAAATTATCATAAAAAAGTAACAAAAACATAAGTTCTTTTCTTAAAATTAGTAGTTTATTATGAAGAATAGGTTTAAATATAAAAATTCAGATCTTTTTAAATGGTGGCAGCTCATCTTCATTAAAATTTATAGCTTACGCTTCGCTTTTCTAGCTACCTGCTGCCTTTTTGTATTTTCTTTCGATTTTTTACGCCTAAACTCTTCTTCGATGATTTTTTTTTCAGGTGTACTTGTCAGTATTTTTGTAGAACCCTTCTTACGCCCTTTTAGATTATCCTTTCTTGGGGCTCCTTTCGGAAAGGGTCTTATATCTTCTGGAGGCTGAAAACTGCACCCACGTGACGTCGATGGCTGAGGTGTACAAGGCGTTTCGAGAACTAACTTCTGCGTGCATTGTTCACTCTGGAACAGGCTGCATTTCTTGAAGGATATCTCCGTCTTTACGAAGTTGACTTGTTAGATTTTCTTCAGGTCTATCAGTTACATAGGATGAAAGATAATCATCTTCTGTGAATATATCACAGTTGAATGGAAAAATTCCTGAAACACGAAAGCCACTGTGTATATTCTGAGGAGTAAATGCTCTAGGAAAAGATTGTTCGAAACACGCAGATATATCGTAAATAGTAATGGGCTTTCCAGGATTATTGATCATCCAATTGTCACATGCAGAGTTATAATATGCTTTTAGTGGCCCAAACACTGTTCTGTCTAATGGTTGGGTCTTGTGAGATGTGTGGGGAGCTATAGTTAGAAGGTGTATCATATTTTCCTTTGAATAATTTAAACATTCAATACTAATATGACTGCTGTGATTATCCATAAAAATCAAGCAAGGTGACTCCAAAGAACACTTGCTAAATTTTTTGAAATGCTGCAAAAATTTTACGAAATTGTCCACCGTCATCCTTCCCGTTGGATGTGTGGTTCCATGTGTGCCTGTTGGGGCGTCCTTAATCATACGATCTTGCCAATTTTTGCGAGGAAAGATCATGAAGGGGGGGGATGTGATTCCCAAGAGCATTAATGGCACAGCATGCTGTAACTAGTTCCCCACGCTCTCCGGATGTCATTTTGCCAACTTGTTTTAAGCCCTTCGTAGCAACTACTTTCCTGGGCTTGTGGACCGTTGTTAGTCCAGTCTCATCTATATTCCAAATGGAATCTGGCTGAAAATTGCACTTTGTCATTAAAGTGCGTAAATTTTCAAAAAATTTGGATATGTTATGCTCGTTAAAGCTAGTCGATCTACTCAAACTTGTAGCTTCTGGGACACGCAAAGAAAGCTGAGGGTTTCTTCGCATCAACCCATAGAACCAATCGTAAGTGGCTAGTTCCTCCCAATTTGCGAACAGAGTGCGATGATAGACCATGGTTTAATTTGCTAGCCTTTTCTAGGTAATTTGCTAGCGAGTTTTCTTCCATTTCTGCCTGCGTCTATTGGAGTGCGCTTTTTAGCACCTTCTTTGCGCTTGTATACTCTCGGCATTATCTGCAGTCAGGGGCGGATCTTCCATAGGAGCCAGTGGAGCAACTGCGCCGGGCGCCAACATTTTAGGGCGCCACACCTAATGTTCCACCTACCTACGCAATTGTTCGTTCATGTACGAACCTGCAATTATCAAATTCACTGTTTGTAAATTTTGCAATTTTAACACACGGCATCCTACCTACATATACCTATCCATCCAAATACAAATTAATAACACGTCGTACTCCCAAACGTTTGTTTTATTCCCTTAAATATGTGATTGCTGTTTGATCTTATCATATAAATACATGTTCGTAGCACCCTCTTCCAAATACATAGAACATACATAAACGATTTTGTATAACCAACATCATTTTCCTCCACCAATCCGTTTTGTTCGATCAAACATGTGCAAATCTATTGACTTACTCTTTGGCGCAAAAATTTCATCTGCACCTCGGTTCGACATCCAACACGCACGGTACTGTGACCAGTCAACGTTCTTATGCGCGACGGCTTGCGTTGTATTCCGCTGAGTGCATATGTATTCATGGTATCTGGCGCAGTTTATAAAAGTGCGCCACAGGAACGAAATGGGTTCTCAGAGATCCCAGGAGTATACGAGGTGCCAGTGCTTCAGTTCTTCATGTACATTATTTTTTCATGTAAATTTCGATGGGTTTTTTAATTCTCTCTAGGATTTTTTTTTTTAAATAAATAGGGAATTAAACTCTCGTGACGTGATCACCACTATACGAATGCAATGAAGAAGTGTTATCTAAGAATTAAACGGCAATACGGGTACAGTTGTTCTAATGTTATCGAGAAAATTGAAATATTTAGAATTTTCACGAGTTGGGAGCACTGTTTGACGACCAAAGAAAATGTGATATTTGGAAAAAAATAAGTGCTAATAGTAATTACGTTTAAACTTAATTACTTAAAATTGGAAGAAAGCCTCACAGTTTCTAAAAAATAATTTAAATTCAGAAATTTGTGCATACGACTATCTTTGAAATGAGTGGTAATATGGCACCGGAGAGCCAAATTAAATATGTGCATAAAACCAGAGGAAAAATAGGTAACAAAATCAATTTTATAGGCAAAAATTGCATATAATTATCGCCTTCAGCTCCAGGACATTCATTCTGCTTCATAAAATCACAATTGAATGTATATTTTACTTCTTTGGTCAGTAGGAAAGGATCCTTCACAATTTGTTTCAATATTAGATGCCGAATTCAGGGACGTAATTGGGGGGGGGGGGCAATTTCAGAATTGAAGGGAACCGCGACTTTTTGATTTTTTCAAGAAAGACTATTTCTGAAGGAGTTAAAAAAATTTACGTACTCCTTGAACTGTGCGTGCGCGCATGCATACCATACACTACATATCTTAATATCGACTCAAATGAATTTATATGCAGTGAAAAAAATCTTGCCTCCTGGGTAAGACTGAAATGACGTCCCTGGTCGAATTGTATGTATTCAGTCGAAGAAGCCTCATTTTCACTACTTTATAGCTCTCAAACTCTAAGGCTAGAATATCAGAAAACCCGATATGTAACACAAACCATAAATGATATTGTGAATTATTAGAAATAATTAGCGGGCCAAATTAACAGCAGGGGTCACTTTAACACCATCTCCCCTATTTATATCATGCTAAATCTTGAAAATTGTCCTTCATTTTCGAAAACAAAATATAAAATTTGGGGCACCAAAACGTAGAAAGTGCGCCGGGCGCCAAAACTATCAGCACCGCCACTGTCTGCAGTAGATAAAATAATCAAAAATCGAATGTACACTTATTCTGGGAGACTTGATCCATGAATCAAGTCTCCCTTGTTTGATGTGGATCAAGTGTACCCATTGTATACTTTTTTTTACTAATACATATATCTAGTTTATAAGAAGCGTTTTTTTTTTAACAAGATCAACGAATACATTTTATAGAATCAACCCATTTCACAAGGCATTAAATACATCTGGTCCACCGTACACCGTACTAACACAATTTAATATACTTACGGAAAAGAATTTGAGCACTAGATATTAGAAAAAAGTCACCACACCTTTGTTCGTTCCGTTCGACTGTTGAAATGACATTTGGCGCTCTCGACCGGTGGAATGGAATAGCGTTGCCAGCGTGAAAATAAAATGAATGTTACAGTTGCGGAAATAATGGCTATGAATCAAGTTTCCCAAAGGATCAAGTGTCCCCATGTTCCCCTACCTGTTATACCGATGCAGACTGTCCTCTGTAGTATAGCGAGACTAGCTCTAATGTATGTACACTCTTACTTAGTCCACCAAACCACTGATGCATAGATTAGGATGGGTCTTATAATTGTCGTAAGTGGTTACTTTTCAGGTGAGACAGACGCTCATGTGGAAAGTAACCACTTTACAGACTTTGTCCTGAACAATAGGAAAGTTGCACCCAGACGGTATGACGATTTTTTTTCATTTCTTTTGTTCATTTCCTCATTTGTCAACATCTGAAAACCCATCAGATCAAAATTCTGACCGTATTTACTTAACTATCTTGTCACTTACAACTATCTTTTCCATTGAAGTTTTTCACCTCGTTGTACCTAATCGCTTTGACATTCGCCGAGGAGTGTCTCTCCAGTAACGGCACAACTACAAAATGTCGTTAGAAATTAAATGAGTTATACACCATGCCAGAATGAAAAGTTTTCGAACCTCGTTTTCTTGAAGGGGCAGAGGTCTGAAGGCTGCTGATTCCGATTACAAAAATCGAATCACAGATCAAACCGATAAATTGTTTGAAAAAGTTGTTAATTTTATCGGTAGGTATTTTTCCATTATACGGCTTAAATCTGGGTCATTTAACTAAGTGAAAACCATTTCCGCTTTCATTATTATATCGCAATCTCAACTGCAACCAACTATGCATTTCCTAGCTCCTTGCTGGAAGGTGCTTGTTTCAAGATTGGCGATAATTTATCATTGCAGTTCCGCTTGTAGCGTTCGGTTGGAGCACGAAGCAGAGATCAGGTGAAGATATCTGCTAGCTAATAAAAGTTTTCATTCACGAGCACGGACCGTTGCATCCTTTAGGAAAAAATATAAAAATTAACAATAAACATATTTTCCCCGAGTTTATTACGGTGCAAATATGGAAATGTATCTTGGGCTATTGGTCTGGGTTTATGTCCTGCTAATGTTTACTGCACATTTCCGAGACCTTGCCATAGTGTTCATACGCCATAGATCCAAGGACCTAAGTTCAGAAGGTATCGCCTAGAGTTGGAAAAAAAAAGGGTTGCAGGGTATGCGGAGGCGCCGGCCGCTCTGTTTGCATGCCAAAGCCAATTGTGCAATGAAGTGGAAGCACTTTAGAAAATTATGACCAGAGAAGTTTGTAGATCGCTAAAAGTTTTATGGTGGCCATCCACCATATACACTACTTCATCTGGGGAGTTTTTCGGTATTTGCTGGTCGATAGTACAAAGTACGGTTTGGTTTACGAGGAAAATTTAGTTGATTTGAAATCGGGGTGAGTGTGGGCTACGTTTGTTCGCCCTGCACATAAGTGGAAGCTATGGGCGACATTGCCCAAGCCACAGGAACAGGTCCTGATTAGTGACAACTTAATACCGTATAAATGTTTGTCCATACTTTGACCGAGGTAATTTACGTTATTACTGGAATGGCCTATTTGCGTCTGCAGTTCGAAATTATGCGGTGGAAATCGGGTAATGACGTCGAGAAACATATGCGTCTATTAAAATTGATGAACGGGCAAATTTTGGGCTAGGAGCATTTGTTTTGGGGCAGTTTTCGGCAGTAAGTGCAAAATTTTTTTTAGTGTGAGTTAGAATATACCATTGGTTTTGATTACTGAAATGGTTTTATACAAAATTTATTGATAAACTTAAAATAACGGATCGCAAGCAATGTAACGAGGGTGGTCCCAGAAGTACTTAGCCTAACCAAGAAAACACAAAAAATATCGGCTGCAAGCCAATCGTATAATACTCTAGATGAATACTGAACTCCGATTTATATTGTAGTTGGGGATAAAGTAGAATTACGTGTGTGCATGTTGTATGTCCTTTATTAAGGACTGCCATTAGATTGCTACTCAAAACTAAAAGACAATATTCAGTGTTTAGGTTAGGTTAGGTTGAGAAGGGTCAGTGTTTAGTTTCATATCTTGAACTGGGTAAGTCATCGAAATAAATTTCCTTTTTGAAGGACTTTCATATAGGAAGTGCAGGAAGGACTCACTCGATTTACTACATATTTATCCTTTTCCTTGGAACAATTTAAAAATGAACGTGTACAAAATTTCAAATTCGTAGCTTGAAGCGTTCAAAAGTTATCGAAAAATATTGTTGAACACGTGACTTAAGGACATTTTGTATGGCTGCTACCAGAAGGAGTAAAAGGATTTTGCTGACTAGTAAACTCGAACTTCGTTTTCACTCAAAACTAATTTGTACAAAATTCCGAATTCATAGCTAAAAGATTACTTGAGTTATAGTGAGTTCCGTAAATTAAGTGAATACATTTTGACAGGATATTCGTATGGCAGCTACATGAAGGCCTAACAGGATTTTCTTCATAATCATACATTTAGCTCCAACTATTGGAAAAATAGCACATACAAAATTTCAAAGTCGTAGCCCTTCTGAAGTTATCGACCAATATTCTTGAACACGTGTTTAGAGGACATTTTGTATGGCAGCTACCCGAAGGAGTAGGACGATTTAGCCCGTTAAAGAACTTAGCCTTACAAATTCAACCAAACATCCAGATTCAAAATATCAAGATCCTAGGTGTAGGCGTTCTTGAGTTATCGTACTAACGGACGGACGGACGGACGTCAAGCGGATTTGAGGTTTTTGGCCACAAATAAACAAAAAATAATGTACAACTTTTTTTCGTCCGAGGTTTGGTTCTATGCGTTACAAACTTTTGGGCTGGATTAAACTTATAATACTCTATATGATTTCATCTAGAGTATAAATATACGAAAAAAGGATGTGACGCAGGAACGGATAGTTATGGTAAGCTGTGCTAATACAAACATATTACTTTCCTCCGAGTTTTTTAAATCCCTTCTACTTGAAAGACAAGATTAAAAAATCTGCCAATGGTCTGGGCGAAACTTTATTATTTTTCGGGTCAAAGTTCGGGAGCGGTCAAAGTCGGAGTGTATCATGAGTTGCTTCGAGATTGTTAGATTTCTTGAAAAATTAATTTGTTCTTAAAATAAAAATATTTAAAATAGCGATTTGTAGCCGATTAAACATTGGAAAAGCCCGTGTAGACTATTCGAATTTCGGTATATTATGTACACTAAAAGCCCATAGAAGTAAAAACGAATTTGTTGCATTATCAGAATTAAGAGATATGACGAATTGTTAAAACGTATACAAACCCATTACTTCCACTTGGAGTTTGAGTTTCGAAAAAATTGTGAAACAGGTTTTTAGACGATTTCATAAGAAGCAACTTGATATCTCATGAGACACGAGGGATTTTGAAATATTTGTGGAAACTCTTCACACTCCCCTGGTTCTTGAAATTCGAAAAATCGTGAAATTGGTTTTTAGGTCATTACATCAAATGCCGTAACAACCAATTTTACATCTTATCAGAGCTAAGGGATGGCAAAAAATTGTGAAAGCAAACCCTTGGGGGTTGAATGTCGAAAAATTGAGAAATGGCTTTTGTAGGCGATTATATAAAAAGTCTGTGGAAGTGAAAAGCGAACTAATATCTTATCGAACCTAAGAAATATGTCGAAGCTTTGAAAAGCATACAACCCCCTTACACCCATTATCTAAAATAAATACTAATTGACTTTTTGGCCTTTTTATATAGGAAACCTTAGGAAGTAAAAATGAATTCGATATATCATCAGATATGCAACCTCCTTACACCCACTTGGGGGTTGAATATCCAAAAATCCTGAAAGGAGTTAATAAATAAATATGAAGACAGCACGAGAAAGTAGGAACCAATTCAATTTATTATCACTTCTAAAAGAAATGACGGAACTCGTGAAAACGTGTTCAACCTGTTTATACCCTCTTAGGGGCTGAAAAAGGGAAAAACTTACAAACAAGTTTTAGGCGAGTATTACGCAAGCCCGTGAAAGTGAAAAGATATTCGATATCTGATAAGACGTGGGGATATAGTAGAATTCGTGAAAAAGTTTACAACCCCTTCGCAACCCCTTAGGGGTCGAATTTAAAAAAATCCTGAAACCACTTTTTAGGTATTTATATGAAGAAACCGTAGAATAAAAATGTATTCAATATTTGGGGAGACCTAAAAGATATAACGAAAACCGTGAAAATATATGCATTCCATTTTCACTGATCATTTATTTCGCTCCCCCTCTGAACGCCAATAGAAATTTGAAATTTTTTTTTATTTAAATTAGTTTTCTAGTTGATTTACATAAACGTACTGAGTTTCAACTTTGTAGCATAAGCCGTTCTATAGATAGGAAAAACACCCCCCACCCCCGTACCATACTACCCCTATAAAAAATTATATTTTTCCAAGATGCTACTAATATAGCTCTATCTAAATACCAAGTTTCAGCTTTATATCATTATAGGTTGTCGAGATATTAAAATCGAAACTTTTCCCTTTTCACCCTCCCCCACCCTCACCCTCTACACCCACACTTCCTAAATTGTTTTCTGGGGTCTATTAGGCCTACTTTTGGTAAAAATTTTAAGCATCTATCTTACACTGTTCTTGAGATATGAGATGTGATTTTTTAGAAAAATTCTTATCCCCTCCACTTTCATGCTCCACCGCCCACTTAAAAAATTTTGCTTTTAACGAACTTCATTTGTCATAAACCAAATTTTATTTGGCTAGCGTAATTGGTTCATGAGATATCGTAATCTAAAGTTTTATACCCCCCACCCTCGTACGCCACTGCCCCCACTCAAATTTTTGTTTCCGATCTATTCTGCTAGTATACCTACAGATATTCATTAAGTTTCAATTTTGTGACATTGGCCGTTTAGGAGATATGGATTTTAGAATGTGTCGATCTCAACTTTTTTGCGTTTCGGACGCATTATTTTTCCCCCCACTCCCAAACCCCTTCACCTATACCGGCAATTTTTTTGCAAATGGGTCCACTATCAAAGCTCTATATAAATTCCAAATTTCAGCCTCCTAACATAAGCGGTTGCTGAGATCTAGAAACCAAAATTTTCCGTCTAAAACACTTCCCCCTCCTCCCCCCTCACACCCCCACCCCTCCAAATTTGGTCACTTTAGGGGGCCTACCCACTCTACCCAGGAAAAAAAATTCAACTATATAGCTTGTAGGGTTTGGGTGCTACGAGCCTTCAAACAATTTTGCGTACACCGGTAGACGTACGGCGTACGGCGTACGGCGGACAGACGGACTGAAATTTTTTTTTGCTTTTTTCGTGTCTACTCGTTATGAAACGTAAAAAAAAAATTTTGAGGGTAGCAAATTTTTTCTTTTTAAAAATCGATAACAATACTGTATTATTGAAATAAGAAAGTAAAACCAATAACAACAAAGTACTGAGCGGATAAATCCCTGTACACAGGATAGTTGCCTGGTTGCCCTATACCTACAGAAACCACGCGTCTTGCATCTTTTTATTTCGATAGAAATAGACTTTGCGTGATCGAAAAACAGTTTTCTAGTTTCAACCTTTCTGACATCCCTCACATACGAGTACATTATTATATTAGATTTTCGTGTAGGGTTTGGTTTGGTCACCTCTGTCATTGAAGCCTCAATTGGGACTATTGCGACGTCTCTGTGGATTATCTATGGTCAGGCGCGAACCCGGGGGGGGGGGGGGGAGAGGGGGGGGTTTATGGGTTCAAACCCCCCCGCAATGATGTAATTAAAAAATCACAACTAAATGTAACTAATACGAAACGCGTAAGTTCTTTTACATGCTAATTGCTTGAGCTGAGTTAAGTTGTAGTTTTCCAACGAATTTCAACTCAACTCGTAATTCCATGAAAACTAACTCGGCATGGAAATGGAAACGTAGTGATGTGATAGTTACCCAGTAGGAAGTTCGAGGAGAACTCAATGAGGGAGCAAATATGGAGGTATCTAGTATGACTATCAATGGAGCAAAAAGACGATTTTTAACAAAATTATAGACAAAATCGCCACTTATCTTTTTTTGCTCCAAATGGATGAAAATGGGATTACGAAAAACATTTTTGAGTTTTCCTTTTTCCAGGAAAGTTGCTAATTTATTGTTTTAAATCGGCATTCGGTTTGAGAATTTCCATCGAACGCGTCGATCCTTCTATATGTTATAGATATGAAATTGAACACTGATGATATTGTCTTTTAATTTCGAGTCGCAACCTCATTAATAAAGGACAATGCACTCCTGATTCTACTTTATCCCCAACTACAATATAAATCGGAGTTCAGCATTTCATCTAGAGTAACTTACAATTGGTTTGCAACCGATCGTGACTGCAGTATGTTTTTTAAATAATTCAACTGCACTTAGATTGAAGATCAGATTACATCGAAAAAAAAGAGGAGAGAAGAAGAGCAAAGCGAGGTGTTCTCGCATCTCTAAAGAATTGAGAGAGACCTTTTTATGCACCCTTATAACAGTTTTTAAATGATTCCTTGGGAGTTACAATGGAGATCTGATTTCAGAGGACATGTTCTTGCAAAAAGTAGGTCAAATGGAGGAGAAAACTAGGTCTTCGAACCTCCCTGAAGAGTACTCCAGGATTAATCACGGGACATTTACTAGTTGGGCGAGTACTTTAGGTCCCATGAGAGATCTCATTTTAAGTTTCCATAGAATTATTTTTAAATGATTTCTTAAGAGGTACAATGGAGACCTGATTTGAGGGGACATACTCTTGCAAAAAGGTGGTCAAATGGAAATTCATTTTTACTTTCTTATTTTTTAATAATTTTTAAAAAAAAATTTGCTACCCTGAAAATTATTTTTTCACGTTTCATGACTTGTAGATACGACAAAAGCAAAGTCCGTCTGTCCGCCGTACGCCGTACGTCGTCCGCCGTACGCAAAATCGTTTGAAGGCTCGTAACTCCCAAATGCTTTGCTATATTACATTGATATTTTTTTTATGAATAGACTGGGCAGGCTTCTTGAAGTGAACTAATTCTGAGGGGTAGGGGGTGTGAGGGGGAGGAGGGAGGTGCGTTTTAGACGGAAAATTTTGGTTTCTAGATCTCAGCAACCGCTTATGCTAAAAGGCTGAAACTTGGAATTTATATAGAGCTTTGATAGTGGACCCATTTGCATAAAAATTGTCAATATGGGTGAAGGGGTGTGGGAGTGGGGGTAAAAATAATGCGTCCGAAACGATCTAAAGCCGAGATCGACACATTCTAAAATCCATATCTCCTAAATGGTTAGTGCCACAAAATTGAAACTTAGCAAATATCTGTAGGTATACTAGGAGAATATATCGGAAGCAAACTTTTGAGAAGGCGTAGTGGCGTATGGGGGTGGGAGGTGAAAAACTTCAGATTACGACATCTCACGAACCACTTGCACTAGAAAAATAAAATTTGGTTTGTCTATAAAGGTTGATAAATAAAGTTTGATGAGAGCAAAAATTTTTAAGGAGGCGGTGGAGCATGAAAGTGGAGGGGATAAGAATTTTTCTAAAAAAATCATGTCTCATATCTCAAGAACAGTGTAAGATAGATGCTTAGAAGTAGGCCTAATAAACCCCTAGCAGAGAAAAAAAATTTGGGGGTGAGGGTGTGGAGAGGGTGGGGGAGGGTGGAAAGGAAAAAGTTCCGATTTTTATAGCTCGAGAACCTATAATGATGTAAAGCTTAATCTCGGTATTTATATAAAGCTATAGTAGTAGCATGTTGGAAAAATATAATTTTTTATAGGGGTAGTAGTGAAGCAGTAGTGGGTGGGGGTGTTTTTCCTAACTATAGAACGGGTTATGCTAGAAAGGTGAAACTCGGTATGTATGGATATGTAAATCAACTAGAAAAGTAATTTAAATAAAAAAAAATTTAATATCCATTGGCGTTCGGAGAGAGTGGCGAAAAAAATGATCGATGAAAATGGAACGCATATATTTTCACGGTTTTCATCATATCTATTAGGTCTTCCCAAATATTGAATTCATTTTCAATCTACGGCTTCTTCATGTAAATACATACAAAGCGTTTTCAGGATTTTTTTAAATTCAACCCCTAAGGGGGTGGAAAGAGGGTTGTATACATTTTCACAAATTCTGCCATATCTCCCAGGTCTGATCAAATATCGAATATCTTTTTACTTTCAAGGGCTTGCGTAATAGTCGCCTAGAACTTTTTTTTTTGTTTTATCCTTTTCAGCCCCTAAGAGGGTATAAAAGGGTTGAATTCGTTTTCACGAATTCCCTCATATCTTTTAGAAGTGATAAGAAATTGAATTGGTTTTTACTTTCTCGTATTGTCTTCATATTAATCTATTAACTCCTATCAGGATTTTCGGATATACAACCCCCAAGTGGGTGGAAGGAGGTTGCATATCTGATGATATACCGACTTCATTTTTACTTCCTAAGGTTTCCTATATAACCGCCAAAAAGTCAACTTCAGTATTTTTAGATATTCAATCCTAAGGGGTGTAAGGGGATTGTATACTTTTCAAAGCTTCGACATATTTCTTAGGTTTTATGAGATCTTAGATCACTTTTCACTTTATAAAAAAAATGAATTACATTAAAATAAAATTAAAAATATAAATTTAAATTACTAAATAATAAAATAAAAATGACAAAACGACAGGACAGACGGACAGAACCTATAATCAATTAAATAATAATTCAACAAAAAAAGAAAGGTATTAAATGGGGTGAGTTACATTTTTGTTATTTGCATTATTCTTTTTGGTTTTGGTGTTTCTATATATATTTTTTTTCAGAATTTTGTTTCATAAAATTTTTTTTTCTTCGTCATTTTGGGGTCATGCATTGTAGTTTTTTTTTCATACATTTAAAATGATTAAAGGCTAAAGGCCAAATCTAAAATGAACCCGAGCGTCTAAGCTCCTCCACCCTGAACCTCAATTAGGGGCCATGACAGAAGTTGTTTTAGGACAGTCATGGCTGAGGTAGGGTGGGCAGACAGGGCGCTATAACACCTAAGCGCCCTGACAAATCGCGAAGTCGCGCACTCCACCGCTTCTTGGTCTTTCACGACCTATTGGGGAAATAGTCCCAATTTTAAATAACCCTGGAGTAAGCCGACACGAAATTTTTTGTTGTACAGGCCAAGGGTTTATGGTCTGAAATCTGGGCAAGAACCCCCCCACAACTGCCGTAGCTAGTCCCGGCCGCCAGCAAGCGTGTCGCTTCCGCTCGGATTTCAGCCACCAATTCGGACGTAGGAGGAATTGGCCCAATCTTTCCTGAACCTTCCTTTCCCTCGAATATTTTGACTTTTTCAAGTCGAAATATTCACACCAACGCCTCCGTTCACAACAACTTCCACAGACTTTTTATATAATCGTCTACAAACCCATTTCTCAATTTTTGGATATTCAACCCCCAAGGGTTTGCACATGTTTTCACAAGTTTTGCCATCCTTTAGTTCTGATGAGATATAAAATTGGTTATTATGCATTTGATGTAATGACCTAAAAACCAATTTCATGCTTTTTCAAATTTTAAAAACCAAGGGGTGTAAACGGTTTGCTTACGTTTTCAGAAATTTTTAAAAATCCCTCGTGTCTCATGAGATATCAAGTTGCTTTTCATGAAATCGTATAAAAACCTGTTCCACAATTTTTTCGAAATTCAAACTCCAATTCGTCATATCTCTTAATTCTGATAAGGCAACAAATTCGTTTTTACTTCTATGTGCTTTTAGTGTAAATAATATACCGAAATTCAAATACTACACGGGCTTTTTCAATGTTTAATCGGCTAAAAATCATTATTTTAAATATTTTTTTTTAAGAACAAAACTAACTTTCCAAGTAACCTCATAATTTCGAAACAACTGATGATATACTCCAACTTTGACCGCACCCGAACTTTCACTTCACTTTCATTTCGTTTCGCTCGTAACACAGTACTAGGCTTAACGCGGTTACTGTGACTGGTGAGCGATACAGAACCATGATTGACGAGTTTTTATTGCCACAAATTGATGAAGTGGGACTGAATAACAGACATATGGTTCCAACAAGACAGTTCCCGCGACAATAAATATTTTGAAGGATGAGTTTCCGGGTCGCCTAATGTCTCGTTTTGGCGATTTGCACTGGCCGGCAACAAGGCCCGATTTGACCGCTTTAGACTTCTTTCTTTTTGAAAGTTACATGTCTATCAGAACAAGCCAAAGACTCTGGAAGCTCTCAAAGAGAATATCCGACAAGAGGGTGAGAACTTATTGCCCCAAGTTCTCGCCAAAACGATTGAAAATGCGGTAAAAAGAGCCCAAATTGTCATCAGCAATGGCGGCGCCTACTTGATATCATCTTCAAAAAGTAACGAAAAGAAACTTTAAGGCCCAAATAAACATTGAAAAAAAAAATAATGAAATTATGTCGTTTCATTTTAAAGATATAGCAAAACAACATCGGGTGAGTGTTTCTAGGCCACCCTTTATATCAATTCCAATGCAACTTATAAGTTTAGCCGATTAAGACATAACAAGCTTGATAAAAAAATTTTGTGTTTTTGGGCAACTAAATTGGCAAAATACCCAACTGTGCGTTGCGAAATCTGTACAAGGTATTCACATATGGATTGAACTAAAGATCTATTCATGTTTTAAAAGCCATTTTGCAAATATTTTTTTTAAACAAGGTTTATGAAATGATTATATTTTTCAACATCGGACCAGGGAAAGATTACGGTGCCTTTCTCCTCTAGTCTCGAACGTGACTTTGCAACTTATGTTATCGTAACTTATGAAAAAAAAATTAAACAAGAAATCCAAAAGTTTAATTGAATCATCCCCTGTGTCATATACACAATAAAGTTAAATAAACAGCCGTCGGGAAGGAGGTGGCTTGGTCATACACCGTACACTCACATAAGCTTGGCATTTTGAAACTTGATAAAACTTTTCAGCAATTTTCCAGCTCAGAGCTGGTACGACGCCCTTTCACTTTATTCGATTAAAACTTTAAAGTCAACATCAAAGTGAAACTAGGAAACAAGTAGATGTGCTCGAAGGATAGGATACCTGTAAGGAAATTTTCTTGCTATTAACTTCTACTTCTTGCGAATGGCCATGAGCTATAAATTTTCAATACACCTTACTAGTAGGGGATTCACCCTACAGTATTTTTGTGTACAATTCCAGAAGACTTCTAGAGCTTGTTAATTGAATCCTGTTTTTTTTAAAATAATTTCGCTTTTAAATTGAAAATGAGGTTGAAATTCTGATTTTCATGATGTGTCCTGGGTATGGCCGTGCTCATCATTTAATTACGTATTCAGCTCTTCGTCTTCCTTCCAAATTCTAAATTTTATTTTTTTTTTGGTTTATTCCTGTTTTAACCCAATGAAAATTAATTGGGAAATTGTGGAGATGATGCTCCACTTAAACTTCGCTTAAATTCTCGTTTTAATAAAACGATGCCGGATGCAAAGAGCCATGATTACGAAACGACGAAGCTACCAAAATGGAAAATTGTACTTTGGCCGTGTACCGCAAGATCGACTAAGCAATGAATATTTCAGGGATGATGGCCCTTCCATTTCTAATATTTCACCCAAATGGTTTCATAATCAGGAAATTTGTGGCACTTTTAGCGCCAAAGGGATCAAGTCTTGAGATGTTCTCATTCTGCCAAAATTGCTACTTGAGAGGGAAAATGCGATTGCCTGTGCAAATATATTCGGAAATGTTGATGGCAGCTTCTAGTTTCCAGCTATCGTGCAAAATGCTTTCAGTTTGTTCAATTTCGAAATGTAATTGAATAAGGAGTAGTGTTTGCCATTTAGTAGAGGAAAGTCATGTACTACAGTCTACACAATATCCTTCGGTGATGAAGAAGTTGGAAGAAGACAATATTCGCATAATGAAAATAATAATGGGAATTTGAGACGACGTGTTCAGCTTGTATACTATTTGAAACGTTTGTATGGTAGACGCGTGTATATGCATTAATTATCGTAATTAATAGATTAATTATGGATGTGTTGAGTTAAAGGTTGAAATTCTTATACACTGTCATGGTCTGGAAAGTATTTAAGGATTCTACGTTTGCCGGTGACACATACTACAGGATACTTAATGTCTCATTTTCAATGCCTGAAAACTAACATATAAGGTCGTGGAGAAGTGCATGCAGTAAAACATACTGCAGTCACGATAGGCCGCAAGCACGTACAGAATCACTTTACATCCCTTAGGGGTTGATTATCGCCTAATCCTAAAGTTAATTTTTAGACGATTATATAAAGCCTATAGAATTTGACATCTAATTAAACCTGAAATGCAGTCCTATGGGTGATCGATGGCTGTTGAGAAAGACACGGACTTTTTATGACTCCTAGCAAAACTTCACTAGTTTTGTTTACTAGGAAACGGAAGACTGGAGGTTTAGTGTTACCAATGCTGAAGGGTGAAATAATTCAGCTCTCGGAGAAAGTTAATAATCCTGGAGTAATCCTGATTAGCAATCTTCTCTGGAAAGAACATGTAGATTCAAAGACCAACCGTGTGCATGTAACATATTGGCAGTACCGGAGAACTTTTGAAAGAACATGGGGTCTTAGGCCTTCAATGGTATATTGGCTATATACGGCCATTATAAGACCCATCCTAATCTATGCATCAGTGGTTTGGTGGACTAAGTCCGAATGTGCATACATTAGAACCAGTCTCGCTAAACTACAGAGGATAGTCTGCATCGGTTTTACAGGTGCCTTGCGTACCACGTCGGGTGCGGCACTCGATGCACTGCTCAATCTGCCACCGCTTGACATTGTTGTTCGGGCAGAAGCAATGAGAGCTTCACACAAACTAATGAGATTAGCCCTGTGAAGAAAAGAGCATTGCACGGGTCATGGAGAAATGGCTCGAATGTTGTCTAGATACTCCATCTTTGATATTCCTTCGGATGCTATGGCTTCGACCAGTATGATTCAAAGGAAATATCAGGTAGTGATCCCGAGTAGGGAGGAGTGGGAAAACCAGTCTGCACTGCTTAGCCTATTCACTGACATATTCTATACGGACGGTTCAATGAGTGAAGATGGGTCAGGAGGTGGATTGTACTTGCAGACTGACGGTTTTAAGTACTCTTTCGCCCTAGGAAAACATACTTCAGTCTTTCAATCTGAAGTATATGCGATCCTTAAGGCAGCAGAATCTGTATTTGCAGCGACAGTCAGTCCGCTTTACAGTCTTCTCTCATCGTCTTTTCGAAGATGGTAGAGTGTAAAGAACGATTGAATTCGGTTGGCAGACTCAATTACTTAGAGCTCATATGGGTTCCAGGCCACCAGAAAATGGCAATGAAATATATGATGGATTAGCAAAGGCTGGATCGGTGTCAGATTTGGTTGGACAAGAACCGATTTTTAACCCATCTCTGGATTGGCTGAACAAGGACCTATTTACCCCTTTAGTGCAAGGGGTTTATATTGTGGTTTCCCACCGGGAAAGACCCGCTTTAGACGGACCGCAAGGGTGACCGTAGGAAATGGTCGGGAAATGTGAAGAAAATGTGAATCTTTTGAAACTTTTTTTTGCTTTAATTACTCCTGTAGTACATCTTCATATGCGTGCTAAGTTTCAACTTTCTATCGTAAGCCCTTTCTGAGATATAAACCAACTCCACTTCCGTACCTTGCTATCCCTAAAAAAATGCATTTTTCTTGGATGTGTCTCTATATAGCTTTCTATCCTTTGCAGTTTTCGAGAAAGAAAAAACCGAATTTTTTTCTTTCTAGCTGGTCCCCCTTACCCTACATCCGCACTATCAATTTTACTTTATTATTTTTTAATAATAAAATATTGTGATCAACCTGACATTTCAAAAAGGTTTGCTATCCTAAAATTTTGTATTTACACGTTTTAGAACTAGTAAACACCAAAAAACCAAAAAAAATGTCCGTCTGTCTGCCATAGACGCCGTCCGCCGTCTGCCGTATGCAAAACCGTTTGAAGGTGTATAGCTCACAAACCCCTTGAGATATTAAGTTGAAATTTTTATGGTAGGTAGAGTGGGTGAGCGCCTATGGGTGCTACCTTTTGGATGGGTGGGGGTCTAAGGTGGGAGAAGGGGGGAGCGTTTCAAATAAAAAATTTGGGTTTCTAGATCTCAGGAACTTATGAAGTACTATGATAGTAGACCCATTTACAAAAAAATAGTCGATAGGGGTTGAGAGGTGTGCGAGTGTGGGGGGGGGGGGGTGGGGCGAACAATGCGCGCAAAATGCTTGAAAGCTGGGATTGATACATTCTAAAATCCATATCTCCTGAACGATTGATGTCAGATGTCAGATGTAGTTGTATTAAGGGATACTAGAAGATTAGAGAGGTGTTAAAATTTTTAAGGGGAGTAGTGAGGTATGGGGGTGGGGGGTGAAAAACTTTGAATTACAATATCTTCTGACTCAATTGTGCTAGGAAGATAAAATTTGGTTTCTGTATATATAACTACCGGTGGAGTCTACTGAATGTACAACTTTTGAGGGGGGAGGTGAAGCACTGAAGGTGGGGGACAACCATTTTTCAAAAAATAAAATTTTTATATCTCATGAACCGTATTAGATATGATCTTGAAATTTTTACAGGGGTTAGGACCAGTAGACCTCTAGCGTAGAAAAAAATGTTGAGGGTGTGGATGTACGAATGTGATAGTGAGAGGGGGTGGAAATGAAAAAATTCTGATCTTAATTTCTTGAAAGCCGCAAAGGATATAAAGCTAAAAATTGATAGCTGTGTAGAAGTGCTATAAAGACATCGCAGAAAAATAAAATTTTTGATAGGAGTAGCAAGGTACGAGGGTGGTTTTTCATATCTCAGAAACGGCTTATGCTGGAAAGTTGAAACTTAGTATATATATGTAGAAGTACTACAGGAGTAGTTAAAGCAAAAAAAAACAATAAAATTTTATTGATGTACAGAGCTGAAGTTAAACAAATGTGCGTGAAAAGGGGTTTTTCCAACATTTTCATGAATTTCGTTATTTTAACCTAAAGAATAACCAGGAGGCTATTTGGAACGTTATTTTTTAGGTTATCAGTCTCAGTATTAAACACGTTTCGGACTTCTACCCAAAAAATAATAAAGTTGCGTCTAGACTGTTGCCAGATTTTTTCTCTGCTAGAGGATTACTGAATTACTCCTGTGAAATTTTTAAGATCATATCTGGTACGGTTCTTGAGATTTAGAAATTTAATTTTTTTAAAAAGTGGCAATATTCTGTGGTTCACATTCACCTCAAAAAATTTCACATTCAATAGACACCATACTTGTAATCTTTGATACAGAAACCATATTTCATCTTTCTGGTATCGGAAGATGTTGTGTAATCCAAAGTTTTTTAACCAACATCTCTCATCGCACCTCCTCCCTTAAAAATTTTAGTCTTTGTCTGGGCTCCTTGTATCCCTTAAGACAGTCACAAAGAATATTTCAATTCCAGCTTTCTAGCATTTCGTACACATTGTTTTTTCCTCCACTTCCACGCCTATTAACTAATAACGACCATATCTTTGCAATTTTTTTTAAGGATACCAAACAGGACTTAGAAGGTCAACCTTTAATGCACTGTAGTTATAGAGATATATGTACTGGAGATGACAAGCAGCGACTGTTTTGAAGCCGGACGATTCCTCGCAAATAACCGGCAGTTAAACCTGCTACTATTTGCATTTCACTGCCACCTGGCATCAAACGCTCCATATAAAAACGTTCAATCTGGCTTGAAAATGCTTCAAAGTGCTTCATACAAAAACGGCGGTTTGTCGTCTCCAGTATTTATATCTCTATGACGGTAGTGTACAGTCTAATCAGCTTAGTGATGGGAGGTCAGAAATCTGGCCGAGTATGGCAGTGTACTAGTAGGTGTTAATAATTTGTTTAGTGTTGTTTGGCTATGATATGATCTACCAGAACAGCAATGTTGCCTGTAACAAAGCAACTACTGTCTCATAGCTTTGATGGTGTTTGTGAATCTGATAAGGATGTAAACAGAACTCATCTGTTTTGTGTTAAATCCTTCAGTAGTGACCCTATTAAACATTCCGCACTGCTCACTATTTATATTAATATTTCGAAGCTAATAGCAACTGAAAAATTCCTATAAATAATTTATATGTTGAGTGGGAATTGAATCCACGACATAGTATAACCAATGTTTTCAAGACCTAGTGTATAGTCTGGGTGGCTTAGTGGCTAGAGCACTTGCCTTCGGCGCACCTGGTACCAGGTTCGAATCTGCTTGGCGACAAGTAATTTTCGAGAATGGGATTGGGTTCCGGACTACCAGTTCCACTCAGCTGTAAATGAGTACCTGAGTTAAAAATCGGGGTAATAATCACGGACGAGCGTGTGGCTGACCACTTCACCTCCTAGTGTTCCGTTGGTCTAGTAATGAAGTAACTCTAGCATTACTTCAAGGCCTAGGTCCAATTTGGGCTGTTGTGCCATTGATTACTATTTCAAGAAATAGTACACAACCACTTTACTACACCCTGCCCCAAGTCTACTATCATAGTTTCAAGTCAGCCCCCCTCCCCCAAAGATACCACCACTCATAGGGGTTCACCCATTCTACCCTCCAAAAAAATTTCAACTTAACATCTAAACGGGTTTGTGAGCTACGGGCCTTCAAACGCTATTGCGTACCAACGGCATACGACCGGCAGACGAGATTTTTCTTTTTTGCCTTTTTGTAGTTTACTAGTCCTAAAACGTGAAAATACAAAATTTCAGGGCAGCAAATTTCTTTGAAATAGTTCGATCACAATACTTTGTTATTAAAAAAATAATAAATTAAAATGAACCATTACTACGTTTACATGGAGGATTGAATCCGGATTCAATCCTCTAAAATCGCATGTAGACGCAGATCGGATTGAAATGAGATCGACTCGATCCGAATCAACTTCTCGACCTGGATCGAATCGAAACCGGTTATGTCGTTCGTTATTTCTTCGATTTGCTCATGTTTCGATCTTTCGATTCGGTGTTGTCATACACGCGATCCAAATTTCGATCTTTCGATCGTTCGATCTTTGGATATATAAACGTAGTACATGAAGTGTTTGCCAGCCAGCGAGTCTTGGGTAAACGATGGTTTAAAACCACGATAAACATTCGATATTTTTAAAAAAATCTTCCAACAGTTTGGGCGATACTTTACTATTTTTTGGGTAGAAGTCCGGAACGCGTTTAATGCTGAATACACCACGATGCGACTGACAACTTAAGACATACTGCAGTCACGATCGGCTGCAAGCCAATCGTATAATACTCTAGATGAATACTGAACTCCGATTTATATTGTAGTTGGGGATAAAGTAGAATCACGTGTGTGCATGTTGTATGTCCTTTATTAAGGACTGCCATTAGATTGCTACTCAAAACTAAAAGACAGTATTCAGTGTTTAATTGCATATCTTGAACTGGGTAAGTCATCGAAAAAGAGTCCTTTTTGAAGGACTTTCACATGAGAGGTGCAGGAAGGACTCACTCGATTTCTTACATATTTATCCTTTTCCTTGGAATTAGTTAAAAATGAACGTGTACAAAATTTCAAAATCGTAGCTTAAAGCGTTCAAAAGTTATCGAAAATATTGTTGAACACGTGCCTTAGGGACATTTTGTATGGCAGCTACCAGAAGGAGTAAAAGGATTTCGCTGATTAGTAAACTCGAACTTTGTTTTTACTCAAAACTAATTTGTACAAAATTTCCAATTCATAGCTAAAAGGTTACTTGAGTTATAGTAAGTTCCGTAAATTAAGTGAAGGCATTTTTACAGGATATTTGTATGGCAGCTACACGAAGGACTAATAGGATTTTCTTCATAATCATACATTTAGCTCCAACTATTAGAAAAATAACACATACAAAATTTCAAAGACGTAGCTTAAACCCTTCTGAAGTTATCGGCCAATATTCTTGAACACGTATTTTAAGGACATTTTGTATGGCAGCTACCAGAAGGAGTAAAAGAATTTCGCTGACAAGTAAACTCAAGCTTTGTTTTTACTAAACACTGATTTGTACAAAATTCCGAATTCGTAGCTAAAAGATTACTTGAGTTATAGTGAGTTTCGTAAATTAAGTGAATACATTTTGACAGGATATTTGTATGGCAGCTACACGAAGGACTAACAGGATTTTCTTCATAATTATATATTTAGCTCTAACTATTGAAAAAATAATACATACAAAATTTCAATGTCGTAGCTTAAACCCTTCTGAAGTTATCAACCAATATTCTTGAACACCTGTTTTAATGATATTTTGTATGGCAGCTACCAGAAGGAGTGAAAGGATTTCGCTGGCTAGTAAACTGAAACTTTGGTTTTACTAAAAACTAATTTGTACAAAATTTCGATTTCGTACCTAAAAGATTACTTGAGTTATAGTGAGTTTCGTAAATTAAGTGAAGACATTTTGACAGGATATTTGTATGGCAGCTACACGAAGGACTAAAAGGATTTTCTTGATATTCATACATTTAGCTCCAACTATTAAAAAAGTAACACATACAAAATTTCAAAGTCGTAGCTTTAGGCGTTCCGAAGTTATTGGTAAATATTCTTGAACACGTGTTTTAAGGACATTTTGTATGGCAGCTACCCGAAGGAGTAGGACGATTTTGCCCGTTAACAAACTTAGCCTTACAAATTCAACCAAACATCCAGATTCAAAATTTCAAGATCCTAGGTGAAGGCGTTCTTGAGTTATCGTGTTCACGGACAGACGGACGGACGGACGGACGGACGGACGGACGGACGGACGGACGGACGGACGTCAAGCGGATTTGAGGTTTTTGGGCACAAATAAACAAAAAATAATATATAACTTTTTTTCGTCCGAGGCTTGGTTCTATGCGTTACAAACTTTTGGGCTGGATTAAACTTATAATACTCTATATGATTTCATCTAGAGTATAAAAATATTGTATTTAAAGCTTTTAGAAGTGAAAGTGAATTCGAAATCTCAATAAACCTAAGAAATATATCGGAATTTGTTAATACAACCACTTTACACTTCCTTAGGGGTTGGATATGGAAAAATTTGGAAGAACGTTTCTAGGCGCTTATATTAAGAGCCCGCAGAAGTAAAATTGCTTTAATAGCTGGACATGTCTAAAAGTTTTAACGAAATTCGTGAAAATGTGAAACGGAAATTTTTTTGACTCAAACCCTGAACGCCAATAAAAATCTTAACTTTTTTTGCTTTAGTTACTCCAGAAGCGTATCTAAATATACCCATTAAGTTTAAACTTTCAAGCATCAGCTGTTTCTGAGATATGAAAAACCACCCCAACCCCCGTACCTTGCTACCCCTATCAACAATTTTCTAAAATGTTTCTATATTGCCCCTGTATAATCGTAAATTTTTAGCTTTCTGTTCTTTATGGTTTTTGAGAAATAAAAATCAGAATGTTTTCCTTTCCACTCCCTTTCACCATCACCCCCAACACCCACACTTTTTTTTCCCTAGTAAAGGTCTACTGGACCCAACTCTTGAAAAATTTTCCAAGAACAAATCTGGTACGCTTTTTGAGATAAAAAATTAAATTTTTTGAAAAATTAATAACCCCTCCCCCCACTTTCGTCCTTCACCTCCTCCCGCAAAAAGTTTACATTCAGTAGACTCCACTTGTGACTCCATATACAGAAAACCAAATTTTATCTTCCTGGTGTAATTGTATTATTGTAATTGTATTGTAATCCAAAGTTTTTACGGCGTACGGTGTCTACGGCGGACATTTTTTTGTTGGTTTTTTGGTGTTTACTAGTCCTATAACCTGAAAATACAAAATTTCAGGGTAGCAAATTTTTTTGAGATTTCAGTTCGATCACAATTACACTAGTAGAGAAATGCAAACTTTACTTAGGCTGTGCAATCTTTTACAAATTGTGCGGTTCGTACATTGGATAAAATTTAATTCTGAATTCTTAGTTCATCAAGTTCAATATAGAGGAAGGAAGCTTTTTCATGTGGCACATATTTCCAAATGCCCGTTCGGCATCTGATATTGTCGGTGACACTGTGCTATTAACTCCTTATTTTCTGGAATCACCGAATTTATTTGCCTTTGTTTGCCTTTACGAGTAGTTTACACAAAATTAGTATAAGGAGCAAACAGTCTATTGATCTGTTCTTATTAGTTCGGCATTTCAACAAAACTTTTCACCTTGTAATTCATATCTCTAAGTTTATTGATATGCTCCAGAAAGATATGTTATGTATATGGTTCTGGTATGTGCAAGTATAAGTTTATATTTCAAGTAGTTTACGTCTAGGTGCTTCTTATAATTCCACCTCTTAAAAACTAATTTGATACTAGACAACTACGGTAAACATTTTAACTATTCGGCAAACTTGGAAGGCACTGCAAACACAACTGAATCCATACAAAATTCCATATCGAGAGGACATTTTGTTTAAGGGCGAAAACTTTGAAGAGGTCTACTTTGAGATAGCCATCACCACGTGTCCTGTCCCTGTACGTTTGTGTTTATTGGATCTAGATACCATCAATATTCGGTCTCAATGACAGCAGCGGCCAGAATTGCTCCACTCTTATGTGTCCTTGCTACCATATCGTCGTCCAATGGGTAGGAGTTGGCTCGAGAGGGCTTTGTATTTCGCCTTTATTAACTTTCACCCTGAATATTATCCAGTTGACTTGAATTGTCGGTAGGTTGGCTCTATTCAAACATCTATGGAGATTTGGGGGCTAGGGGTGTTCTGATCGTGGGTAGGAATCAAGTTTTTGATGTTTGTCTGTAATTATTGCGAACCTAAAGGATTTCTTGTCGGTGATGGCACTATCCTAACATAAAATAAACACCCCGTAGCGCTATGATTTCTCTATGCGTGACCATGATATCTATCTTGAAATTCGATCGAGGCCAAATGTGAAGAAAGTAAACAGAATATTATTATTGTTATTATGATGATATGATATTTCGAATATTTTCATGAATTATTAATGATAACGAACTCTATTCGCCTCGCTGTTCTTAGTCCCATCGAATTTAAGTGTGTACGCATCCGAAAATTTCCTGCTTATTGATGAAGGTGTAACGATATATGAATAATTTAGGTGTGAATATACTTAACGAGATATGTCAATATGATTATCAAAATTATTTGTTGAGATTGCAAACATTAATGTTTTTGGCATAGCGAAAGATTTTCGAATTATTTACTACTAATTATATTCCATTTCAGCCGGATAATACGAGTATCTACCCTGTGATTCGAATTATATGATTATGGCCCAAAGAAGCATTTTCAGGGTATTTTTTTAAAAATACAATTACTTAGACTTTTACTTGGAAATTATAGCTACCAACCGAATTTTCTAAATTCATTTGATATTCAAGATTATTAGCGCTGAAAGAATAGTGTGTAAGAAGCCTTAACCTTTACTTTTTTTATTTATTTGTTTGGTGGAGCCTATAGAAGCCTCACTGCTTCCTCGAACCACGACCTAAGAGGTCTTTTGTTCCTGGCTCTTAACCACTCCCTAGGCCATATATATTCCCTTAAGAAAGGAGATGAATTTACTCAGGGGAGTCTTCGACAGATCTTCATAGGGGAGAGTAGATCCACCAAGAATCTGCCTTCTTGATCTGGCCACTGCATCACAATCACACAGAATATGTGCCGTGGTTTCAGACGTGGTATCACAGACATGTATCTAGTGATACGTTCATCATCATCATCAATGGCGCGACAGCACAAATTGGGCCAGGGCCTGCAGCCTGCTTTCGGAACAATTGGTTTTTTCCGGGAATGAGTTGTTAGCCCATTGCCCAACCCCCAACTTGGAGGGCCAGGTCTATAGTACACAGCCATGTGAACAACTTTCAGCCGGTTGTGGTGTGTCGGAGTTCTCACAGCTATGCCGCGAGTCCAACTACACGGGTTTCAGACCTACTTCCTGAGACGCACTGGTGTTACTGGCCATTCAGGATGTGTTCACTCGCTCCTCCTTATCTCAACCTGGGCTTGCAACCGGCTATGGCGGAGTTATATGGAGTGATACTTTACTGATGACCTTAACCCGGACATCCCCAGTGTACCGAAATTGGTACACTCAAATAGTAAAGATGTTACTCAGAAATTTCACATTATTTTAGTAGCGCAAGTCCCCAAGTGTACACTGTGGTACACTATATTAATCACAAACCAGCAATAAAAAAAATTTTTTTTTTGTTATTTTCGTGTTTAGACTGCTCATGATTGCCCTGTTTAAATTTTCAGTCCAAAAGTAAAAAAAAAATGTCGGGCTTATCCGGGTTAAGGTGATAATTAAGGAAATAATGTCCTGAAAAATATCTCATTATAACCCGTGCGTTATACCTGCAGGAATTCCGACGCTCTCATCCTTGAGAAAGTCAGAAATTTCTTTGACTGTCTAAGTCCTGAAAGTGAGTTCCAATAATCTTCCACCTAAAGATTTACCCACTTTAAAATGCCATCCTTAATGAAGCCTTTACCTACTCTACAGAAAGGTTCCGGGCCATCATTGGTGAGTTGGCTCCCCGCTTAGCTAGCTGGTCGGCCGATTCGTTACCCGGAATACCCTCATGTCCTTGCAACCACATCAGGGTTAGACTATTATGATGTGCCAGCTCTTTAAGAAGAGTATGACAGTCCCACACAAGCCTAGAGCGGAAACAATAATATTTCAGCGCTAGTAGTGCCGCTTGGCTGTCAGATAAGATAATAACTGTAGCGCCTTGTGGTTTATTCAGTATAAGTTTACCTGGACACAGCTCTATGGCATGTACCTCAGCTTGAAACACAGTGGCTGCTTGTCCCATTGCCATCCATATTTTACAATTGGGTCCAAATACGCCCGCTCCAGTTCCACTATGGGTCTTAGAGCCGAATCTGGTACACCATTTTGCCATGATACACGATCTCCCAGAATCACCATATATGATTTCTCAAAATCATATACCTATTTAATTGAAGGTGTGACCATCTGGTGATGCGGTTCGTTTGTGAATACCGCGATGAAGGAAGCATGTAGAGCTTTACTATGATATTTTTGCTACTTGCAAAATCAATAAGTCGTTGGCCATTGTCGTTGGTTATGTCATGGAGACTGTGCCCTCTTGTTGTTCCTCTATGAGTCTCCTCCTTTCCGACTTTTACATTAAAATTCCCTAAAACAATTTTAAGGTCATTCGAGGGCAGTGAATCATAGGTTGTCTCTAGGGCAGTATAAAAGTAGTCTTTAGGTATCTCGTCCTTATCTTCTGTTGGTGCGTGGACGTTGATCAGCCAAACGTTGAAAAATTTAGTTCTTATTCAGATTGCACACATCTTTCGCTTACTGGTTAAACTCATGACCTGCTGCTTAAATTTTTTGTCAACGACAAAAGCGACTCCAAATTCTCTACTTCCCGACAGTTTTCCACTTGTAAAGATTGTGTGCGATCTCATCTCCATGATTTCGTTACCGAGCCATTTCGTTTCTTGGAGCGCAGTTATGTTAATGTTTTGTCACTTCTTCGAGGAACTCTTTCAAAGCTCTTGTCCTATATAGCGATCGAACATTCCAAGATCCCTGGGCGTAACTTTGTAATTTTTGGGTAGAAGTCCGGAACGCGTTTAATGCTGAAATGCGGTGTAGGATACTATGCAGCCTAAAAAATAAGGACCAAATAGCCTCACGGTTATTCTTTAGGTTGTCAGTCGCATAGTAACCTACACCGGATTTCAGCATTAAACGCGCTGCGGACTTCTATCCAAAAATAATAATGTTGCGCCCAGACTGTTGGCAGATTTTTTTCATCGGTTCCGTTCTATGCGTTACTATTGGGCAGGACTCAATTTACGAGTATGATACTCTCAGATTTCGTCCAGCGTATAAAGAGTAGCGATCTAGGTTTACACAATTTTTTTCGATAATTAAGATCAACTGTTTTTTATTTCCCAGCACAGTTGTCCGAATACGCCAATATCCTTAAAAAATTTGTGCAGTTACCTTCCAGATTCCACTATGCTCAAGGAATCGTGGGTTTCTGAAGATGTAGTTAAGAAATAAGTGAATTGCCTTGTTCTACTTGAGGTGCAAGCCAACCATTCGCTCGAAACAATGCCCTAATCAGTCCATTGGATTGAAAGTAGTCTGCTAAAAAATTTGTCACTCGATGAAGCTACTTAAGTTTCAATTTGCAGGTATTGTTTAATACAACAACGAGCAACAACAAACACCAAACACTTCCAATGCTCCTTAAAAACTTTTACTGCAATTCACCATACACTAAATCTTCATTTATGCAGAGTGCAATAAATCAGCACTTTGGATAGCTCTTATCAGAACTTCCTGTTTACTGAGCTGCCAGAAAAGGGCCCATAATTGCAACCTTTAAATGCAAGTACAAAAGTAAATCATTAACACAATTTGCGAATTTGTTGCCCATCTGCACGACTTATAATCGAGTTTCAGTGCGGCTTTCATAGTGTAAACTTCACGTTTTGCGCATTGTTGGTGAAAGCGTGAAGAGTGTAGGTACGAATACCTAAAAGTTTTTTGGGTGGTTCACTTGTGTCGTAAGTATGTATAATTCACGTTACGTGGAATTCAGTTGAAGAAGGAACTTTGCATATAATGCACTATACCGCACATGAACGTACGTACGAGTTCAGCGATCTACTATCTGTGCCAAAAACGAGAATACCGTCTTTCGATGCGAAGCCCTATGAAGTTCACGGTTGGCAAATATTTGCCAATTGAATCGTAAATGTAACCGAAATTTGCAAACACTTTATGAAAAGATATCGTACGTTTTTGGATATTTAGGTATTTGGGTCTCTTGCATTAATACGTGGATAATTTTGCCGTTTAGTTACTTTCTAAACTTTACCTTAGTCCCAGAGAACCGAGAGAACTTTCGATTAGAAATTGCCAGAAGGTTGAACACGGAAATTAGAACTATGTTAAGCAAGTTTACATGGTTTTTCATTAATATATTTATATGTTTTAATAGACTCGTAGTAAAACTCAACTACGCAAACGACCGGTGGGAAAACCGCGGAAAAGATACGAGAACTCCTCAGTTGACGCAGATTGCAGATCGCTTCTTAGATGCACAAATTGGAGGACGCGGGCGCTGAACCGAGATGACTTCAGACAATGTATCCTGCAGGCATTGGCTCGATTTGGGATGTCGCGCCATTGATGATGATGAAAACTGAACTACAGTGTAACTCCTAGCCAAACAAGTTAAAAATCTAGTAAAAAACCTGCCAACAGTCTGGGCGCAATTTTATTATTTTTTGGGTAGAAGTCCAGAACGCAGGCCCATGCGCAGGATTTTGTCAAGGGAGGGTTTCAAATATGTCGAAACTTGATCTTCAACAACAACCATTTTCTACGAGATTTGAATATGATGAATGTGACGGTCAAACATTTTTGATTGGCTCCACGCAGTACAAGGACAACTTCGATGTTTTGGATCGTTGTCCTCTTGTAGTATCCAATTTGAATTTTTCCTTATAAACCATCTTTGTCCTTCCGGTGTATTTTGACCATTTTGGAAAGCGTCTTTAAAAATGTAAAAGCAAGTGTCAAATCTCCGTTCTAAAAAAAGAGCCCTAAAGGTGTATTTCCATTGTCGTCGCATTTATGCGTCTATGCGTCGAACGCACATTTTTCTGCCACGCTTTTCAGTTTCGAGTTTTCATTTGCGACGCAATTTCTCTAAAGCTAGTATTACACTGTTTGATCATGTGGTCTAATTGCAGTAATAATCAATTTTAAAAAGCGAATTCCAATCAATCTCACAGTATCCGCTCGGTCAAATTCGCTATTTCGCATTTCTTATTAATGCAATTTGACCACTTGGTCAAACAGTGTAATATAAATATAAACTGATAGGAAGATTATAATTGTTAATGTTATAATTGTTAAATACTCTACAGGGCTTAGATAAGGTCAATAAAAATATTAAACAGTAATTTCAGGGACACTAATATTGCCAGTGAGTTAACCTGAATGGCCAGTAACACCTGTGCGTCTCAGGAAGTAGGCAACAAGTATGACATAGTTGAACTTGTAGCATAGCTGGGAGAACTCCAACATGTCATAGTTAGCTGAAAACTCCCACCCTTTTCCTACCGGGGTGTAATAAATAAGTAGGACTAGCCCTCCAAGTCGGGGGTTGGGCGAGGCGTCGACAACGCATCAGCGGAAAAAGACCACTGTCCAGAAACCTGCAGGAGGCCAGGGCCCGATATGGGCTATCGCGCCATTGATGATGAATATTGCCAGTATTTAACCGGAAACTAACTATACCCGAGTTTCATAAACGGCAAATGGTTCTGAAAATGCTTCTAGCGTATAAGCTGTAAGAAGAAAAGAAGCGAAGAAGCTGGGTTAGAGAAATCTTGCGAATTCGGGACCAACATGGCTCTGTTGGATACGCCGATGTGGAAGACAGTTGTGGGCAAATAAAAAAGTGGCGGCGTGAAGTTGAAGGAGCGGGGGGAGTGGGGGTCCAACTACTCAACAAATGCAACACTATCAGTAAGGCAGAATGATCGACTGTATGAGCATTAGGACAGACGGATGTCATCAGTATTGATTTTTTTTCATTACCGACATTTTTGTAGTTACTCTGAAATAATTTTTAATTTGTTATATGTTCTACACGTGACAACTAATATACTGTTGCGAGCTAGGGGTTCGCCGGGATTTCAAGTAAAACACAATTCGGTTAAAATAAAAATAAGTGATTATTTATTAATCGCACTTTAAATTCACAGAATTATAATCGCACAATAATTCGCACTGTATGGCAATACCGCCCGCTTATACCATATATCGCTTAACTCGTTCACTTTCGTTCTCTCCCAACACGGTTGCGTATACACGTTGGCTGTCACAGTCGACGTAATAAAAATTACTGTCTGTTCGCTGAAAGCTTCACCTGCTTATATACTAGCCGGTTGCAGTCTAGGATGTACTTGAATGTTCGATGCGTGTGGATTGTTCTAGAAAGCTTTAGAGCTTTCGATTTTGATCTTCGTTCAGAGGTGTATGTAGAAGGTTCAAGTGAGCTTGAGATCTTTCGACTTTGATTCTAATTGGATTCTAGTACATTGGAGAGCATTCGATAAGAAGAGAGATACAATCGTGTTGTTTCGCCTTATCTTCAGCTAGGTTTCTGATTGGGTTATTTTTGCAACTAGGTATTCGGTTGTTGTTGTTTTCATTATGTGAAACGATCGAGTTGTACGGTTGCGCGGTTGCCAGGTTTACATGTAACAATACTATAGAACCAAATAGAAATTCACATTTGTTGATCATTAAAATATATTAACAGAACCTGCAACTAGAAATGACAAAAAGTCATAGCAATTTAATTTTGCGGCACGGAAGAATATGCGACTTGTGACGCAGACGCATCCTGTCTCTTAAACTACAATCGGATTGGTTGATTGTTGCGTCCGACGCTCTGACGCAGAATTGCGACGACAATGGAAATCCACCTTAAACGTGCGACATTACCAAATATTTAGTAGTCCGCTTAATGAGCTTTGTTGTGTTGATACGGCTTTCTACCTGCCGTCGCACAGAAAAGAAGCTTCGACTTAAAAAATTACGTTCTTCCACGAGTCATTTTACGACGTGGCTTATGAACAGTTCTGGTTTCTGCACTGTGCTTTGAAATTTCACATCATGAATTTCACGTATTCGAATAGTATTACAAGACACAATTAGACCTTTTTTTGTGAAATATCGTTTGCCCACCACTTTTGTTCCCCGCTTTCGTAGGATTTTGCACAAGACCACGATGGATGAAGGTCGAACGAAAATTGACACTCTCTATACAAAGCGTCATTGGAAAAGAGTCACGTTACATACATGAGTTTGAATCTAACATCTACCGGTTTTCAGGAAGTAAGACTGTTAAGGCCTAAACAGAACACGGACCTCGACTGCGACTGCGCTGTCCTTGTCTTTAAAATACGCAGGATTGTATGGCGATGCCCACAATAAGAAGTTCGCCTGCGATTGCTCGAATTTTGATGACATTTTGCAGGAGTACGCTCTGTCTGCTGGGCTTCTATTTTCCAAATTCGTCCCGATTCCTATTCACTTCCTCGTTTTTAATAAACGCAAACACTCCAAAGTGATTAAAAATACTACAATATATAAATTATACGCGCTACCAGAAACACGTTCATTTTCAAAACTATTAAACAAAACAGAAGTGACACTTGACACTCGTTCTTCTTCTAGCTTGCATAGAATCGAAGTCGCAGTAGGTGTTCTGTTCAGACCAAAAGTTGCGCATGATTGTCCTCTTCGAAAATATGGAATAATTTTTTTTTGAAATATACCAATGGGGGGAGGGGGCTACAACCCCCAAAACATCCCCGTGCATACGGGCCTGCCGGAATGCATTTAATGCTGAGATGCGGTGTAGGTTACTATGCGACTAACCTACACCAGCTAACGAATAACCAAGAGAGTGAAAAGTATGGCGGTTAGACCATCTCCCTGCTTTAAACCACAGTCCGTTCGAAAGGTGGTTGTGGAATCGGTTTGTATTCATACTTGGGATTCAGTGTTCGTCATAGTGGGTCTCCTTAGTCGGACTAGTTTTGGTGGAATTCCAAAATCAAGCATGATTTGGTACAGTACCCTCCTGTCGATACTATCGTACGCTTATTTAAATCTTAGAAGATTTGGTGCGCGTCTGTGTTAAATTGTTAGCCTTTCTCAAGCACCTGTTTCACCGAGAATTTCTGGTCTGTTGTAGATCGTCGATTTTATTTTTCCAGGATACCTCTCTAGTGGTTTTATATAATTAAAATTATTTTAGAGGCTCAGAGGCTGTAGCCATATTAGAACTGTGTAGATGTTAATAACATTAAAAGCGTATATTTTTTGCTTTGGCGAAGTTAAACAGCACTAAAAGAGGTTTCTTGTTATTTTGCAAGGTAGAGACTGCAATGATGTCCCCTATAAACAGAGTAGAGTGAAGCCTAAAGTCGCCAGAGATGCAAGAAGTGTAGTTCTTAAGGGGTATTTGGAACATGACCAAAATACGTGATCGGCAGTCTCATGTTGGTTGCAATTGGCGCACAGTGGACTTGTAGTTATTCCTAATCAGTTCAAATTGGTACTGACGCCATTGTGATTGGCCATGAGTCGAGAAAATAGAACTACCATTGAGCGACTAGGGTCTACCAGCAGCCTTTGGAACCATGCATGTAATGAGACCGGAGTGGCTCTATATAGTCGTCAATTTTTAGTTTTTTATTCTTAGCGGTTTTTGAGAAATAAAACTCAGCATTTTTTTCTTTCCACTCCTCCCACCATTACCCTCTACACCCACATCCTCAAAATATTATTCCCTGCTAGAGATGGTCTAATGGATCTAACTCCTGCTTTAAGATCAATTCTGGTACGGTTCTTAAGACATAAAAATTAAATTTTTTTGAAAAATGTCTATTCCCCTACTTTCGTGCTCCATTTTACCTCTCTAATAATATTACATTCAATAGATTCCACTTATAATCCTATATACAGAGCCCAAATTTTATCTTCTTGCTACAATTCGTTCAAAAGTTATTTTAATCCAAAGTTCCTTACCCCCAACCTCACACTCCAAGGTCTATCTCTTTATATTTTTTTTCGAAGCTCTATATAGATTCTAAGTTTCAGCCTCCTAACATAAGGAATTGCTGAGATCTAGAAAATCCAAAATTTTTCATTTAAAACGCATCCCCCACCTCCCCCCTCACAACCGTACCCCTCAAAAAGTGGTCACTCCAAGGGGCCTACCCAGTCTATTAAAAAAAAAGTTTGAATTTAATAGCTCACACTTTGGGATCTACAAGCTTATTATCCCTTAAATTAATTACTAAGTTTTAACCTTCTGCCATCAACCGTTTAGAAGGTATAGCTTTTAGAATGTTTCAATCCCAGCTTTCGAGCGTTTCGGACGCATTGTTTTTCCCAACACTCCTACATTCCTCAGCCCATATCGCCCATTTTTTGTAAATGGGTGCATTTTCATTCAATTCAGTTCAGGAAGGTGCGCAGCGTTTAGTTCTGCCACGCTCACTAGGCACCATACGTGCCCATAGCGGTCCCTTCAAAACCTCGTGGGCCACTAATCTCCCTAAAAAACGCTTTTCATCTCTGCAGAACCTGACCAGTTTGTCATGCCCTCAAGTCCTCATTGTTGCCGAAGAAATTACTACCTAGCCAACTCATTCGCCTTCTAGCAACCCCTGGGTATTCACACAAGATGTCAGTGTTGTCCTTTACATCGTACAGATCATGAAATTACCTCCACACGTCTGTCTCAGCTAACCCTACACTCATGGCATGCTTCCTCATCATACAGTGACCCGTCAGTGCTCCGACGAGCAACCCTAATTTTCCTCTATCCCAAGTTAATATATTTCTAGTCTTTTGACTATCCAGCTTGGGCCACAAATCCTGCAGCTTCTCAGCCCTGTCCACCAAGTGTTGGCCACCTCTTTTGAACGTGCATCAATAAGCGCTTTGATCGCGCATATTAGTGCACTGACATCCTCCTCAACCCAATAGTTTAATGCTGATCCCGTTCTCCTCAGCTCATCCGCCATTTCGTTTCCTAGTATATTATTATGTCCCGGTACCCAGCAAATGAGTACTCTGTTCTGACTATAAAGCCCCTTCAGCACTTATAGACAGCGCTTTACTAGCTGGGATTTAATATTGACAGATTCGAGCGCCTTTATAACCGCCCGGGTTTCAATGTAGAGTGAGATATCTACAGCCAGAACTTCCACTTGGAAAACAATGCAAGCATCTGGCAGCTTGAACGACTTCCCTACACTCAGCTGCTCCACTGTCATAGTACTGCATAAGTTGCAAGTTTCAACCTCCTAGCATAAGCGGTTCCTGGGGTCTAGAAACCAAAACGCTCTTCCCACCTCTCCCTTCACAGCACCATCTCCCCGAAAGACACCACTTGTAGGGGTTCACCCAAACTATCCACCAACAAAATTTCAACCTTATACCTTTACGGGTTTGTGAGCTACGAGCCTTCAAACCCTTTTGCGTACGGTGTCTACGGCGGACAGACAGACAATTTGTTTTTGCTTTTTAGAGGTTTACTAGTCCTAAAACGTGAATATACAAAATTTCAGGGTACCAATTTTTTTTTTTTAATATTTCAGGTCGATCACAATACTTTATTATTAAAAAATTATAAAGCAAAATCATGTGGGGATGCACATGTGCACGGAAAGAGTTAGACAATTGTTTGGGCAATGATGTTGCTTAAAGGAGCGGCATGAAACATTAATTTCATATTCATGTGCAATTAAAATTCTAATTCTCCAAAGATGTGATTATAATTGAAATTGTTGACTGATTACGATATCATAAGCCAAGGATCGCTTTTCACCTTTGGGGACTAGGGAATAGGGACTAGGTGTAAATTTACGTAGGAATGAACCAATGAAACCGTGCGGATTACTTATCTTTTTATGCTTTTTGGTTTGATTTAATGCCTTGCCTTGTACACTTCCTCAGTTCGAAAAACTGGAGATTCGAAAAAGATGAACAAGTAATAATAGTAAGAAATTGTATATGCATATATGCTGTAAAGAGTTCACCTGTCGTGTGGAATCAACTGAGCCTGTTGGGGAACCAAAATTTCTGAAATTGGTCTCAAAACGATTTTTGATATATTGTTCAAATCACATAATATTCGTTGCACTTTTTCATATATCCTTTTAAGAGGAGTCTAATAGAACATACGTTCACAATAGTCCGGCTTTATTTCGGAAATCCATTTCGTTTCTTTATCGAAGAATTATCGTAGTCGCCGTTATTATCCTAGCGATTCATCATTTATGGATTACTGGCCATTGTAATGATTTCTTTAGTTCGTCCTTCGGCTGCTTCCAAAGCCTGCGAGCTGTTCAAGAATTACCCGAATGGAATAGAACGTTTTGAAAGGTTCCTGCAGATTCTTGTTGTGAGATCTTCTATCTTGTCGAAGTTTTTCTACCCGTTTGAAAGCGTACCCCCTGAAGTAGGACAATAGGAATTTATTTTGACTTTCTGTTGTAAAGGATATTTCAACTTTGCAAAGAATCTTTTAACAAATCTACCACATTCGCCACTCTTAGGCCGCAGCATCCATCCACCCACTCAGTGTGTATTCTGGATGGCTTTGTAGTGTGGACTAGATAATAGGGAAAAAACCAGAAAGCACTATATCCTGTTTATGTGGTGACGACGGCAGTCCTGGATTTCAGAGTCCATGCGGTCAGGACAGAGGATATCGAAATACTAAAAAAAAACCTTAAGAAGAAAATTTATTGTTTGACGATTTTACTACGACGAATTTTCCGAAAGGGACGATTTACTGGTGCGAAAAACGGGAAGTTCTTGGACAAAGGATCTCTGGGCATCAGGACGTGTTTTTCTGTAAGCGCAAGTTTAATGCTTGTGAATAATTACGAACACCAGAACAATTCTGTCTGAATTCGGGCGACAAATAAAATTTGTTGTGACGACGCACTGTAGATAATTGCGATAGGATGAGGCTAAAAGTTTTTGCTATTTCTGAATTTGTCCAGGGTATAAATTACGTGAAAAACTGTAAAGAAGCTTTACTAGATTTTCCGTCGTCCTGTGGCCATCTTTGCAGGCTTTGTTTTTATTCAATTAGTAAAATTATAAGACGTAGAAAGACTTTGGTTATACCTTCTTCAACTCGACGAACGTATATGGGCTTGTGTTTTGTATTCAACACGGTCATTTCTCAAGGATGTTTCCATAATTACTGCTAGTACCTTGAGTTGTGTTCTTTTGGGTTCGTCAGTCTTTAGTAGTACATCTACACGTATTACGTAATTAATATTGTGGAATAGTTAATTAGCGGAAATTAGCACTGGGAGTTTTGAGATTAAAATGTGTTGAGTGAATGGTGGGATCCAGCGAGTTTAATGGTATTTTCTTTAGTTGAGACTCAAGTCTTTAGTTCACTCCTGGTTTCTTATTATATTCAAACAAGTTGAATACAGAACTACAGCCAGATAAGAATAAGGTCAGGACACTTTGGAGTTCAACCAGGTCGGGAAGAAATAACCCTAGGGTTGTTCAATAAGGCTATTCAATAGGGACATAACAATTTTGTATTTAAATAAAACACAGAATAATTCAGATAATTTCCATACGTTCCTTGTCCTGAACTTCACTATGATAAAAATGTAAGCCTTGACTGAAGTTTGTACATTGACAGACCAGCAAAAAAGTTTAAGGGTGCATTTGTATTAAAATACAAAATTGTTATACCTATTGAATAACCCTTTATTACGAGATAAGTGTCTTAGGGATATTACGATCTAAAGAATTTTAAATTTCATACTAGCCCAGATAGATAGATTGGAAATAGGGGTTGGTATGGTTAACCTCTGTCACTGCAGCCACAGTTTGGTTTATCGTGACGTCCCCCCGGATTGACTATGATTCCTCTTCAATCCCTGCGCTTTCAATGAAGCTTAGTATTTTGCGAAGAGGAATGGTCAGGAATTCCGATGGGTCCGTGAAACCCTGACCGAAGTAACGAAATCTTTTGTGAGCTAAACCCTCACATTCACAGAGAATATGCTCTGGTGTTTCGTCTTCGTCATTGCATATTCTGCAAATTTTAGTCTCAGAGAGACCAATCCTATTGAGATGCTTCCTCATGTGACAATGTCCAGTCAGAGCTCTCACTAGGGTTCGGGTCTGATATCTGCTTAATTTTAGATAATCAGATGTTCTTTTTTCCGAATGCTTTGGCATAAAAAGCTTTGAGTGCCACTTTGCGATTTTCGTCACATTCGGATGTTCATTCTGGCTGTGCTTAATGGTAGCAGACAGAATGGATATGGTCCCATGAAGTCAGCTTCTGAACCTTTTCTAGCCATACAAGCCCAAGTTGAGCTTTGAAGATTACATTTGACTGTGTCGTGTGTCATAATATTCGAAAGAGAAAGACAATAACATCCGTTTTCAATGTTGTAACTGGAACTTTACATAAACAGGAAATCATCCTTTTTCAAGGACTATCATGTGGGGGCTGCAGGAAGGACTCATACAATTTCAGCATATTTATCCCTGTATTCAGTGTCAAACGAACTGTACACAATTAAAAATTTGGCCAATACTCGGGTACATGTGTTTTAAAGTCTTTTGTATGCCTATCCGAAAAGTACTCTCTTCGCTTTTTCGGATAGACAAACGACATAGAAAAAGCAAATTCGAGCTTACTTTTAACTCTTAATTCTTCTAAAATTTTGACTTTTTACCTCACCGATCTCTCCAGTTATAGTTTGTTCCGAGAGATGAATACCCACGTTTTTCAAGGAGCTTTGTATGGCAACCTATACGAAGGACTTACTCGATTACTCCGTTCCGTACTAACTTCTCTATCTACCACTACTGAAACTACGTACGTAAAATCGGTACGGCGCCGGGCGGACGGAGGGCTTGTAGATCCAAAGTGTGAGCTATTAAATTCAAACTTTTTTTTAATAGACTGGGTAGGCACCTTGAAGTGACCACTTTTTGAGGGGTACGGGTGTGAGGGGGGAGGTGGGGGATGCGTTTTAAATGAAAAATTTTGGATTTTCTAGATCTCAGCAATTCCTTATGTTAGGAGGCTGAAACTTAGAATCTATTTAGAGCTTCGAACAAAATTTGTATTACGGGTGAAGGGATGTGGGAGTGGGGGGATTAATAATGCGTCTGAAACGCTCGAAAGCCGAGATCGAGACATTTAAAAATCCATATCTCCTAAACGGTTAATGTCACGAAATTAAAACTTAAGGAACATCTGTAGGTATACTTGGAGAATAGATCGGAAACAAATTTTTGAGTGGGGCAGTGACGTGCGGGGGATGGGGGTGAAAAATTAAAATTACGATATCTCACGAACCAATTGCACTAGAGAAATGAAATTCGGTTTGTGTATAAGGTTTGACAAATAAAGTTTACTAAAAATAAATTTTTTTAAGGGGGCGGTGGAGCATGGAAGTGGAGGGATAATAATTTTTCTAAAAAATCACATCTCATATCTCAAAAACAGTGTAAGATAGATGCTTAGAATTTTTACCAGAAGTTGGCCTAATAGACCCCTAGCAGGAAAAATTCTAGAGGATCTGCGTATAGGGGGTGAGGGTGAGGGTGGGTGAAAAGGAAAACATTCCGATTTTTATATCTCGAGAACCTATATAATCACGGAAAGCTAAAACTTGGTATTTACATAGATAGAGCTATTGTAGTGGCGTGTTGGAAAAATATAGTTATTCATAAGGGTAGTATGGTACGAGGGTGGGGAGTGTTTTTCCTATCTATAGAACGGCATGTGCCAAAAAGGAGAAACTTGATAACTATACCTAGATCTATTAGAAAAGTAATTTAGATAAAAAAAATTTTGAAATATCCATTGGTGTACGGAAGGGGGGGGGGGGGCCAAAAAAAGTGATGAGTGGAAACGAAATGCATACATTTTCACGAATTTCGTCATATCTCTTAGGTCTTTTAAAATTATGAATTGATTTTCATATCACGGATTCCTCATATCAATACCTAGAAAGCGTTTTCAGTATTTTTTGAAATTCGACCCCAAAGGGGTGTAAAGGAGCTGTATAAATTTTAACGAATTCGTCCGCATCACTCAGGTTTGATTAGATATTGAATAGCTTTTCACTGCCATGGGCTTGTTTTATAATCGACCAAAACTCGTTTTCTAGTTTTTTTCTTTTTCACCCCATAAGAGGTTATAAGCGGGTTGAACTCGTTTTCACGAATTTCGTCATATCTCTTAGGAGTGATAAGACATCGAACTGATTATCACTTTTTCGGGCTTTCTTTATATATATCTAAAAACTCATTTCAGGATTTTTGGATATTGAACCCCAAAGTGGGTGCAAGGGAGGTTCATATGTTTTCACAAATTCCTACATATTTCTTAGTTCTGATGAGATATCGAATTAATTTTTACTTCCTAAGGCTTTCTACATAATCGTGAAAAAGTTGATTTCAGGATTTTTAGATATTCAACTCCAAGAGGACGTAAGGCTTTCGACATATTTCATAGGATTGATAGGATATCAGATTGGTTTTCACTTCCACAGACTTTTTATATAATCGCCTATAAATACATTTTCGATTTCATGTAATGGCCCAAAACCAAATCACGAAAAACCTCCTAATCGCGTAACAACAGATATTATACTACTGCTTTGTCCGCGTCCCGGAGTATGACCCAATTAATGCGGCGTAACTATTCTAGCGCGACCCCATTCTATCCGCTTCCCGTAGTCTTTCTTAGGTTTTCAGTCGTATAGTAACCAACTTCACATCTCAGCAATAAACGCGTTCCGGACTTCTACCCAAAAATAATAAAGTTGCTATGGATAAAATATGATATTTTGAGCGTTAATTTCAACTTAAAGGCACTAAAATTTAATTTTTTCATATTAATTGCAGGCATATTCAAATAAAGTGCAAGCGGTAAAACTAATTTTTGACCGCTGAGATGATATTTTCAGCACTAAATTTAACGCTGAAAGCACTAAATTGGCACCACTGACTGCAGTTTACATAGCTTGATTACCGTTGAAGCTTTGGCTCCCCGTAGAGTTGATACTACTCATGGCTGTATCTTATTTGCCAGTCCGTTCCTTCCTTCACAGGTCCCAAAGGGCTTTTTATTTGATCACCTAAAAATTGTGTTCTAGTTTTTTCTACTTTTCAATTTTTTAGGGGGTGTAAAAGGGTTGTTTAAGTTTCATATCACTTCGGGCCGCATAACGTTTTACTTCCTCGGGCATTCTTGATAATCAACTAATCATCATCCCCAATTTCCGTAATTTCTCTTAGGTTTGATGATATATCATATTGGCCTATTTACAGAGTTTTTATACATTCGCCAATAAAAAGTAATTTTAGGATTTTCTTACATTTAACCCCAAAGGCTATATTTCCTAGATCTAATGAGATATTGAATTGATTTTTATTTCCTAAAGCTTCCTATATAATCGCCTAATATACTTCGTATACTGGAGGATTGAATTTGGATTAAATCCAGATTCAATCCTTTAAAATTGCATGTAGACGCAGATCGGATTGGAATGAGATCCACTCGATCCGATCCAACTTCTTGATCAACTTGATCCCATTTTGATCTTCGATCTTTCGATCCGGTATTGTCATATACGCGATTAAAATTTTCAAATCTTTAGAGTTAATTTCAAGATTTTTCCCTTTAGGTCTGATGAGATATAAAATTGAATTTTATTTCTTCGTGCAATTCATGTATTCGCACAAAAACCCATTTCAGAATTTTTCGTAATTCAACCCCCCCAAGTTAATGTTATTGGTTGGTTTGAAGATGATATCGGTCAAGTAGGTACCGCCATTGTTGATGACCATTTGGGCTCTTTTTAATCGTTTTGGCGAGAGCTTCGTGCGACAAGTTCTCACATTCTTGTCGGATATTGAGCTCGGAGAGATTCCAGAGTCTGTGACTTCAAAAAACCCCAAAGAAAGAAGTCTAAGGCGGTCAAATCGGGCGATCTTGCCGGCTAGTACAAATCGCCGATCCGGAAACGCATCCTTAAAAATTTCCAAGCAATTTAAAAAAAAAATGTTTAATCAATTTCCAGGGTGTCCTTGTTATATTAAAATAATAAAGTAAAACATTAAATGTACATATTCGACTGCATGGCATGTAGTTTAAGCTCAGCTTTAATCCTCCAATAATTATATTTGCTGTGATTTTTATATTTTATATATTTATTTATTTTTATTTATTTTTAATTTTTCAGTACTGACAAGGTTCACAGACGAGGTAGTAATCCTCGGGCTAAGCTCACTAGTATGTAACTCTCCATATCTGGAATATGATGTACAAGTATGTGTGAATGTCAATATGTAATTCCTTTCTTGGGTGGCATCGATACATTAAATTTAATTAAAATGTTTAACTTCACAATGAGAATTATTGTCATAATTTACGCGTTGAAAATTTTACGTGAAATTTAAAATACAGTCAGTAATTTATCATTTCACTGTTCACGGGAATGGTTTCTTTTGTAAGAATGTTTTTCAGTAATTAATTCATTTTCATTCCGAAATACTTTTACTTTTATGAACGTGTAATTTTATGAATATTTAAATTATTTATTGAATTGAATCAATGATATATTTTTTTTGTGGGTTGTGGTTGATCCACATGCATATAATTTAAATGATGGCAATAATTTTTGTAACATCCCAACTTTAACAACAGCTCAACTTTTACTCGAGTAATAACAGGCAACAGCCAAAAAATTCTGAAATGAAATCAACTTTTTTTTAAACAAATTTTGGTTCACTGAAAACGTATATATGACAACGAAAATAATTTTTCAGTTCATGATTTGGAAATACGTGATGTGTGCACAAAAAGGAGTTTTCACGGTGGAGAGCGAAAATGTTACGATTAAGAGTGAAACTTATTAATAAAATAAGTTTTAAAACTGAAACTAATTTAAACGCAAACCACATTAACGGCCGTTCCTACGATGTTCAGTTACGTTCTAACTGCAACGTTAACTGACAGATTTTCATACAAAACTTCCGGTTAAAGTTCCAGTTAAAGTTTAACTGAAGATCGTAATTATGGCCCTAAATAAGTTATTAATCACTATTATTTAATTTAGTGAAAAAAAGTGCATTATAATTTATTTTTTTGCATTCATATTACCTTTTATTGTTATACAGGGTCCGGCAGTGAAACCTGAAAGTTTTTGAAATGGAATAATTCAATGAATATTCAAGATATTTTGTTATAATATTTTTAATTTCAAAAAGAAAGAATGGAAGTTTAAGATGTATACAAAAAAAATCGAAAAAGCATTATGAAGCAAAAATAACATCACTCAAATGATGACCTTCATTTTCTCTGCACTGCTCAAGTCTGTTAGCAAAGTTAGTTATCACTCTTTCCAAGGTTTGGCGCGGGATCGCACGCATTTCCCGCTAAATATTCGATCGCAGTTCTGCCAAATTTTTAGGCTTATCAAGGTACAATTTTCCCTTGAGGTAACCCCACATCATCATCAATCATTTCAGGGTTTTCATTCATCATCCTCAACATTGTTTTCGCAAAAGCTAACCTTCTTGAGAAATCTTGAAGCTGTAATTCTTGAACTACAGCAATTTTGTACGGGTGAAAATTCAAGTCTTCATGAAGTATCCGCCGAACAGTCCTATCGGACATTCCGAAAGCCTGAGTATGACGAATAGTTGATCGCCGGGGACTCCGTTCAAAAGCAAGTGGTACAGCCTCGATGTTTGTAGGTGACCTTGCCGTCCTGTGGAACCACCCTCTTCCCAATGTTGTTCCGAAAGCTGTATTGCGAAAATTTCGAACCCACAAAAGAATAGTATTCCGAGATGGAATCGGCCCACGAGGAGGAACATTAAAACGTAAACGAAATTGCAGCTGTGTTTGGGTCACAGAATCGTTATTTCTGAAGAACGCCTCGACGACAAAGGCACGGTGTTCTCTGGTCCAACGCTCCATTGTAACTAAACTTCCACATCAGGAGAAGGAACGAGACCGACCACCACCACCTGAGATCCCCCCACCACGTTCAAAAACCGTCAGGTTTCACTGCCGGACCCTGTATTTAAACTTAGGTTATAGAAATGAGTTTTTCTTGACGAGTTAGAGTCATCTAGTTAGTAGATAGACTATCCAATTGGTTAACTATAGTTAGGTATTCAGGATGTCTCTCAGTAGTCCTGATCAATTTTTTTATATTTGTGGTGAGGTTACAAGAAACGTATAATTTTTATTTTGTTTAGCAAATGGGTGATCAGGATCCAAGGCTCCACATACGTATATGATGCAGTTCATGTGCTTCGGGTCTACAAAGATGGATAAAGGGTCGAAAATGGTCTTTGCGGATTAGTGTTCCGATTGTGTGACGAGCGCCATAGAATCACGTTACCGATTGCCATTTCCTTATGATGCTTCTCATGTGACAAGGAAAGGCGTTTCGAAAGGGAAGGTCAACTATCCACCATCATCTACGTTTCCTATTTCACACATTGGCGAACTGCCGATTTTAGAACCCCCGAAAACGGTTATCTCTACAGATGATAAGGAGAGTATAAAGCATGAAGAGCCTATTCCATCGACATCAACAGATCCTGACTTTCCACCTAGTGGTCCAAAAAAATTTTAACGAACTGGTGAGAGACCTAGAGCTACCAAAGAGTAAAGCAGACCTACGTGGATCGAGTTTGCAGTAATGGAACCTTTTAGAAGATGATTTTGCCATAACTACTTTCCGATCTGCTAACATTCTTTGAAATGGACAGTAGCTTGTTATTCTCTAACAATGTGAATGGTTTGATAAATCTATATGCATAAAAGAGGATGTATATATGTGTGTATGTATGTATGCATGCATGTATGGATGTATGTTTGTATGTATGTATGTTCCCTATAAACTCCTAAGTCGCTCAACCGATTTTGATCAAATTTTCAGGGAACATGTAGAATAGTCCCGGGATGGTTCCTGTGAAGTTTGGTACCGATCGAATCAAAAACTATTGTTTTTTCGACATTTTTAAAATTTTTTCGAGATTTTAGCTCTAATTGTTTGTTTGATTGGCCCGTATGTCTTCCTAAACCATTCATCTGATTGCTATGAAACTTTGTTGATATGTTGAGCGCACGCCCGCGAAGGTTTCTGCGTTAACAAAATCATTTTACAATTGTTGGTACGCGAGTTATTTCGACATTTGAGTGTATTTCATATAGTTTAGCGGCAGTTCGTTCGTTTTCGGTGTATTAGTTATGCGTTCCTATTACTAAATGGTAAAGTTGGACGATGGATGTTGGATAGGGGATAGAGGATAGTGAATGGAGGATGGAGGATGGGAGATGGTGGATGGTGGATGATGGATGATGGATAGAAGATGGAGGATGGAGGATGGTAGATAGAGGATGGAGTAACGGGAGCAACGGACCAACGGAAGTAACGAGAGAAATGGAAGCAACGGAAGTAACGGGAGCAATGGAAGCAACGCGAGAAATGGGAGCAAGGGGATCAACGGGTGCAACGGAGCAACGGGAGAAACGGAAGAAATGGAAGCGACGGGAGAAATGGAAGCAACGGGAGTAACGGGATCAACGGAAGCAACGGGAGAAATGGGAGCCTCGGGATCAACGGGAGCAACGGAAGAAATGGAAGCGACGGGAGAAATGGAACCAACGGGATCAACGGAAGCAACGGGAGAAATCGGACCAACGGAAGCAACGGGAGAAATGGGAGCAACGGGATCAACGAGAGCAACGGAAGCAACGGGAGTAGCGATAGTATAGCACCTTCTTATAGCCTTACTTCTGTTGCTGCCGCATCGATCCTGGTATTTAGATCTTCCAATGTTACTACTGCCGTTTTGTAGACAAGGTCTTTCATCCGTCCCCATATAAAGAATTCCATAATAGTTACATCAGGAGATCTCGCAGGCCATTGTATCGGTCCATTTCTACCGATCCAGCGATTGCTATAATTGGAATTTAACCAATCTGTGATCTGTCGGCCGTAATGAGCTAGAGCAACATCGTGTTGGTAAAACATGGAAGCCAATCGTACCAGTGGAATATCACCCAATAAGTCCTGTAGATCATTTGTTAAAAAATGTAAGTAATTGGTGCTATTTAGAGTAGGCGGAAGCCTAATTGGTCCAATGAAATTGTCACCAATCACACCTGCGCAAAAATTGACACTGAATCTGTACTGAAATAATGCCGCTCTTCTTGTGTGTGGATTGCTCTCAGCTCACGTATATACAGGGTGCGCCATCTTTTATATCGGTATGTAAACATTGAATAACTTTGACATTTTCCAAGAGATTGACTCTATTGGACAAGCTTTGGAAACGTCAATTCAGTAAAATTTTAACCATGGATCGCTTTCACACCGAAACAACGCGCCGAAATAGTGACGCCATATATTGAGAATAGTCGTTCCATTGTGTTAACTCAATGAACCGTCTGGCAACACTATTCGTCGTTTGGTGTCGAATTAATTTTAGCGCGGGACAGTGGGAGATCGTCCAGATGCCGTTCATCGACGACCAAGACGTTCTCCAATGAACTGATTGAAGCGGTCAGAGAGAGCATTGCCGAGAACCCACAAATCTCGTATCGTCACCGCGCTCAGCATTTTGGCGTCAGTGGAACCACTTTACGGCGCATTTTGAAGCATGATTTGCATTTGTTTCCATATAAAGTGCAATTAACACAAATAATATTGCCGACAAACCGTCCACGTCGCTTGGAATACGGCCAAACAGTCGCTCGAATGGTTGACACTGAACCTGATTTTTGAAAGCAAATTTTGATGACCGACGAGGCCCATTTCACACTCTTTGGCGGCATTAATAAGCAAATTTGCCGCATTTGGGGAACGGAGAATCCACACGAGATCCATGAAACGTCATTGCATGATCAAAAAGTGACTGTTTGGGCCGGCGTTTGCGCCAAAACCATCATTGGGCCATTTTTTTTCCGACAAAACGAAACAGTCGATGGAAAACGATATCGGTGGATATTAGCTCATTAGATATGTCTGCCCGCAAATGCGTGGAAGAGTTCTGGATGGTTCAACAAGACGTTGCGCCATGCCACACTGCAAATGAAACAATTCAATTCAATTCCCTGGACGTCTGATGTCGAAAAGAGGCGACATTGACTGTCCACCGAGATCTCCAGATTTGAATCCTCCGGACTTCTTTTTATGGGGTTATTTGAAAAGCAAAGTGTACGCCAGCAAGCCTCGGACCATTGACGAGCTCAAAGCAAACATTCGTGCCGAAATCATCGCTATACCGCCCGAGATGCTTGAAAAAGTAATGGAAAACGCAACAAAAAGGGCACATTTTGCTGTGGCCAATAGAGACAGCCACTTGATTGATGTTGCATTCAAAAACTAATCCAAATAAATTCTAAAGAACCAAATTGAATAAAAATACTTCACATATAAAAATCAGTTTCTCTTTTTTTCAAAGTTATTCAATGTTTACATACCGATATAAAAGATGGCGCACCCTGTAGATTGTGGAAGTTTGTGATGCCGTCTCCGGTAAATTGGGTCTAAAGAATGTTGTTCATAAAATTCTCGTCATCTATTTGTCGTTCAAGGAGCTAATTGCAAAACTCCTTTCTTTTGGGTAAATCAATGGGTAGCAGATCCTGCACTATTGTGTGATGGTAGGGATGCAAGTGTTCTGCTTTTAAAACACTCCAAACTTTCCACTTAGAGATGTTCAACTGCAATACCAAGCGTCGGATTCTGATTGATGGATCGTTTTGAACTGCCTGCAGTACTTATTCATTGATCTTAACAGCAATTATCGACGCAGAATTTGCATTTTCTCTGCTTGTCCTAATGCTGCCAGTTTTCCGAATCCTTCTATAAACATCTTGAAATACTCTCCTGTCAAGTGTCCGTCATTGAGGATATCTCTGATGATACAGCGATCGCGCCGCTCGTGTATTTCTCTGACACTCTCCATAGATGAACGTAATGTCTCCATATTCTTCTTTGGACTACTCAGGCATTTTGAAATTATTTTCTAAATTCTACTGATACCTTTTACTTTTAGCAATGTAACTAAAACCGATAAAAATATGAAGATAGTTATAGCTATATATAGCTTTTATAAGCTTTTAATTTTGTTAGGTACCCCATTAATAAAGGCAAAGTACTGTGCCCAGTTTTACCAACCACATCCAGATAAGTACATCAATGATGTTGAAACTCACTTGCATTTAATTGATTTCCTCGATACTTAGGACGTATTCGAATACTTTGCTTCGTCTACGTCTACGTCTATGTTGCTCAGCTGTCGTAAAAGCAGTCAAGACACGAACCGAAAAGGAATTGAGATCCAGCTTTGCTATGTCTGACGTCATAAACTGGTATAACTGGACGTAGACGTAGACGAAGCAAAGTATTCGAATACGACTTTAAAATATAAATAAATGTGCAATAAAAATTATTAAGTAGAACCAACAATTTAAACAGGTTTTTTAAACGAGGGCCACTTTATGTCATATTTAATTTTTAAGCGAAATGTATTTTTGCCTATTACTTCCAAAATAGTAAAACGTAACTCATACATATGTATGCAGCTTTTGTAGGTAATAATATGGTTCATAAAAAAATAAAATTAAACTGGCATTTTTATAATGGGGTTTTCTGAGAAAACCTACATTGATCACGGAATTTTTAGAATTGAAGTAGAAAAATTTGTGTTTTGAAGTAAATATCTCAAGACCGGGTGCAGATACAATTTGAACTGTTACATCAAATCAAAGGTAATTTGATTCTCTAAAAAAACAAGATACTACACTTTGAATTCTGATAATTAGTTTTCAAGATATAACGTTTTAAGTGATTGAGGGTACAGGTCCGAAACACTTTTCTTGACCGCTCTGTATCTCAACGGATATTGAAAATTGATCCTCCCTGTAGAACAATTTTTGTCTCAAAATATATCAAGGAATAACCCCTTAAAAGGTTGTGCACGGAGTACCGGACACTTTGTATTTTAGCACAAAAAATTCGCCAAATATTGCCTTTCATTTTCAACTAAAACTGAATGCAATTCTTTTCATAAAAAAATCATAGTGGAATTTTCTTTTGTTGGCATTCGATGAATACTGTACATAGAACTGAAAACACATTTGCGTTTTAAAAAATCTTAAAAATTGTGATTTCATGTTTCAAACACTTTTCCGTAATAACCGAAAATTTTTTGCCACGATTTTTATATCAAAAGAATTGCATTAAAATTTCTCGTCGTAAATGAGAGGACCGGAATTCCTGTGACGATAAAATTTTACTAGTGTTAAATGAAAGAAAAAGAGTGGACAAAAGGTCGGTATTTATAGCCAAGTGAAATTGAAAGATAAATGAAGAGTAATTGTCCTCCAGAGAGAGTAGAGTTGGAGTTCGGTGTTTTATGTACTTATTCCTGCTATCACCTGCAATGGATTCGAATTATTTTCGTTGGCATATATACGACCCAGAGTTTTTTTTACAGTACTTTAATAGCTGGAAAGAATATTGCTGCATGCATAAAGCATTAGGTAGGTACGCCGTGTTTCGTCCTTCATAAAGAGTTTAATCCAACGAAAAAATGCTGGGAAAAATAAAGTCTTCCAGTTCCTTTAAATTATAGAGTATGAGTGGTTAGGACGAATTATCCACGTCGGTGATTTTATTTCTGATGTAAGTAAAACTTGGATTTTATTTAGTAAGGAGCTTGCAAAGTTAAAGGTACGGACAACGAAGTGGCTTAAAATTTTATTTCACTAGAGGAGGCATTAAGATTCCAAACTGGCTTTTGAATACTTACATTGGAAAAGGGTTCAACAAAAAAGTGACAAGCTGGAGTGAAATTCCTTCATGTAGAAAACACATTTGGCAAGGTCCAATACAGTAAGTAGTTCGTTCAAAAAAGTTGTAGATTGAAAGCGACTAAGACCGTTTTTCCTGCATGAGTCAATATTACCACTTATACACTATGCGACTATCGGGATCAGTAATTTTGAACATGGACAACTATTTGATTAGTGGACAAATACAAGCGGTTATTCGTAGGGCAAATCAATAATAGTTAGGGGAAACTACGGACTTTTCAATTGGATCGAACTGCGTAACTAACAAGCCCTTTTTTCGGCGGATACGACCTTATTAAGTAGTGATGGGTTAATGTGGGTGCACATGTGTACCCATCGCTCCTTTTCCATACACTTGCCTTCTTAAAGTGCCTTCTTTTAAGAAAAAAAGAAAAAAAAAAATCTGCAAACAGTCTGGGCGGGACTTTATTATTTTTGGGTAGAAGTCCGGAACGCGTTTAATGTTGAGATGAGGTTTAGGTTTCTACGCGACTAACAACTTAAAAAAACGTTTCATACAGCCTCCTGGTTATTCTTTAGGTTGTCAATCGCATAGTCACCTATGCCGCATCTCAGCATTAAACGCGTTCCGGGCTTCTACCTAAAAAAATAATAAAGTTGCGTCCAGACTGTTAATATATTTTTTTTGTTTATTTCCATATTTTTTTCACTTTCAATAAATACATAGGGTATGAAATATCAACATAGCCTTTTAGTGGTCAAATATCAAAAAATTCTGATTTTAGGACATTAGATCTCCCTGTAAAGTAAAAAACAAATTCGATATCTTATCAGACCTAAGCGATATGCCGGAGTTCGTAAAAACGCACATAATCATCTGACACCCTCTTAGGGGTTGAATATTGCAAAATCCTGAAATTAATTTTTAGGTCATTATATAGAAAGCCCATTGAAGTAAAAGCGAATTAAAACCTAAAAAAATTTTCAGAATTCGTGAAACATTCAACAATACCTCACACCACCCAGGGGTCTAACATTGAAAAATGCTTAAATCGGCTTTTTATCCGATTATATTTGAAGCCTTTAGAAGTGAAAGTGAATTCGATATCTTATTAGACCTAAGAAAGATATAGAAATTCGTGAAAAAGTACACTACCACGTTACATCCCCTTAGGGGTTGGATATCGAAAAATTTGGAATGCAGTTTTAGTCGCTTATGTAAAGAGCCCGTAGAAGTAAAATTAATTTGATTGATTGCCTAAAAGATATAACGGAATTCGTGAAAAGTGAAAAACTCTTTTCACGGACATATTTTTTACTCCACTCTAATAAGAATCTGAACTTATTTCTTGCTCTAATTAGTGACACAGTAGGTACATCTAGATTTGCGTAATAGGTTTCAACTTTCTAGCATAACCCGTTTCTGAGATATAAAAAACCACTTCCACTCCCAAAACTTGGAATCTTTATCAAAAATTTTATTTTACTTTATCATTTTAATAATAATGTATTGTAATCGATTTTTGAAAAAAAAAAATTTGCTACCCTGAAAATTTTTATTTATACGTTTCATGGCTTCACCAAAAAAGCAAAAAAAATTTTCAGTCCGTCTGTGCGCCGTCCGCCGTACGCAAAACATTTGAGGGCTTATAGCTCCCAAACTCTATGAGCTATTAAATTGAATTTTTTTTTAATAGACTGGGTAGGCCCCTCGAAGTGACCACTTTTTGAGTGATGAGAGTGTGAGGGGGAGGTGGGGGAAGCGTTTTAGACGAAAATTTTTGGTTTCTAGATCTCAGCAACCGCTTATGTTAGGAGGCTGAAACTTGGAATTTATATAGAGCTTCGATAGTGGACCCATTTGCAAAAATATTGTTGATATGGGTGAAGGGGTCTGAGAGTGGGGCGAAAAATAATGCGTCCGAAACGCTCGAAAGGCGTGATCGAGACATTTTAAAATCCATATCTCCTAAACGGTTAATGTCACGAAATTAAAACTTAATGATCTTTTCTAGGTATACTAGGAGAATAGATCAGCAATATATTGTTGAGAAGGGGCAGTGGCGTACGGAGGTGGGGGGTGAAAAACTTTAGATTACGATATCTCACGAACCAATTGCACTAGATAAATAAAATAAATTTTCCTAACTATAGAACGGCTTATGCTACAAAGTTGAAATTTGGTACGTATATGTAAATTAACTAGAAAAGTAATATTATGAAAAAAAAATTTAAATATCCATTGGCAAAAAAAAAATGATCAGTGAAAATGGAATGCATATATTTTCACGATTTTCGTCATATGTATTAGGTCTTTCCAAATATTGAATTAATTTCTTTTGTACGGATTCTTCATATAAATACCTAGAAAGTTGACCCCAAGGTGGTGTAAAAGGGATGTATAAATTTTCACGAATTCGGCTATATCCCTCTGGTCTGATTAGATATCGAATAACTTTTCACTTCCACGGGCTTGTTTGATAATCACATAAAACCCGTTTTAAAGTTTTTTCCTTTTTCAACCCCTAAGAGGGTAAAAACGGGATGAACACGTTTTCACGAATTCCGTCATATCTCTTAGGATTGACAAGACATCTGATTGGTTTTCACTTCCTCGGGATTTCTTTATATATATATAAAAACTTATTTCAGGATTTTTGGATATTCAACCCCAAAGTGGGTACAAGGGGGTTGAATATGTTTTCACAAATTCTTAGTTCTAATGAGATATCTATATCTATATATATTCATTTTTGCTTTTTACTTCCTAAAGCTTCCTACATAATCGTCAAAAAGTTGATTTCAGGATATTTGTTATTCAACTCCAATAGGACGTAAGGCTTTCGACATATTTCTTAGGATTGATGAGATATTAGATTGGTTTGCACTTCCACTGACTTTGTATATAATCGCCTACAAACGCATTTCCGATTTCATGTAATGCCCCAAAACCAAATAGCGAAAAACCTCCTAATCGAGTAACAACTGATATTATACTACGACTGAGACCTCGTCCCGGAGTATGACCCAATTATGTAATTCATATGTTATATGTGGCAGCGGTGTAAGTATTCTAGCGCGACCTCATTCTAACCGCTCCCTACAATTTTTCTTAGGTTTTCAGTCACATAGTAACCTACACCGCAACTCGGAATTAAACGCGTTCCGAACTTCTACCGAAAAAATAATAGAGTTGCGCCCAGACTGTTGGCAGATTTTTTTTCTATAATAATATGTAGCGCCTCTATATCATAAATTTTTAGTTTTTGTACTTTGCCGTTTTTGAGGAATAAAAATTAGAATTTGTTCTTTCCACCCCCTCCCACTATCAACTTCTGACACCAGCCAATTCAAATCTCCCTGTTAGCGGTCTACTGGTCCTCTCCTGTAAAATGTTCAAGATCATATTTGGTACGGTTCTTGAGATATAAAAAATTAATTTTTTAAAAATGGCTGTCCCTCTCACATTCGTGCTCCACATCCCTCCTCAAAAATTTTACATTCAATAGTTAGACTCTACTTGTAATTTTATGTAGTACAATTGGTTCGGAAGATATTGTAATCCAAAGTTTTTTACCCCTCCCTCCCCCACCACACCCAACTGCTCGCTTTAAAATTTAATTTCTTGTCTAGGCTCCGATTATCCCTTAAGGGGGAAACATCCGAGTAGATTTTTTTTTTTTTAAAAAAAACATATTTTTTCGCTCATCTTAAAGTTTGCAGGCTTAAGAATATTGTGTGTAAATTTCATATTGAAATTCCAATAATTGTGAAAGTTATGGACAATTAACCGGAATGGGGCCTTCATGAATTCTCTATATAGACATAGGCGCGCCGTTGGGGGGGGGCAGCAGGGGCCGGTACCCCCCCAGACACCGCCTTGGGCCCTCCCAAAAAATAATTCTGGCCCCTTCCAGAAAAGTAATTCCTTCCTATCCGCAAACTTATAGTTGCCAATTGTTTTTTAACAATACAAACAATATAAAAGAATCTTCTAAAATGAACGAAGCAAATCTCAACTGACTTTTGAAAATAACAACATTTATGAATTTTACAATCATTGTTCTTTCGATCTGACGAGAGCTTTATGAAATACATACCTACGATATTGGATTCGTATATTTCGATTTCTTAGTATATAGTTTTGAACAATTTTTTGTAACTGAAGTCTTACCAGTATATTATTCACTTTGAATTATATCTTTGATGGTATTGAAATCAGAAAACTTTTGGTTATTCGGTTAAATACATATATATTATAAATATAATAGTAATCATAAATAATAACGTTAAGTGAGAATTGCGAAAACAATAGAAAATAAGCTAGGAATGTATAAATACAATTTTGTTTATCGAAATTGAAGAAATCATCTTACGAATACAAAAAAAGCTTCTACATATCCATCAAAATCTTCAAATCTTCGGGAACGCTAAAAATCTTCGAATTGAAGACAAATATTCAAATCTGGCATTGCTGCTACTACTCAAGATATACATATTCTCGAATCTCTCAATCACATTGAATTCAATTTTAAGGACTCTCTTTTGGTTGGAACTCGAAACTAAAAGACAGTGAGTTGAGTGAAGACATTTTTACAGGATTTTTCTCTGGCAGCTACTCGAAGGTGGACTCATAGGAACAGGGCCACCCTAACCACAGGGCTAAATGGGCTATAGGCCTGGTGCGCAAGCCTTTTGGGAGTCGGCGGCGGAATGCTACGTACAAGCAACTAAATTATTTTGATTTCCTTAAAATCTATACAATTTCTTTCCCGCGTCAACCTCAAGATGATTTTGACAGATACGCTAGCACTAAAAAAACAAAGTTCCCAAAAAATTAAGCAACACTCGTTGGTCAGCAAGAGCTGATTCAGTGAAGACCATTATTTCCGGTTATGAAAATTTTAAAGATGCTTTGAATAAAATTTTCGAAGATAATTTTCAAAAGCCTGCAACAAAATTTGAAGATGAGGGGTTGTTAAATGAATTCAACTCACTGGAAACTGGTATTATGGTATCATTTTGGAACGAAATATTATAAATCATAGATAAAACTAATATATCTCTTCAAAAAGTTGATACTACAATTGAAAGCATTATTTAATTATACGCGTCTTTAGAAAAACGAAACGAAATACAGAATCATTTAACCTTTACAAATCCGAGGTATAAAATTGTCTAATTCTGAAACTTTTATATTTTGTATTTGCCGCTTCCATTAGCCACCAAAATTGTATTTTCTTATGACGAGGGGCGCATTATTTTTAGTAGCCCACGGGCGCCGAATATTTTAGGACGGCACTGCATAGGAACTATTTCAAATTTTTTCCTTCAACTGCAGCTAGTGGAAAAGCAATGTATAAAACATTTTAAAGTCGCAACCTAAGACTAATCATTCGTTGTTTATACGAACATCTAGTTTGTAAGCACAAAACGGACGAACTTGTAAGAAAAGCATGTGTGCCTTTCGAAAGAAGTCGTACGTAGGTTGCTATTTAAGTTTTGACATAGACATAATTATATATATATATTATAATCAAAAATGGCTTCATTGTTTTTCAAAATATGCACACACTTTTGCATGCGTTTGAACCAATTTGCGAAACAGTTTTTCCACTCCGATTGAGGTATACCTCCAAAACACGTGATTTGAACGCATAAACCGCTTCTTCAGGCGTCGAAATACGATGACTTTGCAATTTATTTTTGATCTGCGGTAATAAGAAGAAATCAAATGGTGCCAAATCAGGGCTGTACGGCGGATGACCCATCAATTCGATGTTTTGAATGCTCAAAAACGTTTTTGTTTGAGAGAGCTTGCATTGTTGTGGTGGAGAATGATTCGTCTTTGGCGATTGGTTTCCCTGATTTTTCCGAAAACTTCTGGCAAACAAATGCTGGCGTACCATTCAGAATTCACCGTTCTACGTTGTTCTAATGGAACGGTGGTGACATGTTCAGTTATTCTCAATCTCAAAACTTAAGTAGTAACCTACGTATGTCCTGAGACACTCGGTCCCTGGCCCCTGCCAGATTTTAGGCCACGGCATGCCTATGGTTGTTCACTGAATTGCTCGTGTAAGCCCTATTGCTGAATTGCTAGATATTGGTCAATATCGCTCATCACAATTCAGGAACGAGTTGATGAAAAGTTTATCCACATCGCCTATTGCTATTATTGCTGTGTGTTGCTTCATATTTTTGTGACGTCAAAATTGACGAATATTGCTGCAAATTGAGCAATTTTAATCGTTCGTGTAAGAGCACCTGTACATTTAAATAAAAAAACAACTACTTTAAAAGCATGTGTTCTTACCTGGTTGTTCAAGATCCATTATTGTATTTTCGAAGAGTAACACTGAATATAAAATGTTTACTTTTTACCTGCAACGGTTATAATTAGGAAGCCAAGAAAAATCCGTGCACCTATCGCTACGGTCAAGTTCAGACTAAGCTTACGGCATTAAGCGCAGCCGATAAAAGGTTTGGAGGGGTTGACTTGAGTTCTCTGTTTATTTAACTTAAATAATAAAAGACTTTTTTCTTTTCCTGCTTTGAGTTTTTGTAAATTGACTTTTGTCCGGCTAGATTGGCAACATACTCCTATGTTCGACGATCAGTTCTACGCATAATACGATTTTGATTGATAGCAGCGATTGAGCAGGGATCAGTTAGTACATGAAATCGGACAGCGTTGCCAATAGAGCGAGTATTAGTGCGATTGTTAAATGTAAATAAAAAATCGTATTTCTATTAATTTTAATCGAATTGTGTTTTGCTTGAAATCCCGACCAACCCCTAGCTTGTAACAATATTATTAAAAAATGTACTGTGAAAACATTCACCAAAACAACAATAGTTTGGGATTTTTGGTCACAGTGTAATCCGTTGGCCCCACACTGGGCGCCACTATATCGAGCGCGAAGACTCCCTGACCGGAATTTATGAGAACAGGGACAAATTTTTTTTTGTGGCCCTAGCGCTTTATGCTTATATGATTTTACTAGAACCGTATATTAGAACAGTCTAAAAACTTATAGATTCCATAATTTTCATTTCTATGAATCTCTGACATCTTCTTCTGATTTGACCTGGGAAGTGTTTTCGTTCTCAACTATGTTAAAATAATGCTCTTGACATTATATTATCTAGGATAACCTTTCTGCAATCACCTAAGTTGCATATTCTAAAGGTCTCATAAGTACTGTTGGTCCTTACTTCGGTAACTAGGCTCTATTCGTGCACGCGTTGACGATTGACGATTTCAATTTGTCCTCGTTTGTCGATGCGTGTAATATGGAAATTTACAAGCATCACGTGAACCTATGCAATATGATGAGAACCATGCAACGAATGTATAGTTAAAATAAAACGAAGGCAGCTGAAAACGCCACATAAAAATATTTCGCCCTTAACTATACCAAACTCGTAAACTCACACCTTCAATCAAAGGATGTAAGCCTTGACCGTAGGGCAGTGAAACGAATGCAATTTGCTTGCAGTTAGTGTTCGCTCCATGTTTATGTGGCTGAACACGATTTGGGTCATCGATTTGAAAACGACGGCTTCTCTAACGAAACACATGGCTTCGAGTATGTTGTGGCATCCATACGAGTAGTGTTAAGTTTAACCCGAAGTTAGAAGGACTCTCAACTCAACGCCGTGCTTTCATATGCATATATCAATGGTGTGTTTTTGTGTTTGTAGCTGCGAGAAGGTCTACAAGTTACACGCTTCATCAAATATTTCTGCTCGTTATTTCACCGAAACGAGCAATCAAAGGCAAAAGGCTATTGAACATTTAAGGGTCGAAATATTGACGATAGGAATGTAATAGTGGTTGCAATCGACTGAAACGGTGTCACAGTAAACAGCCAATTGGGGAGAAATGCTGAGAAACTTTTTACAGTTTTCTGATAAAATTGAATCCTATTTTATCATTCTGTATAGCCTTCTTAGGTTAGCAGAGAAATTTCAATGCTTCCCACAATGTTAATGCTTAGCAATGTGGAACTCATTGCTAAGCGACAAGAAGAAAGTTCGCTACTACTTCTCCACTTCTTCAAATGAATTTCTATTACTTTGCATCTATTAAATCTTTGCACTCCATCAAGGAGCTTCCATACAAAAGTTGCGTTCTCTATAACATCAAAGCGCTCTAAATTCAAAATTTTGAAGTTGTAAATGGGAAATAATAAGCCAGTCTTTTGAGTGTATACCATACGAAAGTCATTATTAAATGTCGGTGTTAATTAGACGGACAGGAATTCATCAGAAACCTGTTGAGCTAGCAAGACGATTTTTAACCCACGAATTTTTTAAAAATCAAAACATAGTGCAACCTTTTATATAGCTACTATACAAAAGTCTTTAAAACTAGTATGAACAATAATTGTTGCTTGAAGATGTAAAACTGTGAATTTGAATTTCGAATGCGTTAGTTTTATAGTTTTACCTAATTGAAGAAAATAAAATTGGCAGAAAATCAAACTAATTTTTTGGGTGGAAGCTTCCCCACTGAAAAGATGTTGAACGAAAGAAATTAAAATTTTATACGAATAAGTTTCGATAAGAAAGTAAAATTTACTAGATAGTGATTGAAATTGCCCGACCGCTTGTGGTAGTTCCCATAGATAATTCCTTAAATACTTATGTGCTTATAGTTCAACAATTAACAATTTTACCATACTCATTTTAATTTTCTCCACCGAGAGCTATCATACAAAAAAAATGGTGGACGAACTCGTGATATGTAGCTCGGGATCAAGGTGCATAATTTCTATATAGCGAACTCGAAATCAAATTTACGATCCGCGACTTTTAAACTTTAGCTAACTTCCCGCAATCGCAACCCTATACTAAAGGAGGTGGCGCTAAAGATCACCTAATATTTCAACCAATTTGGTGGAATTTTTGGTTGTACGTCAGGATATATAGAGCTAAACGCTAAGAGCGCGACATCGAAACCCGCCAACAGCAATTCCACCAGCTGTAAAGGTGTTTCGGATAGTAGGCATGGTACACCCTCTGACGAGTCTATGCCCTCCGATGACGAAACAGCTCCTTCGGACCTAGTCCGACACAATCTTATAAAACTGGAGTATCCAGTGAAGGTTTTCCAACTGTTATGTCCTCAAGGACAGCGATTAATCAGTCGAAGATTTCGTGTTGGGGTTTCACACCAGAAACCCTACTGACGCCGGAAAACAACTAACATTTAATCAAATTTGCTTCTATGGTAGCTTACCATGAAAAAATTCCATTCTTAAATTTGAACAATACTTTGGAAAAATATTTCTAGACGCTTATATAATAAGCCCACAGAAAATAGAATTAATTTGATAGCTCGACATACCTAAAAGATGTAACGAAATTCGTGAAAATGTCTAATCTACTTCTGTAGTACATCTACACAACCGTACTATATGCCAACTTTCTAGCATAAGCCGTTTCTGAGATATTAAAAACCAAAATTTTTTCAATGATGCCTTTATAGTGGCTCCATACAGTGGTAAATTTTTAGTTTTGTATCATCTGCGGTTTTTGAGAAATAAAAATCAGAATTCATTTCTTTCCAGCCCCTCCCACCATCACCCCCCATACCAGCACACCCAATTTTTTCTTGCTAGGGGGCTACTGGAAATAACTTTTGCTAAATTTTTAATATCGTATCTGATAAACGGTGAGAGATATAAAAATTAATTTTTTTGAAAATTGCTATCCTCTCTTTCGCTCCTTACATTCAATGGACGCCACTTGTAATACTATATTGAGAGACCAAATTTTATCTTCCTGGTTGAGTTATTGATAAACCTTACAATCACCCTTCAAAATTTTGGTCTTTCTCTAGGTTCCTAGTGTCCCTTAAGTCAACCACAAAGTTTCTTCTGACATCAAGCGTTCAGTAGATAGACCCACAGCAGAAAAGAAAATTTACGGATAGGGGTGTACGGTGTGAGAGTGGAGAAGGTGAAAAAAAAAAGTTCCGATTTTCATAACACTTGGTATTTAGGTAGAGTTATAGTAGTAGCATGTTGGAAAAATATAATGTTTTATAGGGGTACTGTAGTACGGGGCTGGGGGGTGTTTTTCCTATATATAGAACAGCTTATGCTAGAAAGTTGAAACTCGGTACTTATATGCAGATCTACTAGAAAAGTGATTTCTCTAAAAAAATTTCAAATATCCATTAGCGTTCGGAAGCGGGCAAAAAAAAAAGATCAGTGAAAATGGAATGCATATATTTTCACGAATTCCGTCACATCTCTTAGGAGTGAAAAGACATCGAATTGGTTTTTGGTTACTCGGGCTTTTTATACTCTAGATGAAATCATATAGAGTATTATAAGTTTAATCCAGCCCAAAAGTTTGTAACGCATAGAACCAAGCCTCGGACGAAAAAAAGTTATATATTATTTTTTGTTTATTTGTGGCCAAAAACCTCAAATCCGCCTGACGTCCGTCCGTCCGTCCGTCCGTCCGTCTGTCCGTTAGCACGATAACTCAAGAACGCCTTCACCTAGGATCTTGAAATTTTGAATCTGGATGTTTGGTTGAATTTGTAAGGCTAAGTTCGTTAACGGGCAAAATCGTCCTACTCCTTCGGGTAGCTGCCATACAAAATGTCCTTAAAACACTTCTTCAAGAATATTGGTCGATAACTTCAGAAGGGTTTAAGCTACGTCATTCAAATTTTGTATGTGTGATTTTTTCAATAGTTGGAGCTAAATATATGATTATGAAAGAAATCCTGTTAGTCCTTCGTGTAGCTGCCATACAAATATCCTGTCAAAATGTATTCACTTAATTTACGAAACTCACTATAACTCAAGTAATCTTTTAGCTACGAATTCAGAATTTTGTACAAGTTAGTTTTGAGTGAAAAGAAAGTTCGAGTTTACTAATCAGCGAAATCCTTTCACTCCTTCTGGTAGCTGCCATACAAAATGTCCTTAAAACACGTGTTCAAGAATATTACCAATAACTTCAGAACGGTTTTAGCTACGTCTTTGAAATTTTGTACGTAGTATTTTTCTAATAGTTTGAGTTAAATGTATGATTATGAAGAAAATCCTATTAGTCCTTCGTGTAGCTGCCATACAAATATCCTGTCAAAATGCATTCACTTAATTTACGGAACTCGCTATAACTCAAGTAATCTTTTAGCTACGAATTCGGAATTTTGTACAAATTAGTTTTGAGTAAAAAGGAAGTTCGAGTTTACTAATCAGCGAAATCCTTTTACTCCTTCTGGTAGTTGCCATAAAAAATGTCCTTAAAACACGTGTTCAACAATATTTTCCGATAATTTTTGAACGCTTCAAGCTACGAATTTGAAATTTTGTACACATTAATTTTTGAATAGTTCCAAGGAAAAGGTTAAATATGTAAGAAATCGAGTGAGTCCTTCCTGCACCTCCCATGTGAAAGTCCTTTAAAAAGGAAATTTTTTTTCGATGACTTACCCAGTTCAAGGTATGAAGTTAAACACTGAATATTGTCTTTTAGTTTTGAGTAGCAATCTAATAGCAGTCCTTAATAAAGGACATACAACATGCACACACGTAATTATACTTTATCCCCAACTACAATATAAATCGGAGTTCAGTATTCATCTAGAGTATTATACGATTGGCTTGCAGCCGATCTTGCTTGCCCTACTCCGCTGATTGCGTTGCTCCGCTCTGCTTGGCTCGTCACTGCTTGGCTTACTCCGCTCTGCTTCGTTCATCGTTGCTTGCGTTTGCTTGGCTCGCCGCTGTTTTTGCTTTGCTCTGCTGTTTGGCTTGCTCCGCTCTGCTTGGCTCGTCTCTGCTTCCGAGGTGGCTATGGTTTGGTTAGAAGCGGTGTCCTACTGACGTACAGTTCCAAGTTACGTGAATCGGATTCGTAGAACCGCATACCTTCAAGCAAAGTGGAGACTGGTCAGTGACGGCCCGTGACCCAGCTCTTCGAAGTTCCAAAGCTAGAGTCTATAGGATTTATAGAACCCAAACAAAGCAAGGAAAATCGAGCTCAGCAATTCTTAAGTTTTTCAGGCTGATCAATAAAACCACAACCTTCGTCACAAAAGACTCGCTGCCCACTGGGTGTGGGAGGCGCTTTCTGGTTGTTCGCTCGTCCTTATATTCTGACGAGAACATTTAGCGACCGCGAATTATAATTTTAGAAATTTTTATTTTAGCAATTTTCATCATTTTATAATTCGCCGTCCGTATCTGCTCATGCCGATATATATTCTCGGTGATTTTGTATGGCGGCGGGTTTAATCAGCCGCGAACACCGCCTGTGGTTTGTTGTCGTTCCCGCTGGCATACAGGCTTTTTTGCTCCGGCACTTTTATTTCTTTTAATTCTTCTAGGTTTCCATGTTCTATGTCCTATGTTCCATGTTCTATGTTCTATGTTTTTATGTTCCATGTTCTCTGCTCTGTGCGTGTGTTATGTGCTGTATAGTAATTCATTTTAGTCTTCCCCAGCAGCGAAAAAAGGCATTACAGAATCAATAATGTAATTACTTCTCGGTAATGGGAATTGCTTACAATCAAGTTTACACCACATGTTAAGAATGCCTTACATTTGCACAGCGATGTCATAGGCAGTAGGCGAATGATTACCTTCTGCATTACATGTAAATAATTCTAGAACACATTCCTTAGAAGTTGTTATAGATTAAATTACTGAAATACGATATAGAACTAGTTACAATGAAGTTATTACGGAATGGGTAGATGTAATTCGTTGTGCCAGCATTTACTATGGTCATATTTCTGAAGGAATCTCTGCCACTAATCTGTTTCGGAACCACTTCAAAGTAAGTTATTTGTTCTGGAACAAATTAATGGTACAAATTCGTCGCGTTTTTAGTCACAAGCGACATTGCAATGATTACTTACTAAGAAGGATACACTCAACAGAAAAATAAAAAGCATAAATTTTAAATAATGAACAAATTATATTTTTAATGAGACTTCTTTTTCTTTTCTTAATTTCTAAGTAACAAAAAAAAATCATATTTCTATTTATAAAATAAAAAATAAAGCTTTTTCATAAAATTAAACAAAAATTTTTTAATTTTAATATTTTCACGAAAACTTCACTTTTCCCACCATTTGCTAAACGAACCAACACGCTTTAAATCCACAGATGACTAAAAATCAGAAAAGAAACAATTGAATGTAAAATACAACTTCTGTCTCTGTTCATCGACACCATTGAACGATTAACACATTACCGATTGCATTACATTTTTCCAATTTGGAAATAGATTGGTAATGCATACTCATTTGCGGTTTTTCTGATTCATTAACTGGTGCGGAATCCAACATATATGTTATATATTTCACGTTGTTATCTATGTATATGATTGCTCGGTAACTAGTTAGAGAATGACTTATATCGGTAATTTCTTGCTCATTTCGCTGCTGGGTTGTTTCTTAGTTTACTTTATTTGTATTCCATGTTCTGTGTCTAGCTTTGTGAGCGGAAATTTGTATGCAAATTTGAATCCTCACAATAGGTAACATCCAAAATGAACAAGTTAGAGCAATCATCCATCGTGCGAAAGGTAGCTAAATAGTCTTTTATAATTTCGGGTAAAATAATAGGTCAGCTATCTCGTTTTTCAGTTAAATGATCGTGAGCCAAAATTTGAAAACTTTCCCGCTACACCAAATATTAATACCTTTAACAGTGAAAAAATGTTTAAGTCGACATATCTCTATAAATTGTATCAGCACAAGAAGAATTAAAGTATGAAATTAATTTAATTAATTAGAAAAAGAGTACTGTGTAAACATTCACCGAACTAAAAGTAAAATTTACTAATAAGACAAAATACATCATGGCCTGTATCTTTTATGCTTTTTCTAACTATTCTTGTTTGTTTGAAACAGCATCATATATCGCTTTTGAATTAAATGAAAAGCGTCGTAAATAGAATATAAAATATAAAATAGAATATTATAATGCGGGAGTTACGAGTACTTACTTGATGCTTGTTTTTTGTTTTAGATAAAAGCAGTTTAATTTGTATCCCCGCGAATTAAAATTCATTGAAAATATCAAAGAATTCCATTGATGTCCTGATCCTTTACATTTTGCAACTCTAGTTTTTCTTCTCTGATATTGTGCTTCCAGTATATTACGCACGCACATTTCCTTTCAAATTGCCACCTAAGATAGCAAAGTTCGTTGAACATCAAAAGAATTCTTTACATGGCGTGGGTACAAAGAAAGTTAATTTACGATATTTGAAAGGGTAACTGTACTTATTTAGATATTCATTTACGAGTGGAGTGGAGGTTCACATTTCAAAGATGTGCAGGCTTTAATCTATGCTTTGTTTTTAATATTAGGTCGTTGCAGATGAAATGTCGTTTTTCTCTATGAAGTGAAGTCAGTTGCGATTTTCATGTCTCAAACTGCCGCCAGGTGGCAAAAGTGGTATTGGGTATTGAAGTCTAAATACCCCTTGTTTGGACTTCCCAAACATAAATTCTATTTTTTATAATTGTTACATTTCTAATCTTAAATACTTTCGATCCGGACTGTCCACCCAATTTTCACCTCGCCGAAATTGGTCCAGGACAACAGAAACAAAAGCTTAATCGGGCTATTTAAGCCACGCGCAACGTCGGCTCGCGCTCTTTGACAATATTTCATTGAGTACCACAATTGTAGCCCAAATTTGTGCTGCAAGAAGGGAACTCAATCGAAAATCAAGGTAGCAATATTAACGCGGTATTATTCAATTTGCATCCGTTGCAACCTCTCAAGTAGGCCAAATTTGCGCTGCTTGAGTTGTTTCAACGAGAACAATTAAAATATTCTACAAATTCTTTGGCATGCCGACTGCGCTGCCTTTGAAATTTGGAGAACTCATTTTATTTTATTTGAATTTTTGGTAGTTTGTAAAAAAGTGAATAGTAACACAATATTTTTAAAGGAAATTAAATATAAGCAATTTTATTCTAATTCAACAACATCTCGAGTTTTTATTTAAAGAAGAATTAATAATTTCAGAACAGCAAATCACATTAATTCACCCCTAAATTTACTAATGGAGTCATTTCAGTTTTAGACTTCATTGAGATCGGACAGGAAAAAAAATGGATTCGAGTCAAAAACGGGTAATTTTCCTTTATGAATTTAAACTTGGCTACAGCGCAACGGAGGCAACCGAAAACATCAACAGGGCATTTGGAACTGATACGGTAAATAAACGAACCACACGCGATGGTTTGAAAAATTCCAATTAGAAGATATGACCCTTCAAAGTGACCACGTGTTAGCCCAGGACCTTCAATCAACAAGGACGAGCTGAATTTATTAGTGGAATCTGACTCACGCCAAACTGTAAGGGACATTGCAGAGAAATTGGGCGTACACTATTAGACAGTTTCCCGGCACTTGCAACAGCTTGAAAAAATCAAAAATCTTGATAAATGGGTTCCGCATGAGCTTACTGAGCAAAACATGACGCGTCGACTGGAAATTTGCAGTTTCCTGCTCTCCCGGAAGAGAAACGATCCGTTTTTAAGCAGAATAGTGACATATGATGAAAAGTGGATACTGTATGACAATCGTCGCCGATCGGCACAATGGTTGGATGCTGATGAGACCTCGAAACACATGCCAAAACCAGGCCTTCATCCGAAGAAGATAATGGTGACTGTTTGGTGGCCTGCAGCTGGAGTTATTCACAATTCTTTTTTGAAGCGTGATGAAACCATTAATGCAGAGAAGTATTGTGCCCAACTCGATGAAATGCATCAGAAATTGCGTGTTCAACGGCCTAGATTGGTCAACAGAGATGGAGTTATACTGCTTCATGATAACACACGGCCTCATGTTTCAAAAACAGCGGTCCAAAAACACATCCTGAATGGCCAGTAACACCAGTGTGTCTCAGGAAGTAGGTCTGAAACCGGTGTAGTTGGACTCGCGGGATAGCTGTGAGAACTCCACACACCATAACCGGCTGATAGTTGTTCACATGTCTATGTACTATAGACCTGGCCCTCCAAGTTGGGGGTTGGGCAATGTGCTAACAACTCATCCCCGGAAAAAACCTATTGTTCCGAAAGCAGGACTGCAGGCCCTGGCTTGATTTGGGCTCTCGCGCCATTGATGATGATGGTCCAAAAATTAAACGAGTTGCAGTATGAGACTCTTCCTCATCCACCATACTCACCATATCTTTCACCAACCGACTACCACTTTTTTAAACATTTGGATAATTTTTTTTGCGAACAAACAATTCGATAAATAAGCAGCCATCAAAAGTGCCTTCGAGGACTTTCTTCGCTCTAGAAAGTCGGACTTCTACGAAACTGGCATAAATGCACTTGTATCTCGTTGGGAGAAGTGTATTGCATGTCCTGGTGCTTATTTTGATTAATAAAATTAAGTTTTATAAAAGTTGCAGTTGTTTGAAATTACACTACCAAAAACGACATTTCATCTGCAACAACGTAATACAATTGGCACTTTCCGCAAGTAAATAATTTTTCCATCATAAAATTACCAAGAAACCGGAAATTTGGATAAAACTGTGACACCAACATATTATGGAAGCAGGAACTAATTTACTTACTTTTTTTTCAATAGAAGATTCAATACAAGTAAAAGCGAATTCGATCTCATTAAACCTAATAACTTTTCGGGTATTTTTCGTTTATATTTAAAGCCTTTACAAGTAAAAGTGAATTCGATATTTCATTAGACCTAAGAAATATATCGGAATTCGTGAAAATGTATACTATCTCTTTACACCGCCTTAGGGGTTGGATATCGAAAAATTTGGAAAAATTTCTCTAGGCGCTTATATAATGAACCCGAAGGAGTAAAATTAATTTGATATCTTAACACGTCTAAAAGATATAACAAAATTTTTTAAAATGTGGAAAACTCCTTTTCATGGACATTTTCAATACTCCACTTTGAACTGAACTTTTTTTGCTTTGATTACTCTAGTAGCACATCTAGATATACGAATTAAGTTTCAACTTTCATAAGCAGTGTTTGAGATATATAAAATCACAGCCCCTGTACCTTGGTAACCCTTTCAAAAATTTTATTTTTGTAAGGTACCCCTATAGTGGCACAATATAGTCTTAAATTTTGAATTTTCTATGGTTTCCGGTTTTTGAGAAATAAAAACCAATTTTTTTTCCTTTCCACCACCTCCTCCCATCACCAGTATCACCAAAAAATGTTTTCCTTGCTGGAAGTCTATTGGGCCTAACTGCAGTAAAGTTTCTAAGGTCATATCTGCTACGGTTGTTGAGATATAAAAATGATGATGAAAAATGTGTATCCTCGTAATTACGCGCTCTACTTCCGCCTCAAACATTTTACATAAAGTGGATCCTTAATCCTGTTTGAACAAACCAAATTTTATCTTCCTGGAACAATTGGTTCGGAAGATATTTAATCCAAAGTTCCGAACACCCCCAAACACTATTCTTAAAAATGTTTAGCCCTTATCTAATCTCCTAGTATCCTCTAATACCTTGGATACACAGCTCGTATACAAATCATAATATCGTCAATATCACCAGTGTATCACCCAATATTATGCATATAGTACGTCAACGAGCTGATATCTACATAATATCGAACCTGTTTCCTTGTATATAAATTCGATAATTTTAGCTGATATAGACTACTTTTAACTGCCATCAGCGCCATCTGTTACTGAAATCCACTGAAATTCCAATGAATGACTCTTGTGGATTTTTATATTCTTCCGTCAGTTAAAATTCTTTGAGCGTTTTTTCGTTTTTGTGTGCGATATGATGGTCCGCTTTGTACATTTCTTCTTAGCAATGAAAGTGCTATTCGCCAGAACATCATACTGCAACGTTTGGCACGAAGAAATTTTGTCTTTGATAGCTAAATGTCAAAGTATAACATGTATGGGCTGTGTATCATGCTATCTTGTATCGCATATCATGATTTGAATAACATAATTTGTATACAAGCAGTGTATCCATGGTATAAGACAAACAGGAGGCTTCAAGTTCCTGACATCAACCGTTCAGAAGATATGGATTTAAGAGTGATTCAGTCCCAGCTTTCGAAAGCCACGGACGCTTTGTTTCCCCCATTCCCATACCTCTTAACCCATATTGCCAATTTTTTTGAAAAATGGGTCCACTATCATAGTTCTATATAAGTTCCAATTTTCAACCTCCTAGCATAAGCGGTTCCTGATATCTAGAAACCAAAATTTTTCGTCTAAAACGCTCCACTGATCTTATCTTTGTATTAAAAAATAGTAAAGAAAAATTTACCAACAGTCTGGGCGCAACTCTATAATATTTCGGAGCAATGTACGAGAATAACAAGAATGGAAGCTGAGATTTTAATAAGGTGTTTTTTACTTGTATCATAAATCGCTTATCTTAGTTGTTACAAATTTTTATTTATAAATGTAGCTAGATAGAGATAGAATAGAAAAATCTTTTGCAGGAAATTATTGGAATGAGAGAGGGGTACAGAAATGGGGATCAAAACTTATGTCTGTAGGCTAGAATAGCGAAATAGTAGTCACCAAAAGGTTATAATTTATTTATAAACAAACATTGTTATGTTTCAGGTAGACTTGACCGCAGTCATTGTGTATGGAGTTAAGGACATTTTGTAATTTATTCTCTTTAATGCTTTTAACTCACATATTTAGATCTTCAAGATTTAAATTCTAGCTAACAAAGCTCTGAAGAGGCACTTGAAACCCCCAGTTTCTAATTTATTTCACAAAAAATAACACACTTTATAGCCCAGTGGTTACATGTGAAGACCGCCACAAAACTCAAGTTTCTGAATAAATATTACATATTTTTTTTTCATATAAATTTGTAAATTGTTATGGATTGCAATTAATAATTTAATAAAATAAACGTAAAAATCTGCCAATGGTCTGGGCGAAACTTTATTATTTTTCAGGTCAAAGTTCGGAAGCGGTCAAAGTCGGAGTATATCATCAGTTGTTTCAAAATTATGAGGTTTCTTGGAAAGTTAGTTTTGTTCTTAAAAAAAATAATTAAAATTGAGATTTTTAGCCGATTAAACATTGAAAAAGTCCGTGTAGACTATTCAAATTTTGGTATATTATGTACACTAAAAGCCCATAGAAGTAAAAACGAATTTGTTGCCTTATCAGACTTAAGAGATATGACGAATTGTTAAAACGTATACAAACCCATTACTTCCACTTGGAGTTTGAATTTCGAAAAAATTGTGAAACAGGTTTTTAGACGATTTCATAAGAAGCAACGTAATATCTCAAGAGAGACGTGAAACTTTGAAAAATTTGTGAAAACGAAAGCAAACCCTTTACACCCCCTTGGTTCTTGAAACTCGAAAAATCGGGAAATTGGTCTTCAGGTCATTACATCAAATGCCGTAATAAGCAATTTTATATCTCATCAGAACTAAGGGATGAATATTGAAAAATTGAGAAATGGGCTTGTAGGCGATTATATGTATAAAAAGTCTGTGGAAGTGAAAAGCGATCTAATATCTCATCAAACCTAAGAAACATGTCGAAGCTTTGAAAAGCATACAATACTGAAATTGACTCTTTGACGCTTATATAGGAAAACCTTAGGAAATAAAAATGAATTCGATATATCATCAGATATGCAACCTCCTTACACCCAGTGTGTGGTTAAATATCCGAAAAAACTTAAAAACGAGTTTTAGGCGATTATTACGCAAACCCTTAAAAGTGAAAAGATATTCGATACCGGATCAGACCAGAGGGATATGGCAGAGTTCGTGAAAAAGTATACAATCCCCTTTCCACCCTCTTAGGGGTCGAATTTCAAGAAATCCTGAAAACGCTTTCTAGGTATTTATATGAAGAGGTCGTACAATAGAAATTAATTCAATATTTGGGAAGACCTAAAAGATATGACGAAAACCGTGAAAATATATGCACTCCATTTTCAGTGATAATTTTTTTTGCCCCTCTTCGGAACACCAATGGAAATTTCAAATTTTTTTTATCTAAATTACTTTTCTAGTTGATTTACATACATACATACATTTACATACCAAGTTTCAACTTTGTAGAATAAGCCGTTCTACAGATAGGAAAAACACCCCCGTACCATACTACCCCTGTAAAAAATTATATTTTTCCAAGATGCTACTACTATAGCTCTATCCAAATACTAAGTTTCAGCTTTATATCATTATACGTTCTCGAGATGTAAAAATTGGAACTTTTTCCCTTTCACCCTCCCCACCAACACCCTCTACACCCTCACCTCTGCTAGAAGCCTATTAGGCCTACCTCTGGTAAAAAATTTAAGCATCTATCTTACACCGTTTTTGAGATATGAGACGTGATTTTTTAGAAAAATTCTTATCCCCTTCACTTTCTTGATCTACCGCCTCCTTAAAAAATTTTACTTTCAGCAAACTTCATTTGTCAACTTTTAAGCAGAAACCGAACTTTATTTGTCTAGTATACGATTGCGGTCCGATAAGTACTTAGCCTACAAAAGAAAAACGAAGATTTTGGAAAAGTGGCGATTTATTTCTCAATATAGTCTCCTTTTAGCTTGATACACTTGGCCCAGCGATTTACCAACTTCTTTAACCCGTCTGAAAAATACGTTTTCTCGAGGTCTGCAAAGTAGGCCTCCGTGGCGGCGATGACCTCCTCATTCGACTCAAACTTCTGCCCGGCGAGTGACTTTTTCAAGTTTGGAAACAAAAAGAAGTCGCACGGGGCTAAATCTGGAGAATACGGTGGATGGGGCAGCAGTTCGTAGCCCAATTCGACCAATTTGGCGGAGGTGTGAGCCGGTGCGTTGTCATGGTGGAAGAGCACTTTTTTCCTCGCCAAATGGGGCCGTTTTTTCTACAATTCGGCGTCAAATAGGTCCAATAATTCGGCATAGTAGAACCCTGTGACCGTTTTGCCCTTCTCCAGGTAGTCGATGTAGATCACCAGAAAACGGAGGCCATCACCTTTCCGGCCGATAGGACAGTCTTCGCCTTCTTGCCGGGTGAAGTCCATTGTTGCGACTGTTCCTTGGTCTCTGGTGTGTACCAGTTGATCCATGTTTCGTCGACGGTCACGAAACGACGCAGAAACTCATTCGGATTGCGCTTAAACAACGTCAAACACTGCTCTGAAGTGGTCTCACGGTTGCGCTTGTTGTCCGGAGTGAGCAAACGCGGCACCCATCGCGCCGACAGCTTTTGCACGCCTAAAATTTCATGCAGGATATGATCCACGCGGTCTTTTGAGATGCCTACTGTCTCAGCTATCTCGCGCACCTTCAATCGGCGGTCTGCCAATACGAGATCGTGGAATTTTGTCACGTTATCCTCCGTGGTAGCCGTTTTCGGGGCACCTGGGCGTGGCTCATCAAAAACCAACGTGCGACCACGTTGAAACTCGTTAAACCAATTTTTGGCGGTCGCCATCGAAAGAGAAGAGTCACCGTACACAGCATCCAAGTGCTCTTTGATTTCGCTGCGCGATTTCCCTTCCAAAAACAAGAATCGAATCAACGACCGATATTGGTCTTTTTTCATTTTTCTAAAATCCGCAGACAAGCCCAAAACAAAACTACGAGTCCGATTCGGCTGAAATTTTGACAGTAGCCGTCTACAAGAATGTAAGTTTTTCACCCCCACCCCCGTACGCCACTGCTTCCACTCAAAAATGTTTTTCCTATCTATTCTCCTAGTATACCTACAGATATTTATTAAGTTTCAATTTCGTGACGTTAACCGTTAAGGAGATATGGATTTTAGAATGTGTCGATCTCGGCTTTTTTGCGTTTTGGACGCATGATTTTTCCTCCCACTCCCACACCCCTTCACCCATATCAGCAATTTCATTGCAAATGAGTCCACTATTAAAGCTCTATATAAATTCCAAGTTTCAGCTTTGTAGCATAAGCGGTTGCTGAGATCTAGAAACCAAAATTTTCCGTCTAAAACGCTTCCCCCACCTCCCCCCTTACAACCCCACCCCTCAGAATTTGGTAACTTTCGGGGGCCTGTGCACTCTACCCAGGAAATAAAATTGAACTAAATAGCTCATAGGGTTTGGGAGCTACGAGCCTTCAAACAATTTTGCATAGACCGGTAGACGTACGGCGGACTGAAATGTTTTTTTTGCTTTTTTCTTGTCTACTAGTCATGGAACGTGAAAAAAAAAATTTTCAGGGTAGCAAATTTTTTTTTTTTAAAATCGATCACAATACTGTATTATTGAAATAATAAAGTAAAAGTTGAAGTACATTGTTACATCCTACCCTGGCAGCCCGCGCTGCTCGATCAGTTTCTGGTGATAGAAACAGCAACCTCTCAATATTTAACTAGAAAGCGAGGAAAAACATCCGATTGGCTACGCTTCAATATCTACCTTGAGAAAAATAACTTTTCCCTTATCGGTTGCTCTTACATCACATACTCCAGAACAGCATGGATACTTCGCGAATACTCTTCTCTAGCATGTTTTCCAGCCCACTCAAACCTTTCACACACACCAGCGAATATTCGATAACATTCTCGACTACAACCAAGCAGTATATAAGCACACTGAGATTTAAAGCGGCAGTAGTCTGATAGTGATGTGCAATTCGATTACTTTTTAGTAACGAATAATTACTGAATACATCAACTTCAGTATTCGATATTTAGTATTCGATACTTCTTCAAATACTTCATCAACCATGAAGTATTTATTTGACTATATACTCACAACCATCTGAATCCCGTGGTTTAGTATTCAATTACTTCGGTATTCGATACTTCTTCCAATACTTTACCAACCATGAGGTATTCATTTAACTACATACTCACAACCATTTGGATCCCGTGGTTTAGTATTCAATTACTGCGGTATTCGATACTTCTTGAAATACTTTACCAAGCTGAGTAAAATATGTTGTGTTTGATTTGAGATGTGCTATTGAGTGGTATTTGAAATGAGGCAATATCGAATACTTCTCAAAAGTGGTATTCGATATTAGTAGTTGTTTAAAGTATCGAATACTAAATAACGAATAATTACTTTTTGCACTTCTCTATAGTCTGACTGTGGCAGCGAAAGATACAACAATGCGAAGCACACAACGTTAAGTCTACGGCGTGAAGTATTTCACGAAAGCGATCTCGATTTGCATATAAAATCGGACAGCGTTGCCTGAATAAATCTTTCGGCTTTAAGCGAATTGTGTTTAACTTGAAATCCCGGCAAACCCCTAGCTCGCAACAATATTTTTTCGGGCCTGAAAGGGTTAAATATCCAGAACGTTTACTTAATTCTTTACTTACTTACTTACCAAGAGGACTTCAGTCTTATTTAATACTAATACCAGTTAATGAAAAAAAAACAAAATTCAATGAAACGCACCCTTATATAAATTTTTCCTAACTTATATTTTTAATAATAATATTCTTTCTTAATTTTAATATATACAGATTTTATAATAATTTTCTTTCCTTGTCATCATTTTACATAAACTTACAATATATTATTATTTTTGTTTTATTTTCCTCTATATCGTATATAATTATAATCATAATATTTATCATTCGTAAAATACCTATCTTTATTATAATTTAAACTACAGGTTTTATCTATAGATCTCCGTTTATATTGTTTATATAATTTTTCATTTTTTCCTCTCAAATTAAAAAAAAAAACAATCTTAATTTTTTACCAAAACATTATTAAAATAATGACATATGTGATTATTGGTTTTTATTTAAATTAGGTAATTTAGATAACTATTTATTTTATAAAAAAAACTGCAGTTTTGTTTTACATAAATTGCATTTCTAAATCAAAATTTATTTTATAAATTATTGTAGAGTTTTTAAATGTTATTCTTTATATATATATATATTTTTAGTATTTATAGTGATGTTTTATTATATTTAATTTTTATCTAGAATTTCCAAGTGAATTTAAATTATTTTACGTTTTTTTTATCACAAATTTTACTAAGATAAAATATACAATAGGAGTAGTTTGGGTTTTTTTTTTATAATCGTGGTCTTTGATTTATAGGAAGAATACGCATATGTGTTAGTTTAGAAGAAGTATTTCGGCAAAGTCGTGTACTACTCCAACTAGCGGATCAAATATTTAAAGTAACACTCAATCGCAACAATCCATCATTAGGGGTAATTCTTTTCAAAAACCTGGACTGATTCTGGCTGATGGAAATGGAAATGAAGGCGTCACTGTTATTATGACAAACAAGCTTAAGCGACAAATACACGATACAACAGTTGTACCGACTTCTATCGTTGCTTCAGCATTCAAGTTTTTTAAAAAAAATAGCTGTTTGCCGTCTGTTGTCCCTTTGTACCATTCTTTCTTTAAGAAACTTAAAGGGGCTCATGCACTTTCCCCAAGACTTAGTAAGTTTAATCCTTACGAAATTCACACTCCAACTGGGTACCGATTTGTGAGCTCCTTTCTTATAGATCAGGCTCCTTCATTTTCCCGAGTCGGTTGAACATTTTGGTGAAGTGTACACCTTGGATGAGGTAGGTTCAGTTCCATGAATTCTTCGCTTCTTATGAAGTAAACTCAAAGTAACTGCAAAGAGGGCTTCCAAATTCGCCTGGTTCGATTTACTTCGAATTTTATGCCTTGGTGGATCCAGATTTATAATTAATACCTCTCTAAAAGACAAGCACGATTGCTACTCAGATGCTAAAATCGGGTGATGAATTAGAGAGTCCATCTAATTTCCCTAAGCCGGTTCAACTTAACCGACAATTTGGTTAGTTCAAGATCTATGAGCTCTTTACTCCTTATGAATTTAGCAACCAATGCGGATAGTTGCGTTCGAGCAAGAACTGGACACTGGCACAAAAAGTGTTCCACTGACTTATCCTTTTCACATCATTGATTGTCTATGGGAGATCTTAAGATTTTCATCCTCCATAGATGCTCTCGTTCAGCCTATTGAGGTCCTTTATAATAGCAACTATGTTAGCAAAATCTCTTCGTTTAAGTTATAGAATAAATTTGGTTTCCATATAATCTAGCCTAGTTAGAAATATTTCTAATTGGCTGCAATGGTCTAGATTGTTCCAATTGTGTTTATGCCTTTTTGTGAGCTTTCTGTACATGTCCAATTTTCTCCCTGTTCTCAGTTTTGATTTTACAAAATCGCGAAATTTGTGTCGTGTTTTAACGACCTTTGTATTGGAGCTACCCGAAGGAGTTGGAGAGCCTTTCTCGATGCAAAACTTAGCATTACTTTTTATTTCAAACCAATTGTTGTAAAATATCGGTTTCTTGATTGGAGGATTTCTTGAATGATGTATAGCGCGTTCCGGGAGATAAATGCTAAATTTTTTTAGCATTTCTTCACGGAGGTTACACCAAGGACTTTTCAGATTTCGTATATTTTAACTCTTTGACAAAATTAATGTATTTCAGTTAGTGACCAATATTAGTTTAAACGCGTTTAAAGGTATTTTGTTTGAAGTTACCCAAAGAAGTTATGGTATTTTATTCATCAATGAACTTTACATTGTATTTATCCAGAAATTATATTCCTATTCTACCATTTTGTTATAACACCCAGGTTACAGCATTGCTAGACGTCAGCACCAAGAAGAATAAAGTTCAGATTGTCATTTGCTCTAACTTATCTCACCGGTGAAGCAGCAACTCCGGATTCCGAATTAATGCAGAGACTCGGCCAGTTCAGCATAAGGAAAAATCTTCAACTTATTGTTTGATGGGGTGCGAATGCTCACCGCACACTCTAGGGAAGCTTAAACATCAATAAAAGGGGTGAGTCATTACTTGAATTTATTAATATTAAAAAACTACAAATTTTGAAAAGGAATAAACCAGCATTTAGAAACAAAATTAGAGAAGAAGTTCTTGACCTCACTCTAAGCACTCAGTTTGTTAGTACAAAAATTTCAATGGCAGACCTCTTTCAGATTGGATTTAATATAGAATCAGATAAGGTGTCTGGAGAACAATATAGACAGCCGAGGAAAATAGACTTTGAACTTTTCGACCAACTTTTGTCTAAACAAATGGTTTGTTCAATAGGCATCGTTCGGAGTGTGGATACTATTGAAGAGACTAAGAGACTCTGGAAGCGTTCAAGAGCGTCCGGGGACTGGGACTCATAGTCTAGCTCCCTAAGGAACTACAATAAAGTGCTCAGAATTGCAAGAAGTTCGCGGAAGAAAGATAAACGATCATCATCGAGCTCTCTCCAAGCAACATTCAAACGAGATTAGGCTCCTAGTGAAGCCCTTCACTGGGTCAGGAAAAGAGACACTGGAGTTATTAGCCCAATCTCACGTTTCAGGCTCGGTGGAGGTTAATGATGCAACTTCCTTCTCTACCTCTGAGGCTCTCACTCGATCACCACCAGAGAGGTGGAGAATAGCGACCAAGATCTTCACACCAAATAAAATAAGACGGGCAGTAACCATGCCACGAAACTTGAAGACTCGTTTAAGCTGTGGAAGATTAACATTAATCCCGTCAAGAACGAGGCCGTATTCTTTGCAAAGCGGATGAAATCACCACACTGGCGTATATTCATCTTCGATATCACTTGGAAGTCAGTTCCTTGGGGCAAATTAGACAAGAAACTGGCTTTTGGCCAGTACATCCAAAGAGTTTTGGACATGGCCACCAAATTCCTTTACCCTACGAATAACAGTTGAAGCAGACTATTTCCTCGAAACAAGTTGCTGCGTTCATCAGGCCAATCCTATGCTATGTCTCTCCTGCATGGGTTCTCGCGGCTAGGTTTTAAATTTTGCGTTTACGGGTTAGGTTAGGTTAGGTTAGGTGGGTGGCCACTTTAAGCGACCAAACACCTAGACCGCCAATGGGTCCGTTGTGATCCCACATGTACGAGAAGAAGTACCCATGTACCCAAGACCACATCTTAGGTAAACCACCCCTCCAGCCTGACAAACTGCAGCAGCTTGTCTAGCTTAATGTTTGCGAACTCGGCCCAAGGCCATGGTGAAGCGCGTACCTAAAGTACGTTCTCGCCTCCAAGCCAGACCAGGGAATTCGCAATGCATATGGAAAATACTTTCCTCGGCATCGGGTTCACTACAGCTGCGGCACAGATCTGCAACGTCCGCAACACCTAGTCTTCTGGCGTGCTGGCCGACCAGGCAACGGCCCGTCAGTACACCAATTAAGATACGAAAGGTATTCCTATCTCCGAGTAGAATAAACTTTATCCTGCTCGCATTTAAGGTCGGCCAGCGCTGCTTGGCCACGAGACACGATGTGAGGTCTGACCACGTAGTGTTAGCCTCTGATATGGCTGTCACGTCGACAGCGTGTTTAATGTCTACAGGTTAAGCAGAATCAATGCTTAAGAGTCGCTATGAACGCACTCCCGTACGTCGGGAACACACAGCTACACAGTTGGTACACTGCACTTTAAGTGTATTGCACTTAGTGTAGGATTACACCAATTTTGACCAAGCAAAAAGAACGCGTTAGTGCAGAAACATGACAGATAAAATTTCGAACTTTTTTATTTGCTTGATTCTTTCACTTCTGTCAATGCGATGTATACAAAATCTTTGCAAATGTTAACTCAAAAGAAATCAGCTAAATGCCGATTTTATTTTTATACAGCCATCAAGTTTGACAGATGGTAAACTATACTATCTTCCACCTACTCTCGAGTGAGTGTAAAAACTATAATCTTTCAACACGTTTTCTATCTACACTCAACACGTTTTCTATCTTTACCTCTGTCGTCACTCGTACACTTTCTGTACTAGGCTAGGTAGTGTAGGCAAAACGAACAAACAATGTGGTTTGAGGTTTTTCAATGCGTCATCCGATCACACCAATCCGCTAATTTGTCGTAGTACTGACTGGGATGAAACTGCCCGTTGAAAACACAAGCATCATAAGATGACATATCCTCAAGTGAATTGGATAGACAGGTAGTCCGTCCCGGTGGACTTCTCATGTGACGACGTGAACGAGTTTCTTCGAAAGCTCTTATTGCGTCCTTTTTGATTGGTAGGCTTGTTCGGACACAGTGGCCCTGTTTATATCGAGCTCGCTTCAAGGCACGCAACTAATCAGTATGCTCTGATCATTGACAGCGACATAGTCATGTTTAGTCAAAAACTTTTTTGACTAAAACTGTTTTTGCTCTTTCAGTGTGCGGCCAGCCTAAGTTAATACGATTGCCGTTTATATCGACTGAGGGTACTTAACTAATTCACTTTGCTTTAAACGTCATATGTGAAGTTGATATGCAGGTGAAATGTCACATGTCAAAGAGATATTCTAATTGAAACATAAATTTTTGTCGTCTCCATAAACAAGAGTGATTTAAAAAAATGGTAAATTGCAGACAACAAATTATTCTCCACAACTTTTATCAAAAATTAGCGCTGCCAACATAAAGTTGTTACTGTTCTCGGTTTAAGTTAGTTTAGTTCTGATCCGTGTGCTGAACTAGACTAGGTTAGTCGTCTGTGTTTATTTCGCTTATTAATTCGAACTAAACCTTAATACGGACTATGGTATGCCAGTTATAATACCATCACTTTTTACGACAGGTAGAAACTCTGACTTCATCTCATCCCTGGACAGAAATATGTGAAAAACTTAATAAAGAGTGTTACAATGGTCGCATTTACGTGCGGACCAGACCAGTCCGAATAGACCAAAAAAACAAGTTTGGTCGTACGCATAAACTCAAACCAAACCAGTCCATTTGGACTGATTTTGGTCTTGATTTTGGTATGGACCAAATGAAACCAAAATAGTCTAGTACTGTGAAAATGCGCACATAAACGCAAGACCGAAAAATACCAAACCGGTCTATGTTGACTGGTCTGGTCTGCACGTAAACGCGACCAATAACTCGTTCCAAAGTTTATTGTATAACTCGTTCCAAAGTTTATTGTATACCACGCTTAAATAATTTTTGACATCTATTTTGACGTTTTGTTAGTTCAGTCTTTGGCGAATTTCCAACTGACCATTTGAAGCGCCTTACTTTCGCCAATTGGATGCATGAGCAAAACTAAGTTGACAGTGGATTTGCGACCAAAATTTTCTTTTCTGATGAGGTTCATTTCCATCTCAGTGGCTACGTCAACAAGCAGAGTTGCAGAATATAGGCTGAAGAAAATCCAAAGGCACTCTTTGAAAAGCCAATGCATCCACAAAAAGTCACTGTGTGGTGTGTATTTTGCGATGGTGGAGTGATTGGCCGGTTTTTCTTCGAAAATGCAGCTAGCAACTCTGTCACAGTGAACGGGGAACGGCACCATGCCATGATCATCGAATTCTTGTGGCCAATGTTGGATGATTTATGACATTGACGACATGTGGTTCCAGCAAGATGGTTGCCACATAGCCAACGCAACAATGGAATTATTGCAGCAGAAGTTCCCCGGGCGAATTATCTCCAGGCCACCGAGATCGTGCGATTTGACTCCGTTGGACTTCTTTCTTTGGGGTTATCTCAAAAGCAAGGTTCACGCCAATAGATCCACCACTATTCAACAACTGAAGGGCGAGATAACAAACCATAATGGTCTAATTGAAGATCACTTATGCCGTGATGTCATCAACAATTTGGACAAACGGGTCGAGGTGTGCCGTAGGAGCCGTAGGAGCATTTGAGTGATATTCTTTTCCATACGAAATTGCCATGGACCAAATAACATTCTTTAATAAAATTTGCATTAACTCCATCATCCACTTCTTTTTAATTTTAATTTAACTTCGGAACGAGTTATTGTAACACCCTTTAATTAACTTAGCAGGACATTAATATCCGTGATGATATTGAAAAAGGCTTGAAATCACCAGGGCTGACATGTGACGGAAATTTGGATGACGCTCTGGAACACTGTGAAATCTTGGCTCACTCCAGATATCGTACTTAAGCAAAACATAAAGCCAGTGATTGCTAAACAATTTTTATAAGAGTAAACTGCAATGGGTCCATAATCATTGTACTGGCATTGGTGGATACAGGGGGGGCGGAGGGGGCGGCCGCCCCCCCCCCCCAAGAGCAATTCCAAATTTTCTAAACATACATACCTACTTCAACCGTTCTCCGATTTTTTTTACTCCACTGCAATGTGGACTGTAATTACCATTTACTGTAGTTCTGCGGTGCAATGCAAAGCACAGAACAAAACCCTGATGGTGGATTTACCATACACTCAACGTTTGAGGCGCGCCTCTATCCCCACCATAAAATCAACCAATCAGATGGATCGTGCAGTCGCAAGAGTCTAACATTGTTCAACTTTTTCTCCGACGCACGCTTCCATATGTATGCACACATACAATGATCTGTGGTACCACACAATTCGCAGCTCATCGTATTTCTGTCGTTTCGCACTTATAAGCAAGTTGCGCCGCAAAGGCATGTTGAGTGTAAATTGCTTTCAACACAGCAAAGAACACAGCCGACGAAAACCGGTTTGCAATGGCCTGATGGGGGTAGAGGCTCGCTTCGAGACGAGCCTCAAGGATGAGTGTAAACGCACCATGATAAAAAGACTACAAGACAACACATTGCGTAGGTATTATATATTCCATCAAGAACCGCCAAGAATGACGAAATTTGTGACCTTACCATCTCTGATTCTTTTGAAAATTTTTGTACTTTAAGAACTAGTGAAAAAAATAATTGAAATTCAATTTTCTGTTTCTATCTCATTTTTTTTTGTTAGTTATAGTGTTGTTACATGTAAATCTGGCAACCGCGCAACTCGATCGTGTCGCATCAACAACCGAATACATAGCTACAAAGTAACCCAATCAGAAACCTAGTTGAAGTAAATAAGGAGAAACAACACGATTGTATCTCCCTTCTTATCGAATGCTCTCCAATGTACTAGAACCCTATACATACACCACCGAACGAAGATCGAAATGGAAAGCTCTAAAGCTTTCGAGAAGATTCCACACACATCACTGAACGAACATTCAAGTACATCCTAGACTGCAACCGGATAATATAAAAGCAGGTGAAGCTTTCAGCGAGGGAGATAGTAATTTTTATTACGTCGGCTGTGACAGCGAGCGTGTATACGCGACCGTGTTGGTAGAGAGCGAAAGTAATCGAGTCAAGCGATATAAATAAGCGGGCAGTGCTGCCATACAGTGCGAATTGTTGTGCGAATTGAAATAAAAGTGCGGATTAATAAATTATCACTTATTTTTATTTTAACCGAACTGTGTTTTACTTGAAATCCCGGCGAACCCCTAGCTCGCAACAGTATGTTAAAGATTTCCCAAAAAAGATGTCCGAGTCCTCTTTGAAAATTCATATCTCTGGTAATTTTTATCCTTGAATAATAAAGTAGGGCTTATTTTAAAGATTGTTGTTGTTTTTGTTAGTTAAAAAATGGAGATAGAAACAAAAACTTGAATTTCAATTAATTTTTTCACTAGTTCTTCAAGTACAAACATTTTCAAAAGAATCGGAAATGGTAAGGTCACAACGTTGGCGATTCATGATGGAATGACCCATAATAAGATGAAAACAATATGATCCCGTTTTTGCTAAGTGCAGTCTATGTAGCTAAATTCGCACAGAACTTGATCAAACAAAATAGCCAAATCAAAAAAATTTCGCCCTCCCCCCCCAACAGCAAAGTCTGGATCCGCCACTGCATACTGTATTATGGAACGATACAATACCTAGTCAAGTCATAAATATTGGTACACAGAAAAATCGACGCCAAATGAAAACGAATTAATATTTTTAAAAAATTTTTTTTTCTTTTTATTGGGTTATTCAATGGCTACAAATCTTAGAACAACTTATTCGAAATGACTTCCATTTGCCTTCCAGCACGACTTGAGACGATCTGGCCACTCATCGATCGCGAGACGCACTTCATGCATAACGAGCAAATCTTCATCGTAGAAGAATCGTTCAATAAATGTATGCTCGGTCATCCAGAGAAGCATCCCAACTCATCCCGAGGGTCCAAAGAGGCCACCATCCCGCGTCTGTAATGGTATGGTGAGGAGTGAGCTACGATGGCGTTACCAAGCTCCATTTTTGCGAGAAAGAAGTGAAAACATCGGCCATTGTGAAGCCTCTCAACCAATCAATATTCGCCAACAAGCCGTGGACTTTCCAGCAAGACTCTGCTCCAGCTCACAAGGCAAAAACGACTCAACTGTGTCTCAAAAACAACGTTCCGGACTTCATATCAACGGATGATTGGCCAGCTGGTAGTCCAGACCTCAACACGTTGGATTACAAGTTGTGGTCCGTATTAGAGGGCATGGCTTGCTCTACTCGACATCGAAATATTGAGTCGTTGAAGAGAGCCCTTGTCCGTGCAGTGGACAATTTCCCCATGCATGAAGTGCGTCTCGCGATCGATGAGTAGCCAGATCGTCTCAAGTCGTGCTGGAAAGCAAATGGAAGTCATTTCGAATAAGTTGTTCTAAGATTTGTAGCCATTGAATAACCCAATAAAAAGAAAAACAAATTTTGAAAAATATTAATTCGTTTTCATTTGGCGTCGATTTTTCTGTGTACCAATATTTATGACTTGACTAGATATAAACCTACCCTTTTCCATTGTTGTTATTTGACGCTTATATGAAATCTAAGGACTTAAAGTACAGGTGAAAATTACAATATTAATTTCGTCGCTGCTTACGCAATTAGATAACACATTAATTATGTATGCCAAACTCAAGGGATCGAACCAAATTAATTTCTAAAAATTTTTTTTTTATTATTATTGTGCAATTTCAGTGATTGATAAATGTTGGTTGTGATTACAGGGTGGTAATTAGTTTAATCTGGAACAATTTTCTGTAAAAATCGGGAACAATCTACTGATATTTTTTGTTGTTGTTGAATACACTTACTTTAAATGTTTTTCATACATTTTTCAAATATAAAACTTATTGTTAGTGCCATTATGCCTTATCGGCAGCTATACAAATCTATTTTTAAACATATATAAATATATGTGTGTACTTCTTTATTTCTCTCGAAATAAAAATCATTTTCCGCAAAGAATATTTCGAATGCCTTAAAGACATTGTGATTTATATCGGGCAGTTTGAACAAAAAAAAGGGCAGATTTATTCACTATTTGTCATTAAATTTTCATGCCTTAGTAAATTGGCTGAAAAAGCGAGCACACTAAGGGATACCCTTTTCAATAAATTTCTTTCGAGAACAAAAGGACATGTCAAGTGTCGTTTGCCTTTATAAGGACTTTGTTGATGGTTCAACATGGGAAACAAAAAATACAAATTCACAAAAGTCCCTTTTTCCGCAACTGATTTTTCTCTCTGTTTCGGCTTCAACAACTTTGTTACAAAACTTTACGCTGTCGCATTTAATTTTGCGTGTCCTTGATACAAATCAGTTTCTATGTTAAATTACATTTCTTCATTATCATCCCTATTGTTTATGTTGTAGTTTGCATCCTTTTAATGGGAAAAAAATCTCCCCCATCCTCAGCAAATGATTTTTATTGCGCGTTCGCGTTACTCTTCCTTTGTGAATTTATCTACAAAATTTTATTATTAATTTTAAATGACTATTTACATTGAAGGTATTTTATTTATATAAGTCTCATGGAGCTTGAGAAATGTTCACTATCCGCATAAAGAGCAGCTAGATGTGCCCTGCAAGGACTGTCGTCTTCATCTTCGTACAGCGGCAGCTTCATTAAATTCGTGAAGATAAATTTTGCCCAGAAATTGAACTAGAAATGTCTGAAGGCATCCTAAAAGGAAGGCATCCCAGATGCCGGCTCCACTGGTCCTGGTCGTTGCTTTAATGCTAGCTGAATTGTGTTGCATTGCAGCCGGATGTTCACCTGAAAAAATGGAGAAATAATCGTCATAATAAAAAGGAAATAGAGCATAACGTTATTTATGGGTGTTAACAGGGTTGTAAAGTTGGTAATTGTCAGGGAAAACGAGAAAATTATTTTCGGCGGTACGATGAAGTGCTCTGCTGTTCGTCGAGCAGTTATTTAGTGAGATTTAAAATTATGCGAAATAAATTGCTTTGGAAGTAAAAGTTTTAGTGGTCTGTTGTTTTTCTGTTATAACCAAAAAAAAATTAGGCGGTAATAAACATTTTCAGGTACACAGAAATTAGGCATAAATGAGTTTACAACAGCAGAGTATGCAAACATGGACGTAGCACAGACATGTCTAATGGTATAAACACAATTGCGACGAAATTCGCCAGCGGCGGCGAAGTTCGCTGTCAAAATTTTAAAATTGTACCGCAACACACGTACTGACGCAGAATTACGACGGCGAGCGGTTGGGCGAACTTTTCGTTGCCGCTGGATTAAATGTAATCTCTAATTTTGCCGTCGCCGTCACAGTTGGCAGTGTTTTTTATTTCAGTTGACAGTGAAAATTAGACACAACAACTTCTTGCGACACATATTTTGGCGAAAAGTGCATTTTGTGTGTTTTTTTAATCTATTGGTAAGTAAAAAGCATAAAATTATAAATAAAGAAGCATAAAATCGTCGGCGAAATTCGCTCGCATTGTGTTTCTCCATTAACGAAGGCGAACTTTTTCGACGAATTTCGCTCGCCGCTTGCGAAGTTCGTCACAATTCTGTTTATACCATAAAGTGTACCAGACTTAGGACTAAAGAGCGAAACATAGGCGCTTTTGAGAGGGGCTAAGAAGGGCCGGAACCCCCTATACCCCGGCTTTACCCCTTCCAGGAGAATAGGTCTGGCTTCTCCTAGATCAATAATTTCTTCCAACTGCAGACACTATAGTACTTGTCGATTTTTCGAGAGATCAATTGAGTTATTGTCTCATTCCCTTATGTGCCTTTCCACGGGCTGGGCCTACCCGTTTTCTTTTCAAAATCTAAGAGTACCCCCAGACTTTGTTCGGAGCAACATGTGTATCAGAGCGGAAAGTCTTGTGATTCAGCGCTCCACTCTCTGGTATCCCAAATAGAAGGTGGGCTGGATCCAGTGCTACCGCGAGGCGGTTTTTTGTGGTAGCAAAATCTGCTACCTTTTTCAAAAAAGAGGTAGTAGAAACCGAATGTTAATAATAGTACCTTAACATTAACATATAGTATTAAACTCAAATTACTTCTAATAAAACAGTTATGGTGATCGATTTTTAAAACCCTTTACCTGAAAATTTTTATTTTCACTTTTCATGACTAGTAAGGGCGGATTGATAATGACGTGGAAAAATTGAGAAAACATAATTTTATCCGGAAAAATTTATTTTATTTTTCAACGTAGTCTCCTCTTAGCTCGATACACTTAGTCCAGCGTTTTTCCAATTTTTTGATCCCTTCCAAATAATATGATTTGTCCAACCCTTTAAAATAGGCGTTGGTTTCACTTATGACGTCAGTATTCGTGGTAAATCTCTTTCCAGCAAGCCATTTTTTCAAGTCTGGAAATAATAAAAAGTCGCAGGGTGCCAAATCTGGAGAATACGGTGGGTGAGGGAGCACTTCGTACCGTAATTCAAACAGTTTTGCCGTTGCAACAGCGGACTTGTGAGCTGGAGCGTTGTCGTGATGAAACAACACTTTTTTCTTCGCCAAATGAGGCCCTTTTTTCTTGATTTCAGCATCCAATCGAACCAATAACTCAGAATAATATGCTCCTGTTATTGTTTTTCCTTTCTCCAAGTAGTCGATGAATATTATTCCATTGGAATCCCAAAAAACTGTCGCCATAACCTTCCCAGCTGATGTAACTTTTTGCCTTCTTCGGTGCGCTTGAAACGGCTTCCATCCATTGTTTTGACTGTTTTTTGGTTTCTGGAGTGTAGTGGTGGATCCATGTTTCATCAACAGTTACGAATCGACGAAAAAATTCATTCGGATTACGTTGAAACAGTTGCAAACTGTGCTGTGAAGTTGTCACACGAGTGCGTTTTTGGTCGATTGTGAGCAAACGCGGCACCCATCTTGCGAATAGCTTTCTCATGTCCAAATGGTTTTTCCAAACACGTTTAAATAAGATGCTTACTACGTTAACTATCTCACGCACTTTTACTCGACGATCTTCTATCACGATATCATGGATTTTATCGATCATTTCTGGCGTGGTGACCTCATTTGGACGACCTGGACTTGGTATGGTTTGTGTGCTCGTATGACCACACTTTAATTCAAAAAAATTGATCAGAGAAAATGAAATGCATATATTTTGACGATTTTCGTCATATGTATTAGGTGGGTAACATAACCTTACATAGAAGGTACCACAAATCAAATCGGCAGGTTACTCAAGAAAGCTGACATACGGACGACCTACTTTACGGCAACTATGATCCGAGGCATCCTAGGAAACCAAAAGGATAAAATCCCATTGGAAATGAAGGGTATTTATAAAGTTCCTTGCGGGTCTTGCAACAAAGTCTACATAGGAGAAACGGGACGGGAACAACAACAGTATTGAACCCGGAAAACTTGCATTTTCATTTCAATATGTACTGTGAAAACATTCACCAAAAACTCTATTAGGTCTTTCCAAATATTGAATTAATTTTTTTTGTACGGATTCTTCATATAAATACCTAAAAAGAGTTTTCAGAATTTTTTAAAATTCGACCCCCAAGGTAGTGTAAAGGGGATGTATACATTTTCACGAATTCAGCCGTATCCCTCAGGTCTGATTAGATATCGAAAAACTTATCACTTCCACGGGCTTGTTTAATAATCACCTAAAACTTGTTTTCAAGTTGTTTCCTTTTTCAACCTTTAAGAGTGTAAGAACGGGTTGAATACGTTTTCACGAATTCCGTCATACCTCTTAGGTTTTTACTTCCTCGGGCTTTCTTTATATGTATACAGGGTGTTTGGCACTCCGTGTGCCACCTTGTAAGGGGTTATTCCTTGATATATTTGGAGGAAAAAATTGTTCTACAGGGTGGGTCAATTTTCAATATTAGTGGAGATACAGGGTGGTTAAGAAAAGTTTTTTTGACCGGTACCCTCACTCACTTAAAACGTTAAATCTTGAAAACGAATAATCACAAGGCAAAGTGTTATAACTCGTTTTTCATTTGATGTAACAGTCTAAATTGTAACTGCACCCAATCTGGAGATATTTACTCGAAAATACAGATTTTTGCTACGTCAACCCTAAAAATTCAGTGATCAATGTAGTTTTTCTCAGAAAACCCCATTATAAAAATGTCATTTTAATTTTAATTTTTTTATGAGCCGTATTATTACCTACAAAAGCTGCATACATATGTATGAGTTACGATTAACATTTTGGAAGTAATAGGTAAAAAGACATATCGCATAAAACCCCTTACAAGGTGGCACACGGAGTGCCAAACACCCTGTATATCTAAAAATGCATCTCAGAATTTTTGGATATTCAACCTCAAAGTGGGTGCAAGGGGGTTGTATATGTTTTCACAAATTCCTACATATTTCTTAGTTTTAATGAGGTATCGAATTCATTTTTACTGCCTATGGCTTCCTACATAATCGTCAAAAAGTTGATTTCAGTATTTTTAGATATTCAACTCCATGAGGACGTTAGGCTTTCGATATATTTATTAGGATTGATGAGATATCAGATTGGTTTTCACTTCCACAGACTTTTTATATAATCGTCTTCAAACGCATTTCTGATTTCATGTAATGGCCCAAAACAAAATCACTTTTTTTTAGATTTTCAGTCACATAGTAACCTACACCGCGTCTCACAATTAAACGCGTTCCGGAGTTCTACTCAAAAATAATTAAGTTGCGCCCAGCTTTAATTTCTCTAGTAGCACATCTACATATAGGTACTAAGTTTCAACTTTCTAGCATAAACCGTTTCTGACCCCTGTACCTTACTATCCCCATCAAAAATTTATTTTTCTGGGATATCTCTACATAGTAGTATACAGCTTCCAATTGTCAGCTTTCTATCCTTTGCGGCTTTCGAGAAATTAAAATCAGAATTTTTTCGTTTTTTGATAAGTTTTGAAAAACAGTATAATATGCAATATAACCCTCAACATTTTTTTTTCACGTTTCATGACGAGTAGACACGAAAAAAGAAAAAAAAATTTCAGTCCGTCTGTCCGCCGTACGCCGTACGTCGACCGCTGTACGCAAAATCGTTTGAAGGCTCGTAGCTCCCAAACCCTTTGAGCTATTAAATTGAAATTTTTTTTTATGAATAGACTGGGTAGGCCCCTTGAAGTGGCCAAATTTGGAGGGGTGGAGGGGGGAGGGGGGAGGAGGGGGAAGTGTTTTAGACGGAAAATTTTGGTTTCTAGATCTCAGCAACCGCTTATTCTAGGAGACTGAAATTTGGAATTTATATAGAGCTTCAGTAGTGGACCCATTTGCAAAAAAATTGAAGATATAGGTGAAGGGGTTTGGGAGTGGGGGGAAAAATAATGCGCACGAAACGCAAAAAAGGTGAGATCGACACATTTTAAAATCCATATCTCCTAAACGGTCAATGTCACAAAATTGAAACTTAAAAAATATCTGTAGGTATACTAGCAGAATAGATCGGAAACAAAAATTTGAGTGGGGGCAGTGGCGTACGAAAGTGGGGGGTGAAAAACTTTAGATTACGATATCTCAAGAACCAATTGCACTAGACAAATAAAATTTGGTTTGTGTATAAAGGTTGACGCATGAAGTTTGGTGAAAGCAAAATTTTTGAAGGGGGCGGTGGAGCATGAAAGTGGAGGGGATAAGAATTTTTCTAAAAAATCACGTCTCATATCTCAAGAACAGTGTAAGATAGATGCTTAATATTTTTACCAGAAGTAGGCCTAATAGACCCCTAGCAGAGAAAAAAATTTTGAAAGTGTGGGTGTAGAGGGTGAGGGTGGGGGAGGGTGAAAAGGAAAAAGTTCCGATTTTAATATCTCAACAACCTATAGTGATATAAAGCTGAAACTTGGTATTTAGATAGAGCTTAATTAGTAGCATCTTGGAAAAATATAATTTTTTATAGGGGTAGTATGGTACGGGGGTGGGGGCTGTTTTTCTTATCTATAGAACGGCTTATGCTAGAAAGTTGAAACTCGGTATGTTTATGTAAATCAACTAGAAAAAAAAATTTTAAATATACATTGGCGTTCCGAGGGGGGGGCAAACAAAAATTATTAGTGAAAATGGAATGCATATATTTTCACGGTTTTCGTCATATCTATTAGGTCTTCCCAATTATTAAAATCATTTATATTCTACGGCTTCTTCATATAAATACCTAGAAAGTGTTTTCAGGATTTTTTAAAATTCGACCCCTAAGGGGGTGCAAAGGGGGTTGTAAACTTTTTCACGAACTCTACTATATCCTCACGTCTTACCAGATATCGAATATCTTTTCGCTTTCACGTGCTTGCGTAATAGTCGCTTATAACTTGTTTTTAAGTTTTTTCCTCTTTCAGCCACTAAGAGGGTATAAACGGGTTGAACACGTTTTCACGAGTTCCGTCATTTCTTTTAGAAGTGATAAGAAATTGAATTGGTTCCTAATTTCTCGTTCTGTCTTCATATTTATTTATTAACTCCTTTTAGGATTTTTGGATATTCAACCCCCAAGTGGGTGTAAGGAGGTTCCATATCTGGTGATATATCGAATTCATTTTTACTTCCTAAGGTTTCCTATATAAAAAAGCCAAAAAGCCAATTTCAGTATTTTAGATATTCAATCCTAATGGGGGTTGTATGCTTTTCAAAGTTTCGACATATTTCTTAGGTTCGATGAAACATTAGATCGCTTTTTATTTCCACAGAATTTTTATATAATCGCCTACAAACCCATTTCTCAATTTTTCGATATTCAACCCCCAAGGGTTTGTATATGTTTTCACAATTTTTGCCCTTCCTTAGTTCTGATGAGATATAAAATTGATTATTACGGCCAACCAATTCACGATTTTTCGAATTTCCAGAACCAAAGAGGTGTGAAGGGTTTGCTTACGTTTTCACAAATTTTTCAAAATCCGTCTTGTCTCATGAGATATCAGGTTGCTTCTTATGAAATCGTCTAAAAACCTGTTTCACAATTTTTTCGAAATTCAAACCCCAAGTGGAAGTAATGGGTTTGTATACGTTTTAACAATTCGTCATATCTCTTAATTCTGATTAGGCAACAAATTCGTTTTTGCTTCTATGGGCTTTTAGTGTACATAATATATCGAAATTCGAATAGTCTACACGTACTTTTTCAATGCTTAATCCGCTAAAAATCTCTATTTTAAATATTTTTATATTAAGAACAAAAATAATTTTCCAAGAAATCTTATAATCTCGAAGCAACTCATGATACACTCCGACTTTGACCGCTCCCGAACTTTGACCCGAAAAATAATAAAGTTTCGCCCAGACCATTGGCAGATTTTTTTATATTGCGACAGCCTTCCACTTTAAAATAGGCCCTATTTTATTATTATTATTCAAACACCTTTTTTGAGAAATCTTTAACGTACTATAATTAACAAAAAAAAATTGAATTTCAATTATTTTGTTCACTAGTTCTTCAAGTACAAAAATTTTCAAAAGAATCGGAGATGGTAACGGCACAAATCTCGTCATTTTTGGCGATTCTTGATGGAATGACCCTATATCGATATTTCACCTCTATGTGGATTTTTTAGTTTCTCAGCCATAAGTAGTAACTAGCACCGCATATCAGCTTTAAACGCATACCGGATTTCTGTCTTAAAACAATAAACTTACTTCTTTCGGTAATTAGGTATAAAACTCATCTTTTTATGACCTTTTGTTATTTTTAGATTTAGCTGGACAAGCTGTTTGTGTATTCTTCAGAACCAGAAGAAGAGGACGTATAATAAGTTATGCATCAAATAAAGGTTCGTGATTAAAAGCAAGAAACGTTGCAATTATCTGAACTAAATGTATAACAAATTTTCTAGGTACAGGCGTGGTCCCTCATTAAATGATATTATTTCTTGCATAATTAAAATAGCAATGGTACAGCTATTTCATATTTTGCACATTTTGAAGTGTTTTCGCATCTTTTGAGTCTTGAATGAATAGTACTTGAAGAAATAGAGAACAATTGAAGAAAATGACAGTGCAATTAAAATAATTTAATCAATTTAAGCCCATAAAAACCAATTCGCTCATCCAAAGGACATTAAAAGTGCTTAGCGTTCATGTGAACTTTGAAATGTTGAAGTCATTTTAGCACTTTCCGGGACAACGAATCCTTCCGCCCGCCGTTCACTTTTAAGTGCAACAACTAATGAAAACAATTCCAAGATAAGGCGCACAACTGCTGACAACTTTTATGAAAACTGTCGCGGAAGTGGGTCGGTGGAAAATGTTTTCGTCCCTCCGAAAGTTTATCTGGAAAATTCTTGAAGCGGCGAGTCACTGTTGCATCTAACGTTGCTGCAACGCGACCACCCTCAACCCACCTTCATTTCGGGCTATTTTGAATCGGTGGTGGTTTAGCTACGACGTGTCTGGAAAAATATGAAAAGAATATTGCAAGGACGAAAAAAAACGGAGAGAATAGTTTTCATAAGAAATTTTTTCATCTATACACTTAGCATATACTTTTTTAATTTTTTCTTTTTTCCTAAAATTTTCCACTTGTTTTTGGTTCGAATGTGCACGATAAAGTTCATATCGTCTCGGCGTAAAGTTTTCAGAAACTGCCTGTTTGTGTTTCTTCTGATAGAACCGAAGGTAAGATAAAAGTTTTTCAGTTCAAATAGAGAAAATAGAAGGAGACGTCGAAACTAGTACTATACTTAAGAAAATAGAAAAAAAAACATAAAAACTTTGTTTTATTTTTCAGTTGGATACAAAAATTGAAAAGTTTTTCTGGAACGTTTTACGTCAGCTTGTTAAAGTTATGAGGACGTCGATAAGAAATTGTTCTTAAACCAATGAAACACCGGCAACTTTTTAGCAATTTGTTGTTTATTACGGTCGTAATTGCGAAGACTTTTTTTCTGAGAGAAACAATTTTTTTAATTGGGGTCGATGTTTTTGCCAAATTGCTTTACTTTATTATTTCAATAATACAGTATTGTTATCGATTTTATAAAAAACAAATTTGCTACCCTCAAAAAATTTTATTTTACGTTTCATGACTAGTAGACACGAAAAAAGCAAAAAAAAATTTTAGTCCGTCTGTCCGCCGTACGCCGTACGTCGACCGCTGTGCGCAAAATCGTTTGAAGGTTCGTAGCTCCTAAACCCTTTGAGCTATTAAATTGAAATTTTTTTTCTGAATAGACTGGGTTGGCTTCTTGAAGTGACATTATTTTGAAGGGTGGGGGGGGGGGGTATGAGGAGGGAAGTAGGGGAAGCGTTTTAGACGGAAAATTTTGGTCTCTAGATCTCAGCAACCACTTACGCTAAGAGGCTGAAACTTAGAATTTATATAGAGCTTTGATAGTGGCCCTATTTGCACAAAAATTGCCGATATATGGTGTGGAAGTGGGTGGAAAAATAATGCGTCCGAAACGCAAGAAAGCCGAGATCGACATATTCTAAAATTCATATCTCTTAAACTGTTAATATCACGAAATTTAAACTTATTCACTGTTTGTAGGTGTACTAGGAGAATAGATCGCGTACGGGGTGGGGGGTGAAAAACTTTAGATTACCAATTGCACTAGACAAATAAAATTCGGTTTGTGTATAAAAGTTGACAAATAAAGATTGCTGAAAGTAAAATTTTTTAAGGAGGCGGTGGAGCATGAAAGTGGAGTGGATAAGAATTTTTTTTTAAAAAATCTCGTCTCATATCTCAAGAACGATGCAAGATAGATGCATAAAATTTTTACCAGAAATAGGTCTAATAGACCCCTAGCAGAAAACAAATTTTGGGGGTGTGGGTGTAGAGGGTGAAAAGTAAAAGATTCTGATTTTTATATCTCGAGAACCTATAATGATATAAAACTGAAACTTGGTATTTATATAGAGCTAAAGATAGTAGTAGCAAGTTGGAAAAATATAATTTTAAATAGGGTTAGTATGGTAAGGCGGTGGTGAGTGTTTTTCCTATTTAGAGAACAACTCATGGCACAAAGTTGAAACTCCGTACGTATATATAAATTAACTAGAAAAGTAATTTAGATAACGAAAATTTCAAATATCCATTTGCGTTTGGAAGGGGGCGACAAAAATGATCAGTGAAAATGGAGTGCATATATTTTTACGATTATCGTCATATCTATTAGGTCTTCCCAAATATTGAATTCATTATTTTTCTACGGCTTCTTGATATGAATACCTATAAAGCGTTTTCAGGATTTTTTAAAATTCTACCCCTAAGGGCGTGTAAAGGAGTTGTATACTTTTTCACGAATTCTGCCATATCCCCCTGTTCTGATTAGATATCGACTAACTTTTTACTTTCACGGGCTTGCGTAATAATCGCCTAAAACTCATCTATAAGTTTTTTTCCTTTTCAGCCCCTAAGAGGTTATAATGGGTGATTTAGAGGTTTTTTCAATAAGGTTTTTTTTTGACAAATCACGCGTCACTGGTGTCATGCTGTTACGGTATATTTATTCAGTATTGTTTGACAAATCATCATGGAAAGGTTTGTAATGACTCAAATTCCGGGGTATGCTCATCGGGTGCCAGTGTCCGTTACAAAATATTTATTTCATTGATTGACTTCACTTTATTATTCTAATTGATGACATATATTTGGTTATTTGATTTCCTTTGGGTTTTCTCCTTGCTCGCCTCCGCGCGTCTGCTCTACTCGCCTTGACTTGCTCCTGATCGCCGCCTCTGCTCAACGTGATTCGATTATAATCCTGCGGGTACGATTCCACTCGCCTTGCCTCGACTCTCTCTGCTCTGCTCTCTCCCTGTCTTCGTCTCTCTGTGTGGCCCTGGCTCTCCCTGTCTTCGTCCTTCCCTGTCTTCGTCTCTCTGTGTGGCCCTTGCTTTGTCTTCCCTGTCTTCGTCCTACCCTGTCTTCGTCCTTCCCTGTATTCGTCTCTCTGTGTGGCTTCTGCTTCGTTCGTCTCGGCTGCGCTGTGTCTACTAGTCGTGGTTCTGGCAAAGTTCGTCGTAGCTTGTTGTAGCTGGTTTTAACCCGACTCCTGGCACGAATCTGATTGCCTTAATTTGACCCTGTTTATGATCGTCTTCTTGCCTTCGCTCGCATGATCCGCTCGTCGTGGCTCGCTCTGTGCTTGTCGCTGCTTTGCTCTGGGCCCCGTCGTTGCCCTGTGCTCGTCGTTGCTTGTGCTCTGCTTGTGGTGGCTCGCCGTGCTCATCGTTGCTTCGCTCTGCGCGTCGTGGTTTGGCTTCGCTGCGGTCGTCTTGGCTTCGTTGCTATCGTCTTGGCTTCGTTGCTATCGTCTTGGCTTCGCTGCGGTCGTCTTGGCTTCACTGCGTTTGTCTTGGCTGCGCTGCGGTCATCTTGGCTTCGCTGCGTTCGTCTTGGCTTCACTGCATTCGTCTTGGCTTCGCTGCGTTCGTCTTCGATTTGCTGCGTTCGTCTTGGCTTCGCTGCTGTCGTCTTGGCCTTTGCTGCTTGCGTCTGGCGTTTCGCTGCTGTCATCTTGCTTCGTGGCTCTGTCTTGTGCGTCGCTGCTGTCGTCTTGCTTCGCTGCTTCGTCTTGTGCTTCGGCTTGGACTAGACCTAATTGACCCCAGACTTTCAAAGAGGAAGTGTAACCTCGCTAGCATTATCCCGTCTGAGGATCGCTTAGGACGACTGTCCGGTCAGTTTTCAATGGTGCTAGAAGAGGAAGTGTAACCTCGCTTGCCTCCTTTGCAGACTTGATCACTGCCACCGAGCTCTCCTTCTGGTCGATTCGTATTTAGTGTTAAGCATTACTATCCACGAATTATTTTATGGATGTAATTTTGTATGTGAGAATTTTGCCTTTTTATAATTTGCGGTCAGTGCAAGCCTCCCTCGGTATATAGTCTCGCTGGGATCTCGTATACTTGTCGGCGGGTTTTTCTGTCGCATCGCGTCGCCTGGGGCGCTTTTGTGATCCCGCTGACCTTTTCCAGGTGTATTCCAAATTGTTTTCCCTTATCAGCCTTTGTTGTGTGTTTTTCAGGTTCTGTGTTTCATGTTTTTCTTTGTGTTTCGTATCACAGTTGTTTTGTAATTCAATGTTCTTAGTTTTGTGTTGTGTTTGTAATTCAATTCACTGTTACATGTTTTAATTCAATGTTTGTGTGTGGAAATTTCACATGGAAATTTCCGTCCTCACAGATTGACACCGCAACAACGCCTCCAAATTATTCAGCTGTAGGTATTACGAAAATCAACGTACTGTAAGAAATGTTTTTCGTGCACTTCGAGCAACATATGGTGTGCATCATCGCCCTTTAATAGGCAACTATTGCCAATACCATCCGCAAATTTGAGTGTCAGTGTACGTTATTGGATGATACGCGACCGAATAGACCACATCCAGCCCGTAGTGAGGAAAACATTGTGGCTGTAGCGGAGAGTATATCTGAAGACCGTGAGCTATCGATTCGACGCCAATCTCAACATTTGGGTTTATCGTATTCGACAACTTGGCGAATTTTACACCTGGATCTTGGTTTAAAGGCTTACAAAATTCAACTCGTCCAAGAATCGAAGCCGCCAGACTTGAATTTACGTTCAAATTTCAGTCAATGGGCTCTGCGACAGCTCAATGATGATCCGCTATTTTCGCACCGAATTTTGTTCAGTGATGAGGCACATTTCTGGCTCAACGTATATGTCAATAAACAATATTGCCGCATTTGGGCTGATGAGCAACCCGAAGAGCGTCTCGAACAACCGTTGCATCCACAAAAATGCACTGTCTGAAGTGGTTTATGGGCTGGTGGAATCATCGGTCTATATTTCTTTAAAAATGAGGCCGGACAGAACATAACCGTCAATGGTGAGCGCTACTGCTACGGACTTTTTGTTGCCTGAAATTGAAACCCGTGATATCAGCGACATTTGGTTTCAGCAAGACGGGGCTACGGTACACACAGCGCGCGAAATAATGGCTCTACTGAGAAATCATTTCTAATTTCGCGTTTCGGATCGTGTGATATCACACCTTTGGATTTTTTTCTTTGGGGCTATGTGAAGTCGAAAGTCTTCGCAGATAAGCCAGCTACGATTCAGGGCTTGAAAGCCAACATTACTCGCGTAATTGGGCAGATACCGGTCGCAATGCTGGAAAAAGTGATCCAAAATAGTCGCGGCCAAAATTTGAATGAAATTATATTCAAACATACTGCAGTCACGATCGGCTGCAAGCCAATCGTATAATACTCTAGATGAATACGGAACTCCGATTTATATTGTAGTTGGAGATAAAGTAGAATTACGTGTGTGCATGTTGTATGTCCTTTATTAAGGACTGAAATTTGATTGCTACTCAAACCTAAAAGACAATATTCAGTGTTTAATTTCATATCTTAAACTGGGTAAGTCATCGAAAAAAAATGTCCTTTTTGAAGGACTTTCACATGGGAGGTGCAGGAAGGACTCACTCGATTTATTACATATTTATCCTTTTCCTTGGAACCATTTAAAAATGAACTTGTACAAAATTTCAAATTCTTAGCTTGAAGCGTTCAAAAGTTATCGAAAAATATTGTTGAACACGTGTCTTAAGGACATTTTGTATGGCAGCTACCAGAAGGAGTAAAAGGATTTTGCTGATTAGTAAACTCGAACTTCGTTTTTACTCAAAACTTATTTGTACAAAATTTCCAAAACATGCTAAAAGATTACTTGAGTTATAGTAAGTTCCGTAAATTAAGTGAAGACGTTTTGACAGGATATTTGTATGGCAGCTACACGAGGGACTAATAGGATTTTCTTCATAATCATACGTTTAGCTCCAACTATTGGAAAAATAACACATACAAAATTTCAAAGTCGTAGCTTAAACCCATCTGAAGTTATCGACCAATATTCTTGAACACGTGTTTTAAGGACATTTTGTATGGCAGCTACCCGAAGGAGTAGGACGATTTTGCCCGTTAACGAACTTAGCCTTACAAATCCAACCAAACATCCAGATTCAAAATTTCATGATCCGAGGTGAAGGCGTTCTTGAGTTATCGTGCTAACGGACAGACGGACGGACGGACGGACGGACGGACGGACGGACGGACGGACGGACGGACGGACGTTAAGCGGATTTGAGGTTTTTGGCCACAAATAAACAAAAAAAAATATATGACTTTTTTTCGTCCGAGGCTTGGTTCTATGCGTTACAAACTTTTGGGTTGGATTAAACTTATAATACTCTATATGATTTCATCTAGAGTATTAAAAGTAAATGTCAGAGATTGTTCTTTCGGGTCATAATAAAGATTTTACCATCCAATTCGATTTTATGTGTTTCATTTAAAATTTAAAAAAAAATGTTCTAAATGAATCACCCATTAATATGGAGATAACCTAAATGGCCAGTAACACCTGTGCGTCTCAGGGAGTAGGCAAAAAGTATGACATAGTTGGACTCGCAGCATAGCTTGGAGAGCTGCAACATCTCATAGTTAGCTGAAAACTCCCACCCTTTTCTACCGGGGTGTAATAAATAAGTAGTACTGGCCCTCCAAGTCGGGGGTTGGGCGAGGCGCCGACAACGCATCACCGGAAAAAAGACCACTGTCCAGAAACCTGATCAGGAGGACAGGCCCCGACTTGGGCTGTCGCTCCATTCATGATAAAGAGGTTATAAAAGGGTTGAACACGTTTTCACGAATTCCGTCATATCTTTTGGAAGTGATAGTAAATTGAATTAGTTTTTACTTTCTCCTGCTGTCTTCAAATTTATCTATTAACTCCTTTCAGGACTTTTGGATATTCAACCCCCAAGTGGGTGTAAGGAGATTGCTTATGTTTTCGCAGATTCTTACATATTGCTTAGATTAGATGATATATCGAATTAATTTTTACTTCCTAAGGTTTCCTATATATACGCCACAAAGTCAATTTCGGTATTTTTAGTTATTCAATCCTAAGGGGTATAAGGGGGGTTATATGCTTTTCAAAGCTTCGACATATTTCTTAGGTTTGATGAGATATTAGATCGCTTTTCATTTCCACAGACTTTTTTTTATATAATCGCCTATAAACCCATTTATCAATTTTTGGACATTCAACCCCCAAGGGTTTGCATATGTTTTCACAATTTTTGCCATCCCTTAGTTCTGATGAGATATAAAAAAGGTTATTACGGCATTTAATGCAATGACCTAAAAACCAATTTCACAATTTTTCGAATTTGAAGAATAAAGGGGGTGTAAAGGGTTTGCTTACGTTTTCACAAATTTTTCAAAATCCCTCGTGACAGATATCCAATTTTTTTCTTTTCCACCCCCTCCCACCGTCACTCCCTACACCTACACCCTCGACTAGAGGTCTACTGATTCTAACTCCTGTAAAATTTTCAAGATCATATCTGATACGATTCTTGAGACATAAAAATTAAATTTTTTGAAAAATTAACTATCTCCCCACTTCCGCGCTTCACCTCCCCTCTCAATAATTTTATATTCAGTAGACTCCACTGGTGATTCTAAATACAGAAAAGAAAGTTTATCTTCCCGGCACAATTGAGTCGGAACATATTGTAATTTAAAGTTTTTCACCCCCACCCCCATACCTCACCACCTTTATAAAAATTGATAACCCTTTTCTAATCTCCTAGTATCTCTTAAGGCAACTACAAAGTTTCAGCCATCTGACATCAATCGTTCAGGAGATATGGATTTTAGAATGTTTCAATCCAAGCATTCAAGCGTTTTGTACGCATTATTTTTCCCCGCACTCCCACACCCCTTAATCTTTATCGACCATGTTTTTGCAAATGGGTCCACTATCCAGTGGCGGTTATATTGCTTTTCCAAGAGGGGGGCCACTGACGTTCAGTAGGTACTGTAGAGAGACTAGGTGTGGTGGTTAGACGCTAGTACAGTAAGGATGGAAATTATACAAATGTTATCGTCGCAGCGGTTCTTACTGCTTGAGAATATCAACTTCTCATTTTCGCATCTAATAACTAATTTACATCGCCAGATTTAGGTAACTAGATTTCAGAATCTCGACAAGCTCTGAAGATATTCCTTTGATATTTTTTTTATTTATCAGCTGACTGCCAAAAATTTGAATCTGTATTGTATTTTTGTAAGTCTTTAAGCAATGGAAAATTTAATAGAATAAGCAGGAACTAAGAAATAAAATTATTTGATTCCAAGGCTTGGTGAACAAAATTTCAAGGTTGTTCGCTTTCAGTAGAATTCGATCTCATTTTCGACAAAATTCAGAAGTCCAAAAATACTTTAAAATCTCACAAATGTATGAGAAATCTAGAATATTTTGATAGTTTTATCAAAATCTCGTAATTTTGTCAATTCTGTTCTATATTTAATCAATGTAAGCCAGTAGTTCTTAAGACCACTGGAAAAGTAGTATATTCAATTTTTAATAGTTTAACTTTCATACATATTTGATGACACCGAAGATTTAGCATTGAAATCCGCAGTCTGTGTCGTAAAATCCAAAGACTTCAGGCCGACTACGAAGAAATGATCACCCCAGTTTTTAAGTTATCCTACAATACTTAAAATCCACAATGTAATTTATTGTATATTTACATACAAATTCACTTAGTCTCCTTATTGAGTTTAGATGACTGCCACCATACCCTTACCTACCCTACTCTCCTTATTCAAAACTTAAAAAAAGCCCGAAAATTCTCTAATACTATTTTAAATTATAATAACTTCAGAAAAAATCTCGAAAAATCTGTAATACTATTTTCAATTATAACAACTTCACGAGCAGTCTCTTATAGATTTACATCGCAAGATTTTGGCGAGTAGATTTTGAAAACTCAAAAAGCGTGTACAACGCTCTGAAACATTTGTTTGACTATGACTATTATGTTAAATTTTTTAACTTACTTTGTAAAAATTTACTTTTTAAAGCTTGCATTACTATCAAGTAATTTCAAATATTTTAATATTTTGTACAGGTAATTTTGATGAATGAAAGACAATTTCAGAACTGTACACTATGGTGGCTATTATTTGTATGGTGAATCTGTTTCCAAAGATTTCTTTCGCGATTCCTCCCCCTGTAATGGTCCTAATTAGTGTAGATTAGATTAGATTGGAAATAGGGGTTGGTATGATTAACCTCTGTCACTGCAGCCACAGTTGGGCTTATTGTGACGTCCCCCCGGTTTGACTATGATTCCTCTTCGATCCCTGCGCTTTCAATGAAGCCTAGTATTTTGCGAAGAGGAATGGTCAGGAATTCCGATGGCTCCATGAAACCCTGACCGAAGGGACGAAGCCTTTTGCGAGTGAAACCCTCACATTCATGCTCTGGTGTTTCGTCTTCGTCATTGCATATTCTGCAAATTTTAGTCTCAGAGAGACCAATCCTATGATGCTTCCTCATGTGACAATGTCCAGTTAGAGCTCCCACTAGGGTTCGGGTCTGCTTAATTTTAGTAATTAGTGTAAAAACTATATGTTTTAAATTTTTTATCCCGATCAGATAAGGTAGTTAAAAAAAATAAAAATTATTTGGAAAAAAAAAAAAATTGTCCTACCCTCCTGTGCAGGTTGCTTTGATTAGCTTTTAAACTACGCTTTTTACACGATTAGATTTCAAATTCATTAAAAATTTGGAATTTAATAGAATCTTACCGAAATCTTGAGATTTCGCCAAATCGAGTTTTAAATCTTTGGATGTTTATCAGAATTCAAAAAAATTAATATGTGGAGTAGTAGTAGTTACTGAAAATACTCTTAATTATCTCATAGCTAAGTTATAACACAAGCTAAGTTATAACACAAGATTTCAAACTAGCTTTGCAGAAATCTAGTGATTTCGACAAAACTATTAAGATATAGTAGACTGGATTACCTATACATATGAATAAATTTGAAATTTACTCCGGGACTAGTTTTTGTGAAAATAAAGGTGCTACCTGTGCCAAATCAATGCTGCCGTTCCAATAAGATCGTATTGAATTTAAAACTTTCAGCATTTATTCGTACTCTATCCAAATCAGATTTACTTACATAGTGGAATACGAGTATATCTACATTAAGAAGTGTATCTAATAGTCTAATATAATTTTTCTTTTAAATAGATGAGATAACATAAATCAACGTTGGTTGACAAATTTTTTAGGGGGGGCCATGGCCCACCCTCTATGACCGCCACTGCTACTATCATAGTTCTGCATAAGTTCCAACATTCAGCCTCCTAGCATAAGGAGTTCCTGAGATCTGGAAACCAAAATTTTTCATATAAAACGCTACTGCTGTGTGGAAATATTTTCGACAAATTGAATTTACTGCTGTCATTGTCAGATGAGTCGCAGGTCACCAATTGTGAACGTGTTAAAATAGTGAAAATTTTGCTGAATTGGGAAGGATCTTTAATTGTGAAAAATTAATCCAACTTTGATCCTATTATGACTCTGGATCATCCTCTTTGTTGTGGTTTTTAGTGTAAAACGAATGATTTTAATCTTGATCCAGTTGAAAAAAACGCACCTAATTATAACAATAAAGGCTTATTTATTGGTCTAATTGAATCAAATTCTTTTGAGATATTTGCTTTGCTTGTGTTCTAAAAATCTAAAATAATATCTACCCACTGTCCTTGCTTTTAACGTAGCAAACTGAATTTCTTCCGTGAAGTACGTATTTATTGAAATCCCTAAGACAAACCGCAATTTAAATCAAGCAACTTTATTCACAAAGTCTCGTGCAAAGTAATTACTTCTGCGCTTGGGGCCGATTCATCTTTTGATGTGGAACGAGTAGACAAAATCTTTCGCGTTTCATACTTCTTACTTTGCTGTTAGCTTTATCCTTTCTATTAAAAATGGCACTATATGCATGGAAAAGCATTTTAAAAAAGGAACATTAAGGCTTATGGCAATCTATAGATAGAAGGTATCAAACGAAGCACTTACACGTCGTATAAAAGTGCTCAGGTTCATTTCTGCCTCATGGTCATATAAAATTTGAATGGAGAAGCGCATATCATTCGCTAAGGATTTTCATATTCAACATTACGAAGGATAAAACTTGTGCTATTGGGCACGTTCTATAGGTACTTGTTTGACGCTTTGCATAGCGTCCGGACATTGTAGATTTCCATTTTCATCATCGTTGGTGAACTGGGCGCATACATAACTGAAAGCAACAGAAAACACCCCATGGCCACTTTAAAATGACCAGAAAGGAAAGTATTCCCGGAATGACAGAATAATGAAATAGCCAAGCTACTCTGCAGGAGTATTTGGGGCTAGTTCGCATTGGCATTGTTCGAGAATAGTCTGGAAAAGTTCATGGCTTTTCTCCAGGATTTCCGAGACATTATGGAGCTTGAAAGGATTTTTGGCTATAGGTGATCCGCATTACTCTCCACGAAACACCGATAAGCTGTTGGAATTTGCTATGCAGTCCTCTTAGGTAAAAGGATAATTTTCAGATTACAGTACGAACAAATAGAAAACAAATTTTTGTTTCAAAACTGGATACAACAACGCCCTTAGAATAATCTCAACATGATAAATGGTCCTGCAGGTTTTGAACTTTCTAATGGCGCTTGCGAATTAGTTATGACTAATTGGAAGTTTTTTGTGTAGCCGCCTATTATCTTCCAGCCGTCTTAAGGGGCACATAGACGGGCATGCATGCGTATCATTTATGCATGTCGCGATACGTGTTGGATGCCCACAAAAATCAAAATTTTTTGTTTTCCATCATGCCGCATGATGGCAGACCCACGCATACAAGTTTCAGATCCATACACTCATGGAAGAATGACACGCATGCATGCTCGTCACCCCATCATGCACGTAGTTGTTTCCTAGTAAATCCCAAAAAAACCTCCGTCTGTCCGCCTTAGAGGTTGTACGCTGTCCGCCGTACGCAAAAGTTTTTGAAGGTACGTAGCTCACAAACGTATTGAGTATATTGAGTTAATTTTTTTTGGCGGATAGACTGGGTGGACACCTATTAGCTATATCTTTCCGGGCATGGGGGTGTGAGGGGGAGATGGGTGGTGCGTTTTTGACGAGATCTCAGAAACCGCTTATGCAAGGAGACTGAGACTTGGAACTAATGTAGAGCTAGGTTAAATGGGTGCACTTCCAAAAGTATGTTTGATAGGGGTTGAGGGGTGTGGGAGTTGGGGGATGGAAACAATTCGTCCGAAACGCTCGGAAGTTGGGATCGGAAGATTCTAAAATCTACGTATATCTTCTGAATTGTAGATGGCAGAAGGTTAAAACTTTGTGGTTGTTTTAAAGGATACTAGGAGATTAGACAAGTGCTAACGTTTTTATGGGTGGAAATGAGATGTATGGTCGGGGTGAGGGGGGTAAAACACTTTGAATTACAATATTTTCCGAACCAATTGTACCAGGAAGATAAAATTTGATTCTGTATCTAGGATTATAAGAGGAGTCTGTTATATGTGGCGAGATCGGGATCAGCATCGAATGGTAGGGTTGAGGAGGATGTTTGTCCACCGATATGCGACATTAAAGCGTAAATTGGTGAGCGTTCTAAAAAGGCCGCCAACTTTAGGTGGGAAGGGGTGGCAAGATGCAGGATTTCTAGAGCCCTGTGGCCGAGCGGGATAGTCAAAAAACTAGGAATATATTAACTTGGGATAGAGGAAAACGTGAAAATAGAAAATTTCAAGGTAGCAAATTTTTTTTTAAATTTTAGATAGATCACAATAGGTACTTTATTATTAAAAAATAATAAAGTGAAATTAGTTTAGTTCGTTCTATACGGCTAGACAAAATTGAAAGTCGTAGGGTAGATAATATATTGTCAGGTTTAAAAGCTATGTGAAAAACTTTGGATTACAATATCTCCCAAACCAATTACACCAGGAAGATACAATTTTGTTTCTGTATATGGGATCACAAGAGGAGTCTAATGAACGTAATTTTTTGAGGGGGGAGGTGGAGCACGAAAGTGGGGGGATAGCAATTTATCAAAAAATGTCATTTTTATATCTCAGAAACCGTATCACATATGATCGTGAAAATTTTACAGGAGTTGGGATCGGTAGACCTCTAGTAGGGAAAAAAAATTTAGTGGTGATGGTGAAAAGGGGTAGAAACGAAAAAAATTCTGATTTTTATTTCTCGAAAACCGTAATGAGTGGAAAGCTAAAAATTTAGGATTATATAGAGCCACTATAGATACATCATAGAAAAATAAAATTTTTCATAGGGGTAGCAAAGTACGGGGTGAGGGGTAATTTTTTATATCTCAGAAACGGCTTATGCTAGAAAGTTGAAAGTTAGTACGTATATGTAGATGTGCTATTAGAGTAACTAAAGCAACAAAAAAAGTTCAGATTTTTATTGGCGTTCAGAGGTTGAGTTAAAAAATGTCCGTGAATCCACATTTTCACGAATTTCGTTAAAACTTTTAGACATGTCGAACTATCAAAGCAATTTTACTTCTGCGGGCTATTTATATAAGCGCCTACACTGAAAGAAAAAGGGGCTGTAATATAAACAGTTTACGACTGTCAATCAGCTTTTTCGCCAGGTTAACAGAAAAACTGTTGTGACAAGAAACTTTTAATCAGGACAACAGATTTTACAATTAAAGGAACTGTCATCGACAATTGTTTGGACAAACGCGACTTTTAAAAATAAATGTTGAGTCAACATACTAATTTACTAATACTAACTTTTAATATATTTGTGTTGATTTGACAGTTCCTCAGTTGATTTAAGAGTTCTTCGACCATTTTCCGTGATATCAACAGGTCAACTAATAAAACAATAGCTATGGAAGATTGAACTGTCTCAACAACAGTTAAATCGTTCCACGAAACTTTATACTGTTCTACGGTAAAACTGTAACTTCAACAGTAAAACTGTAATTCCAACAGTATTTTCTTTAAGTTAAAAGTCAAATTATTGGTTTCACAGTCGAGTGGATTTGATTCGGTATTGTTTCAATTGATGATGCGTTGTTGCGTTATACGTGCGGCGACAATACCATGAGCAATAACATGGGACATAAAATGGATAGTGAAGTGACTAATGTTGATACGTGCGAAAACGTGAGTGCTACATATGAGAACGTGATCTTCTTAAATGGTGTAGATGACCAGGATTTCATGGATCTCTTGAAAACTTGAGGATTCGAAGCATTTTATATTAAGGTAAGATAAAGAAATATGCCGGTCTGCCAATGTACCATATTAAAAAATTTTGATAATATATGATGAAATTATATTGTGATTTTAGGTTAAAAATTATTAATTTCTCTCTTTTATGGTTTCTTGATATAGTCTTAGGAGCAAATGTAGGAATGGAGGAACTAAGATATTTAAATCTGCATGATTTAGACAAACTATTTCCTGATTTCGAAATGATTGGCTTGAAAGCAAAATTACGAGAAAAATTGAGAGGTTGGAGAAAAGTTGTGGTAAGTACTAATTTCTTAAAAAGTAAAAGAAAATTTAAAGAAAATAGTCGAGAGTAACATCAAAGCATATTAGTGTGGGCAAAACTCTTATAATTCTCATTATGAATTGCAGAATAAAACCTAAAAATGTCAATACTCATAATTGACTCATGGTAGGAACTGTACTATACATTTTTTACAATTGTGAAAATGTTAGGACCTGGTTAAATTAAGAAACAGTCGGTCAACCTAAAGTATCTGTCAACATTTAGAGAGAAACCTTTTTTTTTAAAGTCGTCTTTTTTTTAAAAGCTGAAATTTTTTTTGTTAAGTCTGTGGGTTGGTTTAAGTCTAGATCCCGCACAGGCTGTTATGTATATACTGATAAATAATATTTTGTATTCACATTTGTTTAGTCATTTTTAAATTGCTTTCAGTTTAGCAGCGATGAAGACACGTTGTCAATGAATTCTACTGTAATTAAATGGATCAAAGACAATGAACTTACATCTCTATCGAAAGGTTCCAGTACCGAATGGTATGAAATGGAAAGAATCTCGTCGATGTCTTCCTCTACATCACCTGCTTCTTTTACAAGTATGATAGCATCGAGATTGCGAAGATTTTAAAACAGTCGCCAAAAGGAAAAGATGCTTTACAATATTTTCAGGAAAACCTAAAACCTCTCCATCAACAAAATTTGTCAAATATTTTAGTAGACTTTCTTTCTGATTTAAAAGAAAAGTTGTCACATGATGATCTGCAAGTTATTGCCAAAAAAATTGTTGAATTTTTTTCAGGTGAAGATATTGTAAGTGGATTGTTTTATAAAATTTTAAGTCAAACTATTTATTTTATTGGTATCCAATACTCTTAACTCATATATAAAATTATACTTGTTGCAATTTTTAAGGAAACATACTTCTGTCGTCGGCGTCGTGGGAAAAAATCTTAAGCCTTACGGCAAAGTGTACGATCGATACTTTAATGTCAGAACCAAAAGAAAAAGACCATCAACTCCAAGTTCTTCACATGACATTGAAAACGAGATTATCAGTTCTTTAATAGAAATTGATGAATTCGCTCTTTTTTGTTTGTTTGTTTGTTTGTTTGTTACACAAAGTTTGTTTTATTTATCTATACTACGAATATAATGTTTTATTTATTATGGATATATTTAAGAATTAAAAGCAAAACAAAATTATAATTTAAGTTTGCATATTATATACCTTCTGGCAAATGTTATTATGTTGTACCTATACAAATAAAAAATGAATCCACCTGAAAATTTTCTCTTATTATTGAGGACGAGGGGAGAGATATTGAAATGCGAACAGATAAACCTGTCAGAGCAATTGGTGTAGTACAGTAAGACTGTTGAAAATTAACAAATTATTTGTTAATATAAGTCAGAGGAACTACGAGTATTAACATTTAACGGAAATGGATGTCATTTTGATAGGAAAACTTATTAATTCTCAATAGACCTTACTGTTGATATAACGATGCAACTGTTCAATAATGGAAAGTTCAACTGTTAGGTTAGGTTAGGTATCAGTGGCGGCTTAAAAACCTCGCATAGACCCTCGAGGGTCCATAGCGATACCACATAAAAAGGAGACCCAATGTGCCTAAGGTAGGTGCGCTTGCGTATCGATCTGTGTTGAGAGTTCCTCGTTCAAATCAAAGGTCCCTGTTGCCGTAGCAAAGTTTAGCAGGCTCTGCATGCTGCTACGCGAGACTTGTCCAAGATTTGCGAAAGACGGTGCACCTAGAGCCTTCACCCGTCTCCTAGCCAGAGCCGGGCAGCTGCACAGGAGGTGTTCTAGTGTTTCCCGTTCCGCGGGAAGTTTGCAGTTCATGCAAATATCGTTAGTGATTAGCCCCAATCTGTACGCGTGCGCCCCAATCAGGCAATGGCCGGTAAGAATACCGACTAAAGTTGCGCATTGCGCCCTTGGTAGTGCTAACAAGAGTTTAGTACTTTTCTCGTTGTGAGTGTTCCACATTTGCTTCGTGGTTCTGGAGGTTGGCGTAGCCTGCCACCTGGCCTCGGACCGGCTTACCATCTTCCTCTCTAGGAAGTTGTAAATAACGTTAAGAGGCGGTGGAACCGAGACCGCGGCTTCCTGCCCAAGGTTTGCACCTATTTTAGCAAGACCGTCGGCGAGTTCATTACCTAAGAAACCACTGTGCCCTGGAACCCAGCAGAGCTCCACTTTCCTATTTGAGCACAGTTTCTGTAAAGCGCGTCGACAGTTGAGTACCGCCTTAGATTTGATAGTACAGGATTTCAGAGCCATTAAGGCTGCTTGGCTATCCGTATAGATAAAAACTGCCTTATCCCTTATTCGCGATTTGTGAGCTATCTCCGCCGCCTTCTGAATCGCCAGTACCTCCGCTTGGAAAATACTGCAATTATTCGGCAGTCTGTAGCTAGAGTTTGTTGGAAGATCAAAAGAGTGCACGGCTGCGCCCACTCCGTCTTCCATCTTTGAACCGTCCGTATAGATGTTAATCGACCCCGCAGAGTCACCGGTTCTTGCCTCCCAGTATTCCCTGCTTGGTATGTTTATGGCGTACTTCCTGTCGAACCAGAGCTTAGGATCTGCGTAGTCCGTAGCCTCTGCTGGAGGTAGGCTGAAGTTACTGTGCCCGTATGGACATGTTTTGAGCTGGTTTGACTCTCTGAGTCTTAGGGCGCATTTGCCTACCACATATTTAGCGAACAGGTCAATTGGTGGCAGAGAAAGGAGTACGTTGAGAGAGTCTGAAGAAGTGGTGCGAAGGGCGCCTGTTATCCCCAGACAAGCCTGTCTCTGTACCTTTTCCAACTTTTTCCTGTAAGTTACTTTATCGAGTATTGGCCACCATACTAGCAGACCGTATAATAGGATTGGCCTTACAACAGCCGTGTAGATCCAGTAAGTGATTTTTGGCTCTAGACCCCACCTCCTACCGAACATTCTTTTGCACGCGTAGAAAGCGATGGTTGCTTTAGCCACCCGCTCTTCCGTATTGAGTTTCCATGTCAGCTTGCTGTCCAGGGTTACTCCTAGATATCTGGCATGGCCTTTTAGGGTTAGCTCAGTGTTACCGATCTTAGGCAGCTTAAACTGTTGAGACTTAGTTCTCCTAGTAAAAAGAACCAGTTCTGTTTTTGATGGGTTAACATTGAGTCCTCTGGTTCCCGACCAGTATAGTAGCTTGTTTAGAGCCCGCGTTGTAAGTTCAGACAGCGTGCTTGTGTACCTGCCTGATACCAGTATCACCACGTCATCGGCATAGGCTACACAATCCACCCCCGAGTCGTCAAGTTCCTTCAGTGCCCCATTTAAAGTGAGTATCCACAAAAGTGGTGATAATACCCCTCCTTGTAGAGTACCTTTATTTGTAATTTTGTGGGAACGAGCACTACCCCATTCCGACGATATAGACCTGCTTCTAAGCAGTGTCACGATCCATTTACTTATAGTACTGTGGACGTTTGCAGAGCCCAGAGCCTCAACAATTGCCTCTGTAGTAACATTGTTGAAAGCCCCTTCTATATCCAAAAAAGTTCCCAATGTGAACTCCTTGTACTCTAGCGATCTTTCGATTTTACCCACAACCTTATGCAAAGCCGTGTCCACCGATTTTCCTTTGATGTACGCGTGTTGGGCCTTTGAAAGATGGTTAGGATCTATGGTGTCCCTGATATAACCATCTAGTATCCTTTCCAATGTCTTGAGAGTAAAGGATGTTAGGATGTTAACTGTTACATCAACAGTAAAAAGTTATAATTAAGAATAGTTTTGACTGTTGTGCTAACAGCCCAATTGGTTGCATCGAAAAATTTGTTTCCGGTGAATTAAACAGTGCTTCTGTTTTTTTGATAGGTTAAGCTGTTAAATAATAAATAATAGTGGTGTGACCATTAAATTAACAAATCTAACTATTGGACCAAAATTGACAGAAATATTTGTTGATTTGCTATATGATTCTATTATTATAAAGGTATTTTTTCTCTCAGTGTAGTAACGTTCTTAATATTTTTTTGACATCCAATCCCTAAGGGGGTGTAAAGTGGTTGTGTACATATTCACGAATTCTTATATATTCCTAAGGTATATTGAGATTTGGAATTCACTTTTACTTCTATAAGCTTTAAACGTAGTCGGGGAAAAACCCGATTTAAGTATTTTTATCCATTAAACCCCCTGGGGGTATTGTTCAAGATTTCACTGATTCCGAAAATCTCTTAGGTTTAATGTGATCGAATTCGCTTTTACTACATACTATGAATTATTCTATTGATAAAAAAAATACGTAAATAAATAAAAAAAATCTGCCAACAGTCTGGGCGCAACTTTATTATTTTATGGGATGAAGTCCGAAACGTGTTTAATGATGAGATGCGGTGTAGGTTACTATGAGACTGACAACCTAAGAAATAACCAGGAGGCTATTTGGAACGTTATTTTTTAGGTTGTCAGTTGCTAGTCCTACATATTTTATCTTTTATTACTAGTGTAGTAGTAGAACATCGCAGCAAATCATTTGCGATGTTAAGTTCGAAAATATGCATGATCGAAAAACACAAAGTGATATCGTCAGCCGTCGACCGGACTACTACTGTATTATTTATTATATTATATAACTTACATTTTTGAACTTGAATTGCTTTATTTAATAAATATATCTACTACACTTGTATGAGATCTTTTAGAATATAATTCATTTAATCTGTTCATTATTCATGTAATTAATTTCATTTATTAATTGGTCGACATCTGTGCAAAAAGTAACATGTCAATTATTCGATTATTTTGTGCAGCTGGTATAAGACTATTTTACAACATTTCACAATAAATTAGCACAATAAATCACTTCTTTTGTCATTACCACGTTTGTGAACTGAAGCAATTCGGGAAATTTCACTGCGTCTCAAATTACGAAACGCATTTCATTATCGTGTTTTTCCAACAGCAAAAAATTTGACACGAGCGCTTACCAGTTGCATAACTACCCCTTACTTTTGGTAAGTTCTTACTCCAGTTGAACTTGTCTTCGAAGAAAACATCAGCAACATGCAGAAATACTGGCTCAAAGTCCAATTGGGTAGAATTACGGAAGGGAACCGGCAATTTTTTTTCCGACTCTTCACATATTTGCACTAAAACACTTCAAAAACGCAAATTTGATAGCAATGTTCAGTAGTACAAAAACAGGCGATTTTTGTGAGGTTAAATTACAATTTTTAGTACAGAAACGACCGAATTAGACGTATCTGCCAAACCCTAGGTAGAAAGTGCTGTGTATCTAGTGACCCTAATCAAGAGCTAACGAATTTGGGGTTAAACCCTACAAATGTTGTACATTTAGCGTGTCTATCCTCACTCAAGATAATGGCTGTCCATGTCAATGTCCTTCATAGCGGCACTATTAAGGGGGTAGACGGCGAGTTATTAATCGAACCTGGACAATTTTTGTCCTTTCTTTCATATTTCCTATGAAATCAAATCGTAACCTTTCCAAAGCAACGAAAAAACATCTTTACGGCACAATTTCTAATGAAACCCATTGTGAAAAATGTCTGCATTTATCCGTCAGGGGTAGTGATTTATTACAGAGCTCTCAGCAACCGGACATAAGAATAATAGATTTTTTCCAAACAAATTCCAGAAGCAAAAATCAACCAACGAAAACTCAGTTTCCGGTTAATTATACGTTTCAAGAATAAGAAATGAATTTTGTGTGGCAATTTTTATGTTCTCTCTGTGCTCCGTACTCGAACGCACAAACACTGGCGCATTCACTCAAATGAGTGGCGTGCAAATATTTTCCCTTTTTCCGAGCGCAAGTTCCCGAGCACTTACCCACTTCAACTTTTGTGAAAACTGTGCAAAGAAAAATGCAACGCTGACGGAAATACTCAAAAGAAATGTTAAATCAAACGAATGTTGGTATGGATGTGTGTATGTAATTTAAAGATGGCGGGCGGATGAACAAAACTACAAAAACTCACTCTTTTTCCAGAAAGAAAAACTTTCTAAAAGTAGGTAAGAAAAATTGTTGTTTGCCCTTTTTATTGTAACGCTGCAGGCAATCACGTTTTGATAGTGTGCTGTGCAACGATCCTTGTTAGCAGGAGTAAGTATGCGTTCGAAGGAAAGAATCCTAATAAATTAAGAGATAAAATTTCTTTAAAGTTTCCACTCGGCGAAGGACCAAGCTATTATTGCAAGGAAGCACATGTGTATAAGTTTGTGCAGCATATTGAGGGAGGTTCGGTACTGAGCTGCCATTACCCGGAAGCCTTACATGAAATGAAGGAGCAACCTACTTGCATAATGGATTGCATAAGGGACCAAAGTTCTGAGGAATACTTTCAGTTGAAGAACAAGGTAAGTGTAGAATATATAGGACAGTGTCAATTAGTGTCACTTGCACTATTTCTTAAATAATTATATTACGTGCTTGGCGAATAGGTACGTATGTTGCACGTAACCTGTTGAACTGGATTAAAACAAACACTGTATTGCGCTCTAGTCAGTTCGTTAGCTCATTCGTGCTTATATGTACGTACTTATCCAAATGTTGAAAACTTGCTCTAGGACATGTGTGGAAAAACATAGAAATTGTTAATATGAGAGCATGGTTAAATGAAAAAGTGGTTAAAACAAAATAAAACCTATTGACCCTCAAAGTTTCAAGCCAGTTTTAGATAGCTTTCGTTATTATTATATTCTCAGCTTTGATAAAATAAAACCAAATAATAATTGTGGGAAGTTGCAGGATATTCATCATAAAAAAAGTCAGGGCCCACTAAAATATACGAATATTGCAACGCAGAGATTTAAAGTTTGAATCCTAATCACTTAATGGTATTACGATGTAGGAATCGACAAATGGGTCAAGGGTTCTTAACGACCGTTTGGTGTTAAAAACACAAAAATATCGAGTCGATTGTTAGTGAAATGATGGTATATCCTACACGGTTAAAATTTTTTGGATAAATTTAATAAAAACAAGCCAATCGTATGATACTCTAGATGAAATACTGAACTCCGATTTATATTGTAGTTGGGGATAAAGCAGAATTACGTGTGTGAATGTTTTATGTATTTTATTAAGGACTCCCATTTGATTGCTACTCAAACCTAAAAGACAATATTCAGTGTTTCATTTCATATCTTGAACTGGGTGAGTCACCGAAAAAAATTTTCTTTTTTGAAGGACTTTCACATGGAAGGTGCAGCAAGGACTCATTCCATTTCTTACATATTTATCTTTTTCCTTGGAAACTTTCAAAAAGTAATGAGTACAAAATTACAAATTCGTAGCTTGAAGCGTTTAAAAGTTATCGGAAAATATTGTTGAAAACGTGTCTTAAGGATTTTTTGTATTTTTCTGGAAGATACCAGAAGGAGTAAAAGGATTTCTCTGACTAGTAAACTCAAACTTTGTTTTCAATCAAAACTAATTTGTACAAAATTCCGAATTCATAGCTAAAGGATTACTTGAGTTATAGTGAGTTTCGTAAATTAAGTGAATACATTTAGACAGGATATTTGTATGGCAGCTACACGAAGGACTAACAGGATTTTCTTCATAATCATATATTTAACTCCAACTATTGAAAAAATAATACATACAAAATTTCAATGTCGTAATTTAAACCCTTCTGAAGTTATCGACCAATATTCTTGAACACGTGTTTTAAGGACATTTTCTATGACAACTACCCGAAGAAGTAGGATGATTTTGCCCGTTAACGAACTTAGCCTTACAAATTCAACCAAACATCCAGATTCAAAATTTCAAGATCCTAGGTGAAGGCGTTCTTGAGTTATCGTGTTCACGGACAGACGGAAAGACCGACGGACGGACGGACGTCAAGCGGATTTGAGGTTTTTGGCCACAAATAAACAAAAAGTAATATGTAACTTTTTTTCGTTTGAGGCTTGGTTCTATGCGTTACAAACTTTTGGGCTGGATTAAACTTATAATACTCTACACCTCTCTTCACCTTCAGTTATCTTCACGAATCTTTTAATAGCGTTATCTATCTACGCTGGAAAAATATGTATCGAAAGAAGTGTGTGAAAAAGTATCCCCTGGACCGACCCGGAAGAGTTATAAAAATAACCGTAAGGGCTTTACTGAAGTTTTTCTGAATCGGAAGATAAAATAACTTCTGAAATCTTATCCGGTAATGAGAAAAGAAACGAAGACAATACCAGATATATAACCAACGGCGATACAATTGGTGGTGAAATGGTATTTTGACTGCAATATAAATTTTTCTGAACTCATATTATCTAATTTTCTGCATTACAGGTTTTTCAGAATGTTCCTTCAAATCAATTCGAGCAAAAGTTAGCTGCATGAGCTATTCATAGGCATTGCATACTTCTTCAGAGAGTGCTTTAAAAACATAAGAAAGTATGTTGAGATACGATATATTTGTCTAGAAGTACAGGTGGAGCCCCATATCCTTAAGTGGGAATTTTGGTTGTTTAACTTATTCCTTTACAAGTTATGTTTTCGATATTGCTATATTTTTGACTTAGAAAATCCAATTTCTTTTAACAATGGTTATGTAAAACATATGAAGTTAAAATAAAATGCGTTAAATCTGATGCTGCTGCCCTAGTTTCAATAAAATATTATAGGTCACATTAAAGATATCCAGCCTGCACAAAGTGCGATAGTAAAGGATGCTATTCTTCTGTTAGTAATTCAGTTGTTTATGCACATATCGGTGCTCGTTTCGTAGTGGTGCAAATTTCCGTCAGAGATTATCTAATTCTGAAGCCGGATGACCATTATACATCTGTAGAGCACATAATTCTTCAAAAATTGCCAATCGATATCTTAAAAGATTTTCCACTTGATAAGATACATGATGTTGATGGAAGCGTCCTTAAAAGAATAATTATTCTTTTGTCTACAAAAGTAAACAGAAAAAAATTATCATCACGAAAGTTGCGATTAGAAAATTGTAAGGCGTTTATGCCGCGCTTAGAATATCAGCAAGTGTGAAATAGGTATTGGAGAATAAAAGCTACTGAATACAGGTAATCACAGTAAATATATTATTAAGAAATAATAATAATGAAATTCATCTTGCTTTCGAAAGAATCTTTCAACTGTTAAGAACCGTAACTGGCCTTTATGCAACTGTATAAGAAAGATGTGATACGTGAATTGTCGTTATTTAGCGTTAAGTGACGATGGACACTGATATGAATCGGTAACGCATAATTCTTGAACTTAAAGTGGCGAGACATTTCTTTATAAAGGTTTTTCGCAGCATTCGATAAACATCTTTACCGAAAATCGCGATCGAATGCTTTATGTTCCGTTAAGGCAGGCGTCCACTAGAGGCGGGCCGCATTGCAACGGTGCGGCGAGCAATTTTTTTTCTACGTACTTCGTTCCGTTGCGAGTGTCGTTCAGTGGACGCACTTCCATAACAATGTATGGCAGGCGGATTTTTGCGATGCGGCCCGTCCGCCCTAGTGGACGCCTGCCTTTATGCTACTTTGTCCGCCGATACTTTTCGATACAGATTCATAAAGTTATGCAACGAAATTTCTTTATCAGAATAATGATATCGATGAATAACTAAATCGTTGACTAACTATAAAGTTCTGAATTTGTCTATATCGATGGATTAAGCTACTTTGCGCCTGGTTGTACGGGTGGTCAATTTCTCTGGGTATAAAATGGTATTATTCACCTCAGGTTAGCGATTTAATAGGTCGGGTTATCTTAACGGCTGGTTTTCAATTTTTCCCTTATTTTTCCAGTCAGACGTCAAAAATTTCATTAATTATTTACAGAATGTGACATTTTCCTTTTTTTGTGAATATTTAAATTTATATTTTCAGGAAAAATAAGAATTTTTAGCTGTAATTTCTTCATGGTTGCGGATCTGGAAGCAGTACAAACGATGTGTGTGATGCAGAGTTCACACTTTCAACGAGAACCATCCCATTTGATTCCGATAGTTTTTTGAGTGTGTGCCACCGGGTGATTGTATTTTATAGTGCGTACAACAGTCTATTAAAGACTTGTATCTCTCAAACCCTTTATCATCAATGGCGCGACAGCCCAAATTGGGCCCTGGCCTCCTGAACTCGTCGCCACCAATCGTCTCGATCCATAGACCGCGTCATCCAGCTGCTAACTTCTAAGATGGCTTTGCTGTCTTCATCAACCGAGTCATGTCATCATTTGTGTGGTTTGCCTACTGACACTGTTACCACTCGCTTTGCCTTTAAGAGCATGTTTGGGGATTCTTCAATCTTCCATTCGCTCTAGATGGCCAGCCCACAGCAGTTTACGTAGCTTGATGAACGTTCAAGCTTCTGGCTCTTCGTAGAGTTGATACAATTCATAGTTGTATCTTATTCGCCAGTCCGTTACTTCCTTCACAGGTCCCAAAATTCTTCTGAGGAAACTTCTTTCGAATGAGTTAACTGCTTTTCGGAAGCCCTTGGAGCTATTAAATTTAAAATTTATTTGTTGGGTAGATTGAGTGGACTCTTTCAAGTGGTGACTTTTTGGTGGGTGGGAGTGTGAGGGTGAGAGGTTTGAGGCGTTTTAGACGAACAATTTTGGTACTTACATTTCACGAATTTCAGAAATTTGGAACTTACATAGATCAATGATATTGTATTCATTTGGAATAAACTTTTTATATGATTGAAGGGTTTTGGGAGTTCAGGAGAAAACAATGCGACCGAAACGCTCGAAAGCTGAGATCGAAACATTCCAAAATCCATATCTCCTAAACGGTTAATGTCACAAATTTGAAACATATTGGTTGCTTGTGGACTAGATACTTAGTGAATAGATTGAAAATACATTTTTAATAGTGGTCAGTGGCGTGGGTGGGTGGAGATGAGATGTGAAAATTGGCTTATGTTTAAAGATGGATGGAGTAGTTTGCTGAATATAACTTGTTTAGGGTAATGGTGGATCATGGAAGGGATGAGAATTTTTATAAACAATCACATCTCATATCTCAAAAACTTTATAAGATAGAATCTTCGAATTCATACGAGAGGTAGGCCTGATACACTTCTAGCTCAAAACTGGAGAAAGTGGGTGTAAGGGGTGATAATATTCCATTGGCTTTGTAAATTGGAATCAGCAGAAACAGTCGTTGTCATCCCATATGTCGATGTATTATAGATTCGTTGTGCTATTTTGTATTGGCGACGCTCCATTCGTCTTCTTCGTCAGAATCACTTCAATTATCCCAAAGATGAGATCTTGCCATAAATACAATCGTGAATAATACAAAATTTGTCAAATCGCCGGTTAAATCCCTGGGTATCGTAGTAAACAGGAACTTTTCCTCCGGTTAAATTTTTCCCTGGGTAACTTTAATCACTGATTACAAAACCAGCGAATCACCGGTTAACGATAACCGGATGTGAATAATACCAAATCTCTGGGGGAACTGGAATTAACCAGAGGTTATAAATAACCCGAAATTAATAATACGGCCCTACACTCCGCGACAAAACTTTAAGAAAGGGTTCAGTTTTTGGCATAGTTTTCAAATAAAATATTTTTTATTTAATTTACGTGATTCATATTTATTAGAAATATGTCTTAACTACATTTGACAAATAAAAATGGAATAAAATTAATTCTTAATGCTTTAAAGAAATATAAACTTTAAATTGTCAGTATTTCGGTGCGACAAAACTATAAGACACAATGAATAAATTATCAAGAAAATAGTTCAAAATAGCAAACTTAATGAAATTTTCATTCTTTAATAATTAGTTGAAGCTCCGTTATTTTTTATAACTTCCCTCGTTCTTTTTGGCAAGGATTTAAATAATTTTTTGATCGTTTTTTGGCTTAAGAGCCTCCATTGGTCCAAAATGCACGATTTTAAGTCTTCTATTGACTGAAATTGACGGCCTTCTGAATAAACTGCACGTGCTAAGATCCCCCAACAATTTTCGATTATATTTAGGTCGGGGGATCTTGCTGGCCAAGGAAGAGTTTGTATTCCATTGGCCTCAAAGTAGTTTTTTACAGTACGGGCCGTGTGAACTGATGCATTGTCCTGTTGAAAAATAAAGTTTTCTGGCGCAATTTGCATTCCAAATTGAGCTAACTGTTCACTAATTACGTTCACGTACGATTCGGTATTGATTTTACCTGGAACAAATACTAAATCGCTCTTTCCATTATATCCTATAGATGCCCAGACCATAACACCGCCACCTCCCATCTAGCTTTTCTGCAAAAAATGTTTGGGTAGGTCGTGAAAATAATAGTTCAAGCCATCAGGCCCATCTAAATTAAAACGCTTTTCATCAGAAAAAATAACTTTTCGCCAGGGTTTTTTCCAGTGAAGTCGTTGTTCCGCAAAATCCAATCGCGCTTTTTTATGGGCAGCAGTCAAAGTGGGCTTTTTGACTAATTTTCGTCGTTGTAAGGGGGGGGGCTTCTTTTATAATCCTTTGAACATTTCGGATATTCGTTGTTACTCCTGCTTTTGCGCCGATTTGACGCGCTGTTGAAGAAGAATTTGACGCCTCCTTTAAAATACGCCGGTTTTCTCGAACTGTTGTTGGCCTCCAGGATTCTTTTTAGTATAATTTTCTTTATTTTTTAAATAATTGCTAACAGCGCAGCGACTTCTATTCAATAATTTAGGAATTTTACTAATTGATTCATTTTTCTTCTTTAATTTATTAATAATGTCTATTTCACTGCTATTTAACTTTTTTCCTCTCGGCATGTTCACAACTCAATACAAATAACTTCAAATATCTATCAAAAACAAAACTCTCAATCACACAAAGTATTATCCGCGTCGAACACATCGAAATAACTGCAGAATTACACATTTACTTCTGCCTGTCTTATAGTTTTGTCGCACCGAAATACTGATAATTTAAAGTTTATATTTCTTTAAAGCATTAAAAATTAATTTTATTCCATTTTTATTTGTCAAATGTAGTTAAGACATATTTCTAATAAATATGAATCATGAAAATTAAATAAAAAATATTTTATTTGAAAACTATGCAAAAAATTGAACCCTGTCTTAAAGTTTTGTCGCGGAGTGTATATGATTTCATCTAGAGTATAAAAAGTATGTATAGGGTGTTTTTTTAGGTGCATGAGAACTTAAAATTATAATACAAGACAGAAATATTGTTGGAATGAAATTTTTTTATTATATTCTGGTAGATAATTTTATGGCATTTATTTTTTAAATATGATTTCCGTCATATGTCCGCCGCGGCTACGAGTTACATGGTCCATTCGATCAGTCCAATTTTTGACTACTTTTTCCAATAAATCTGGCCGTATGGCGTCAATAGTGGCTTGAATATTGGCTTCCAATGCTTCAAGAGTTGCTGGTTTGTCGGTATACACGCATGACTTAATATAGCCCCATAAAAAGTAATCCAGAGGCGTTAAATCGCACGAACGAGGGGGCCAGTTAACAGAACCACTTCTAGAAATCAAGTTGTCACCAAATTGATTTTACAATAAATCGATTGTTAAGCGCGCTGTATGGCATATATTAAAAATAACTGGCATATATTAAAAATAACTGTATAAATGGTCTTGATAAATTTAAATAGATTGAAAATTTGATACAAAATCGGAAAATTTCTAACGGTGTAGGATTAACCATGAAGTTCGAGGGTGGGGTGAAAAGTTTCTGGCCTGCCCCAGAAATGGCGCTAGCAGGTCTAATTTTTGACTTGCATTCTATAGTACTGCCCGTGATCTACTTCTAAATAACTTTCAGGTCAATTGCTCTCTTAGTATATGTTTGACAGCCTATTGAAGAAGACGTCTTGGTTGCTTACATGAAATGATGGAAAAATTCGAGAAGCGTACGGTCAACAATTACTTTCGTGTGGTCTTTTGTTCCTGTCTCTAAGCCACCACCTCATCCATATCTATTCCCTTAAGAAAGGAGATGATTTTACTCTCGGGAGTCTTCGAAAGGTCCTCATAGGTGAGAGTAAATCCACCGATAATCTGTCTTCTAGATCTGGCTACTGAGACACAATCACAAAGAATGTGTGTAGTGGTTTCAGATATAGTTTCACAGAATCGACATGCATAGTGATACTCTGTCGATGACTTTAAGGTGACAATTGAGGAAATAGTGTCCTGTGAAATATTTTATTGTAACCCTTGCGTTTTACCCATTTAAAGAAAGGAAATGTGACGCTTCCTTAGTGGAGAAAGGCAAAAATTTCGTTGACTATCTAAGTCCTGATAGAGAGTTCCAATGTTCTTCGATCGGCCGATTCGTTATCCGAATACCCTCATTTTCTGGCACCCACATTAGGGTTAGGCTTAAACACAATCATAAGTATGACCTACGAAATGGTGTTCGACGAATGAAAGTGGCATACTTAAAACATAGTGGGAGACTTCATGGAGCCCTGGAGACACCAGAAGTCGATTTTGAAGGACTCGTTGCTAGTACGAGTGACATAGACTAGTACGAGTGACATAGAAAATTGCAAAAAAAAATTTTCAATCGATTGAAAAAAGAGGGAATTAAGCCGTCAGTTCAACTAGGAGACATCAAATACGATTGAAATGTCAAGCGTAACGAAATGCACTTCTTTGAATTTAGAAATGCAGGAGTTCCTACATGAGTGATTCAGACTTTTAGTAATCAAGTATTGATGTGGTTCGCAGATATTTCAAGTAAGAAAATTCAATTCATTTAGTGAAACAGTTACGACGCAATTTATTATTGGTTATTGAAAAGGACTTACGAGTAATAGTAATGCTGTAATGAAACTACCAGGTAACGAGGCAACCGATGAGCGGGTGCAGGCTGAATCTAAAAAAGGTGCTGCATGAAACTTGAAAAAAAACAGTGGATAAAAATCCAACAGTGCTGTTCTATTATATATGGTTTTAACCAAACGACGTGTGAAACATCTAGGCAGGTATGGCTGATCAAACATCCTTGGAGAACTTAGTGACAAGATGTCGTACGGAAACCCGTAACATTAAGGCGGTCATAACTGGCCACAAACTCATGGACTGCTGCACAAACCATGAAGAAGCAAAGATACACTTACTCCATTAGTGTCCCCAAATTGTCATATGTAGGTCCAGAACCATTGTCACCGATATGGGACATAGCTGAAAGTCTCATAAATGAACAAGCAAAATTCATTGCATTTGGAACCATTGAGATGTTATTATATAATATTGATTTTTCTAAGAAAGCTCGATTTGATTCTACTATTCTATCCTATTCTGTACTCGAAATAAAAGTTTGCAATAGACTGCAGTTGCTATTAACTTAGCGAGCTCGGACGTAGTGAACGGGCGTAATCGAACGACGATGAGCAAGGTTTCTTTTGCTTCCTTTTATTGAGAATTGGCTGAAAATATAAGACTTTTCATAGCTGTAAAAGCATTCTGAGGACAATCTAATCACCTTAATTACTGAAAAGTTAATTAAAGTTTTCGTATAGTTAGAGCGATACCAGCAACTGAAAAGTTAGGTGAACACCGGAATTAGGATAACATAAAGCATTTCTTTACTATAGGGTGTCTCAAAGGAAAGTTTATATGTGATTAACTGACTGCGTAACCGCAACAAATCCGGAAGGGGGGGGGGGTAGAGTATGTCACTATAGCCTCGCTTTTATGAAATCAGCGGTTATGGTTATGGAGTGTTTCTCGGGGGCGGACCGTGCGCTATGTATGCGAGAATTTTACCAAAACAATGCACCGGCGACTATAGGGTGGAAAATTCCGCAGTGATTGTGGTTTGCGTAACGTACATAAGGCGCCAAGTGTGCACCTCGTCCGAAAATGGAAAGAAACTGGTTCAAAAACCAAAATTCGGATGACCAAAAACCAAAATCAGGGTGACCGTGACGTGGTGCAGTGGGATCACAACGGACCCATCTAGCGGTCTATGTGTTAGCTATCTCTGTCAATAGCTACCCACCTAACCTAACCTAACCTAACCAAGGTCATCTGGAACGGACGAAAACGTGGAGAGTGTAAATCAGTCTGTTTGTGACGAGCCGAACCTTTCCGAACGTAAATGCACAAGTGCTTTAAAGTAAAGTACAAAACACAACCCGGACCTTGACTGCGACTGCGACTGCGACTGCGACTACGATTTGCCTATCTTTCGGTGTAAGGTTCGACTACGCAGTTGGTGTTGAACAGAACACCGACTGCGACTTCGATTCTATGCAAGCAAGAAGAAGAAGAACGAATGTCAAGTGTTACTTCTGTTTTGTTTAATATTTTTGGAAATGGACGTGGTTCTGGTAGCGCGTATAATTTACATAGTGCTTTTAATTACTTTGGAGTGTTTGCGTTTATTAAAAATGAGGAAGTGAATAGGAATCGGGACAAATTTGGAGAATAAAAACCCAGCAGGCGGAGCGTACTCCCGCAAATTGTCATCAAAATTCTACATGTCCATATGGAAGATAAAGACAGCGCATGTACTAAGCTATCGCGGTTTCCTCTGAAATGTAAACAGAATTCAATGAATTTTGAAGGGGTCATGTAAATATTCCATATATAGTGCAGTAACCGGCGAAATCGTTCCCAAGAAGTCTAACCGATTATACGACTTGCATACGGTTTCGTTTCGACGTATAGTATACGAAACTTTTCCTGCTGGGAAATAATTGAAATCCGAGAATACGATTGGCAGCCCTTTGCGAGCAACCGCAGTTTCAGAATTAGAGTGCAGCACGACTGGGCAGTCATAGGCGAAGTTGTTATTGTGGGCATCGCCATACAATCCTGTGTATTCTAAAGACAGGTACTGCGCCGTAGCAGTCGAGGTCCGTATTCTATTTAGGCCTTAAGCGTTCACTAGAGCCGGGCCGCATTGCATCGGTGTGACGCGGATTTTTGTTTCTGCGTTCACTTGGGAATGATTATGGGTGACCGAAAAATGATACACCCTCAGCTTCACTGCGTCCACTGAGGTGGGACAAACCAGAGCGTAATTCTGCTCGAGCAGAAATCCGCTCTCAAAGCGATTCGCCAGTGAGATCCGAAGCACCCGGATGCGGCCCGCCTTCAGCGAACGCACTTATATAATAATGTATGGCAGGCGGATTTTTGCGATCCGACCCGGCCCGGCTCGCCTAGTGGACACGTACCTTAAATGTGCATAGTTCATCACTACACCACATTCTGCACAAAAAACGTAAACTGGACCATTACAAAATATAATCGGTGTATAAATTAAAGCGACAGGATGCCAGACATAGGCTTCAATTCGTTTACCAGGGTTATGCAACATTCAACAACATCTTATTTCCGGATGAGGCTTATTTTTACCTCAACGGGATTGTGAATGAGTAGAATTGTCGTTACTGGGGTGTAACAAATCCGAAAGCTCTACATTCGCCTAAAGTTACTGTATGGGCTATCGGAATGTCGGCGTGGGAAGAATTGACCCGTACTTTTCTGAAGACGAAAGGGGACGCGTAGTTATAGTGAATTCAGAACGTTATGTGGAGAAGTTAGATGATTTCTTGGTCCCGGAATTTCAAAACTTTCCTGGTAATAGCCAAAGAACATGATTGATTGCAGCAGGAGAAAACCACGTCACTTGACAAAAAACCGAATTGAAAAAATTGTATACAAGAAAAAATGTAACCTTCAATTTTTATGCCACTGGAAGTCTTCGGAACAGCTACACTCGTCCTAATACTTTTTTCGAACACAATAGATTGCTTCCTACGACCATATATCAATGGCAAGGAGAAGAAATCTCCTTAAAATCGGTATTCATAAAATATATGCATCCTATTTGAAATGCCATAACCCTTTACCAGGCGTCATTATAGGAACAGTAGCGAAGTGTCGACAATGTCTTTTTCTCAAAGGCTCCGCATATCCATAAAGTATTTTTCCATCATAAAATCGGTGCGGACATCTGGCACTAATCTTGAAATACCGCTTAATGTTGGCGGTTTAGCATCTATTCATCCATTTTAATACGCATCCCATAAAAGGTCGTACCAACCGGATCTTCGAACTCGTCCTTAATCGTACGTAACTAGTGTATTATAGTCGATAATTTAACGCTAAGCTTCAGGGTTTTTGAGATTTTTAAGGGGCAAATACTTACCGATGATAACGTGGACATAAACACTCGATGACTTTGCTATCGTTGGTACGCACGTATAATTCCCGGTGTCGTTTGGCGAAGCTCGTCTTATCTTTAATCTGGAAACATGAAACGTGATATCGACATTATTCTATCACGTACTCGTACATATGAATGTGTGGAGGTGCTATCCTAGGGCCTGAGGACTTTAAAAGGATACGGGAGAATGGAAAATTGAGTGGAAAAGGTTATTTACCTTGAGGTCAGGCCATCAACCCAATCGTTGTCAACTGTTATCCTGTGCGCTGTGTCGATTTCGTTTTGGTTCGTTGTCATGTCGATAATTTCGTTTCCTAAGAAAGAGGTGAAAAAAATGTAGTTAGTATGGAACAAGGCGAATGAAATATTTAAATAGAACAGGGTATATTATTTTCTACTATTGAAACAGGGGGGTTTGGCTGAAGGAAATGCCGATATATTGTAACCAAATTACCTTTAAGTTGTAAGGACTATGTGTATGAACAATGTTCTGATAATGCACCAATCAGGATATCATAGCAGTCAAAATGTCAAACATATTGGAAGTAAAAGGGCAAGACAGTACAGGACTTCGGTCAGCCTTCCACACGAATAAGTCTTCCAGCCCGAGGACGGACCTTGGAGTCTGAGTGGGTTTCAAAGGTATTCAGATAGCATTAGTTTGGAGCAAGTTGGAAGTGGGAATAACAAATTTAACTTAAGAGGTGAGTAGTCACTGCAGTTTTCTATATCCTGTTATCTTATCATTAACAACTGAGACAATAAGCCAAAGTTTCGCAAGGTGAGTCTAACAGAAGTGCTTGATATGGCCTTATCATCTTTTAGGTTTGTGAAGTCTACACCCCACGAAATAATGATAGGACCAAGACAAAAATCATTACTGTGTCAACGTAATATAAGAAAAAATTTTTTTTTTAAATAAATGTAGTTTATTACTGCTATATATTTCATGTGGTAAAAAGGAACATTGCCTCAATACTCAGTACTTCATTTAATGACTGTAAAAAAAATTCTGCCAAGCGAAATAATTATAGGACCATTGATATTGTTAACGACTTTTGGTATATAAAATTCGTCCTTGAGTAGTTTTAGTAGTTTGTACTAGCACCTCGGTTAATTATAACGTGTTGAAGGCGACGTGGCATGGAAATTATAACTGTTTGGACAGTATCCTGACTAATGTTCTTCCATTCAGTGTTGACAGCTGCCCGTAGCTCTCGGACGGAGTCGTATTGACGACCTTGGTGAAAAACCCGCTCGGATAGTATTGCCCAGATGTTTTCAATTGGGTTTAAATCCGGGCTACAGGGTGGCCACTCCAGTAATGGAATTCCACGAGATTCTAGAAAGTCCTTGGTATGTCGCGCGGTGTGCACCGCAGCATTATCTTGCTGAAATATCCATTCAGTTCCATGTGTTTCCCCGAATGTAATTAGTACGTCATCTAGCAACTTCACATATTTGACAGCGTTCATTTTTGTGGAAATAAAACACATAGGGGACTTGCCGTAATATCCAATAGCAGCCCACACCATTAAGGATCCTCCACCAAAATTTCTTGCCATCTTTTCTTGCTTTTTTGTACGTTTATCGTGCCAATATCTTTGTAGGCCGTCAGGCCCGTCGAAGTTGAATTTTTTTTCATCGCTGAAAAGTACTGTGGTCCACTCCTCTTTGGTACTTATCAACAAAATTCAATCTTAGCTGTTTGTGGCGTGTTGTCAATTTAGGTTTAGGATCCCGTTTGACATACTGCAACTTACTATCTGCCTTCAAAATTTGTTGCACGCGTCTCACACCTACTCGAAGACCTAAAGTGCGTTGAATTTCTGCTGGGCTGTTGCCCTTATTACATGCCAGTCTTTTAATTTCTCTGGTTTCTCTGGCAGACACCACTGGCTTTCTTCCTGAACTTTTTTTTTACCATAGTTGTCTTTTAGTTTCGGGAAATTTATAACCACAGTCTTACTTCTTTTCATTCGAGATGCTATTTCTCTGGTTGTTACGCCACTATTCCGATAGGCGAGAATTTGTACTCGTTCTATTTCCGTCAATTGCTTTCCCCGACCCATTTCGGTGTGATAGCTGTGCGATATAAAAGTTACTTGTAACAGTAACCAAAAATACAATTTAACTTAAATTAAATGAAATTAAATTATATATGATTCGTTATTTCTTTGTCGTCAGAACTAGTTTCTTTCTTTTTACGTACACTTCTGGTCTTATCAATATTTTGCACTAGAATATTTTTGAATTACACCGCAAACGAACGTATTAACAGAAACCAAAAATTAAAAACCGGTTCTTGGGAAATACCGATCTGTATAATCCCATAGCGCACTGCACTAACACAACTGCATTTCTAGTTGTGTATTATTGCAGTTTTGTGTGTTGGGCTTATCATTATTTCGTGGGGTGTATCACAAATTGGGGTTTACAGGACTAGGAAATAGAAACCGCAAAATTCTAACCGGTGATATACCAAGTAAAATACCGGCCCTAAGGATTATTATCAGGGATGCAGATTGGTCTGTGTTTAGAAGTATCCAATACTATCAATACAAATGCAAATAAGATTAGAAATCTGACATAATCGAGAAAGTTCAAATCTAGTATTAAGTAAGAGTAGAATCAGCTGGAATCACACGACCCTAGTGGATCGTTCCTTGGAGACGCTCAGGGAAGCAACAATACCCTTCTGAATCGCGCGGTAAGATTTGATATGAAAAAATCGGTTGGGACAGGGAGTGTACTGTACCAAATAATGCTTGATTTTGGAATTCCACCAAAACTAGTCCGACTAACAAGAATCACAATGATGAACACTGAATCCCAAGTAAGAATATAAACCGATTCCACACCAGCTTTCGAACGGAATGTGGTTTAAAGCAAGGAGATGGTCTGCCCCCAATGCTTTTTAACATGGCACTAGAGTATGTTATCCGAAGAACCCTAGTCGACACCAATGGGAAACTACTATTCAAGTCCACACAACTAGTAGCATACTCTGACGACATAAACATCCTTCCCTAGTCCTAAGGAGGTATTTGCCAATCTTGACTCCGCCGCAAAAGAAGTCGGGTTACGCAGAAACGGAAGTAAAACAAAAGTAATGACGCAAACAAGAAAGGGAACGCCAATCAGACAAAATATAAAAATTGCGGAGTATAATTTGGAGAGTGTGGACAACTTCATATATCTTGGGGCTAATCTAGCAAAAGACAGCAACAAAACGGACAAAATCAAACGACGGATCATGCTAACAAATAAAACGTATTATTCGGTACTTCCAATAATGAAATCTAAGAAAGTGCACAGGAACAATAAGCTGCGAATATATAAAACTAATATACGTCCTGTGCTCTGTTATGAGAGCGAGACGTGGTCATTAACGCGAACTTCCGAAAAAGCAGTTAACGCATCCGAAAGAAAGGTCCTGCAAAGAATTTTGGGACCTGTGAAGGAAGGACCAAACTGGCGAATAAGATACAACCATGAGTTGTATCAACTCTACGAAGAGCCAGAAGCTTCAACGTTCATGAAGTTGTAGCGTAGACGTAAACTGCAGTGTGCTGGCCATGTAAAGCGAATGGAAGATAGAAGAAACTCCAAACGTGCTCTTAAAGGCAAAGCGAGTGGTAGCAGCCCTGTAGGCAAACCACGCAAGCGATCGGAAGACTCGGTTGATGAAGATAGCAAAGCCATCTTAAAAATTAAAAGACCGCGTCTTCCAGGTCTTTGGATCGAGACGATTGGAGGCGACGACTTCGGGAGGCCAGGGCTTGATTTGGGCTGTCGCGCCATTGATGATGAGGTTCCGAAGCACACTGATTGAATATAATCTTGGCTAAGAAATCAAAACAGATCATTATATAAACTTACTAACATTGTTGGTCTGTCTGGAAGGGTACACTTGTTTGTAAAGTTTACAGAGGTATCACACCTATTGTTGAGTAAAATTTCGCTTTCTTTTTAAATCTGAGAGTATGATAAGTTTATTCTAGCTTAAAAGTTTGTAACGCATAGAACCGAGTCCCGGACGGAAAAAGGTTATATATTATTTTTTGATCAGCAGTGACCAAAAGCCCAAATGTGCTTGATGTCCGTCTGACTATTTGTTTGACCTAATGCATAACGCGTTTACCTAGGAATCGAAAACTTGACATCGATTGATTCGAGTAGTTGCCACAAAAAAGTGATTAAAACACGTGCTCAGCAATTTAGAATCTGGATGTTTGGTCAAAATTTGAAAGGGAAAGTTTGTTAACGGGCAAAATCGTTCCACACAAAAGTCCTTAAGACACGTGTTTAAGAATATTGTCCGATAACTCCAGAACGCTTTAAGCTACGACTTCAAAATTTTCTAAGGCCTGTTCCTACGATGTTCAGTTACGTTCTAACTGGGACTTTAACTGACTGATTTTCATAAAAAACTTAAAGTTAAAGTTTAACCGACGATCGTAATAATGGCCCTTAAGTGATATTAATTCAATAATACAGTATTGTTATCGATTTTAAAAAAAAAAAATTTGCTACCCTGAAATTTTTTTTTTACGTTTCTTGACTAGTAGACACGAAAAAAGCAAAAAAAAATTTCGTTTGAAGGCTCGTAGCTCCCAAACCCTTTGAGCTATTAAATTGAAATTTTTTTTATGAATAGACTGGGTAGGCCCATTGAATTAAACACATTTTTAAGGGTGCAGGTGTGAGGGGTGAAGTAGGGAAAGCGTTTTAGACGGAAAATTTTGGTTTCTAGATCTCAGCAACCGCTTATGCTAGGAGGCTGAAATTTGGAATTTATATAGAGCTTCGATAGTGGACCCATTTGTAAAAAAATTTACAATATGGGTGAAGGGGTGTGGGAGTGGGGTGGAAAAATAATGCGCACGAAACGCAAGAAAGGCAAGATCGACACATCAATATCTCCTAAACGGTTAACGACACAAAACTGAAACTTAATGGATATCTGTAGGTATACTAGAAGAATAGATTGGAAATAAATTTTTGAGTGGGGCAGTGGCGTATGGTGGTGGGGGGTAAACAATTTTAGATTACGATATCTCACGAATCGATTGCACCAGACAAATAAAATTCGGTTTGTGCATAAAGGTTGACAAATGAAGTTTGATGAAAGTACAATTTTTTAAGGGGGCGGTGGAGCATGAAAGTGGAGGGGATAAGAATTTTTCTAAAAAATCACGTCTCATATATCAAGAACAGTGTAAGATAGATGCTTAAAATTTTATTTTTTAATTACTAGAGGTAGACCTAACAGACCCCTAGCAGGATAAACAATTTTGTGGGTGAGGGTGTAGATGGTGAGGGTGGCGGAGGGTGAAAAGGAAAAGGTTCCGATTTTTATATCCCGAGAACCTATAACGATAGCTGAAAGCTGAAACTTGGTATTTAGATAGAGCTATAGTAGTAGCATGTTGGAAAAATATAATTTTTTATAGGGGTATTATGGTACGAGGGTGGGGGTGTTTTTCCTATCTATGGAACGGCTTATGCTAGAAAGTTGAAACTCGGTATGTATATGTAAATCAACTAGAAAAGTAATTTAGATAAAAAAAATTTGAAATATCCATTGGCGTTCGGAAGGGGGGCAAAAAAAATTATCAGTGCAAATGGAATGCATATATTTTCACGATTTTCGTCATGTCTAGTAGGTCTTCCCAAATATTGAATTCATTTTTATTCTACGGCTTCTTCATGTAAATACCTAGAAAGCGTTTTCAGGATTTTTTGAAATTCGACCCCTAAGAGGGTGGGAAGAGGGTTGTATTTTTATACTCTAGATGAAATCATATAGAGTATTAAAAGTTTAATCCAGCCCAAAAGTTTGTAACGCATAGAACCAAGCCTCGGACGAAAAAAAGTTATATATTATTTTTTGTTTATTTGTGGCCAAAAACATCAAATCCGCTTGACGTCCGTCCGTCCGCCCAACAAGAATTTTGTGCCCGATTGTTACTATAGTCACATTTTTAACACATCGACGTCACAGAAATGTTTTCGTTACCATTTTTATTGGAAATGTTAAGTGTTCGTGCCTTGTCAGTAACACTTCCCATTTAGGCAGTCTAAGTAACACAAAAACGCAAGTTTTCCAAAAAATGTTTCCATATAGAAAAAATTCCCAAAATAGTATCAGTTCTCAAATCGCCGCCAAATTCTTTGGGAATTGTGTCATTCTCAGCGGAAAATATTCATCGTGCCTCTTTTGAAGCCAATCATAATTGAATCGATCAATGGGAACTCTACCTATATAGAAACATTGTAGTCAGTGTGTTCCTAGCAACCCCTTTTAGGCGCAGTATTGGAAAGTGTTACTTTATCGTTTGCCTTGGTGAAACAAATTAGGTACCAAGTCTAATTGGGCACACATAGAGATTTATATCCTGCAGATGACAAGACACCGGGTTTTGTATAAAGCTCTTTTTAGCCAGAAAAGTGAGGTGCAAATTGCTGTTGTTTAGCGTGTTTAATTAAGTTTTGTTAGCGTGTTTCAAGAGCTGGTCATAATATAAATGCGAGTGAAAACAAGGGCCTAGTGTCAATTGTTGTTGTTTTGAGTGTGGGTGAAGCGATGACGTTTGCCTTCAACTCTCTTGTGTCTAGAGCTACTGGAGACGACAAGCCACCGGTTTTGTATAAAGCGCTTTGAAGCCAAAAACACGATGAGAAGTGAGACAAAACAGGGTCGTTGTTGTTGTTTTAGCGTGAGAGTGAGTTAGACAAAACAGGTTCGTTATGTTAGTTGTTGTTGTTTTGCGTGCAAGTGAATGCGACTACGTCCGCCTTCAACTCAATCGCTGCTTGTCATCTCCAGTATATAGATCTCTATGCTAGACACAATAAACTACATTTTAGGAATTTTTACGGAACGGTTAGCAACAATGTTCCCATTCTGCAACATGCTAGGCATAATGACTATAAAGTAACTTCAGATCAATTGCAATGGCGAATAGAATTTTCATGAAGGATTTTAAATAAAATAAAATCTGTAATTTTGATATTGTATAGAATTTTTCAAAATTTCTGAAGTAAATTTGGTTTTAAAGAGCGAATAGTAATTTTAACTAAAAGGGCTATTGCTTCAGAAGTATATTCTGTAAAATTTTATTTTTAAATAAATCAAAAAAAATTTCAATTACAAAAATTTATCATGTCCCATGATTTTTCTATAAGTATTTATAGTATGTTTACAGAGAATATGAATCCGTTTAATAATTTTGCATTACATTATGCTGATTATTTCAATTTCATAATTATTTTATATAGAGATCTGTATATTTTTTAGGATATCCATTTCTCTTTATATTACAAGTATAAGCATTACAATACATGCATATTCAGCTTTCGATTACTTACATTTAAATACACATTCATAGTGTGTGGCTGTCCATCGTTCTGATGCAAAACTAAATAGGCATTGTTACCAACACAATTCCTTCATTGCGTTGCGCCACTTTCGGTAAATGGAAGACCCTTAAACGTTGCAGATACGAAACAGTGTGGCGAATCGGGAATATTTTTAAACACCACGACGTCGCAGTAACCCAAATGTGAACCATAATTTCTTGTTGGGCGTCCATCCGTCCGTCTGTCCGTGAACACGATAACTCAAGAACGCCTGCTCCTAGGATCTTGAAATTTTGAATCTGGATGTTTGGTTGAATTTGTAAGGCTAAGTTCGTTAACGGGCAAAATCGTCCTACTCCTTCGGGTAGCTGCCATACAAAATGTCCTTAAAACACGTGTTCAAGAATATTGGTCGATAACTTAAGAAGAGTGTAAGCTACGACTTTGAAATTTTGTATGTGTTATTTTTCCAATAGTTGGAGCTAAATATATGATTATGAAGAAAATCCTGTTAGTCCTTCGTGTAGCTGCCATACAAATATCCTGTCAAAAAGTCTTCACTTAATTTACGGGACTCACTATAACTCAAGTAATCTTTTAGCTACGAATACGGAATTTTGTACAAGTTAGTTTTGAGTAAAAAGGAAGTTCGAGTTAATTAATCAGCGAAATCCTTCTACTCCTTCTGGTAGCTGCCATACAAAATGTCCTTAAAACACGTGTTCAAGAATATTGGTCGATAACTTCAGAAGGGTTTAAGCTACGACATTGAAATTTTGTATGTGTTATTTTTCCAATAGTTGGAGCTAAATGTATGATTATTAAGAAAATCCTATTAGTCCTTCGTGTATCTGCCATACAAATATCCTGTCAAAAAGTCTTCACTTAATTTACGGAACTCACTATAACTCAAGTAATCTTTTAGCTATGAACTCGGAATTTCGTACAAATTAGTTTTGAGTGAAAACAAAGTTCGAGTTTACTAGTCAGCAAAATCCTTTTACTCCTTCTGGTAGCTGCCATACAAAATATCCTTAAGACACGTGTTCAACAATATTTTTCGATAACTTTTGAACGCTTCAAGCTACGAATTTGAAATTTTGTACACATTAATTTTTGAATGGTTCCAAGGAAAAGGATAAATATGTAAGAAGTCGAGTGAGTCCTTCCTGCACCTCCCATGTGAAAGTCCTTCAAAAAGGACATTTTTTTCGATGATTTACCCAGTTCAAGATATGAAATTAAACACTGAATATTGTCTTTTAGGTTTGAGTATCAATCAAATGGGAGTCCTTAATAAAGGACATACGACATGCACACACGTAATTCTACTTTATCCCCAACTACAATATAAATCGGAGTTCAGTATTCATCTAGAGTATTATACGATTGGCTTGCAGCCGATCGTGACTGCAGTATGTTTTTTTCACGAATTCAGCCATAACCCTCAGGTCTGATCAGATATGGAATATCTTTTCAATTTCAAGGGCTTGAGGTTGAGAAGTGTGGATTGAAGCAATGTGCCACAGTCCATCACGAGAGATCACTGTGGATCTATTGTGGTCTCTCAAGGGCTTGCGTAATAATCGCCTAAAACTAATTTTTAAGTTTTTTCCTTTTCTCAAATTCCGTCATGATAAGAAATTGAATTGGGTTTTATTTTTTCGTGTTGTCTTCATATTTATCTATTAACTTCTTTCAGGATTTTTGGATGGTTCTAATGAGATATAAAATTGGTTAATACGGCATTTGATGTAATGACCTAAAAACCAATTTCACGATTTTTCAAATTTCAAGAACCATGAGGGTGTAAAGGGTTTGCATACATTTTTACAAATTTTCCAAATTCCTCGTATCTCATGAGATATCAAGTTGCTTCTTATGAAATCGTCTAAAAACCTGTTTCACAATTTTTTCGAAATTCAAACCCGAAGTGGAAGTAATTCGTCATACCTCTTAATTCTGATAAGGCAACAAATTCGTTTTTACTTCTATGGGCTTTTAGTGTACAGAATATACCGAAATTTGAATAGTTTACACGGACTTTTTCAATGTTTAATCTGCTAAAAATCTCTATTTTAAATATTTTTATTTTAAGAACAAAATTAACTTTCCAACAAACCTCATAATTTCGAAACAACTGATGATATATTCCAACTTTGACCGCTCCCGAACTTTGACCCAAAAATAATAAAGTTTCGCCCAGACCATTGGCAGATTTTTACTTTATTATTTTTTAATAATAAATATTGTGATCGACCTGAAATTTCCAAAAATTTGCTATCCTGAAATTTTGTATTTACTCGTTTTAGGACTAGTAAACACCAAAAAGAAAAATGTCCGTCTGTCCGCCGTAGACGCCGTACGCCGTCCGCCGTACGCAAAATCGTTTGAAGGCGCGTAGCTACCAAACCCGTTGAGATATTAAGTTAAAATTTTTATGGTCGGGTAGATTGGGTAAACTCCTACGACTGGCATCTTTTTGTGGGTGGGGTGTAAGGGGAAATGAGGTGGGAGCGTTTTAGACAAAAAATTTTGGTTTCTAGATTTCAGGAACCGCTTATGCCTTGAGGCTGAAACTTGGAAATAATATAGTACTATGATAGTGGACTAATTTGGTCTTTAAGGGTTGAGGGGTGTGGAAGTGGGGGGGAAAACTATGAGTCCAATACGCTTGAAAGCCAGGATTGAAACATTCTAAAATCCATATCTCTTGAACGATTAATGCCAGAAGTTTGAAACTTTGTGGTTGTCCTGAGGGATACTTGAAGATTAGACAAGGGCTAAAATTTTTAAGGGCGGTGTTGGGGTGTGGCGGTGGGGGTTAACAACTTTGGATTACAATATCTTCCGAACCAAATACACCAGGAAGATAAAATTTAGTTTCTGTATATGGGATCACAAGAGGAGTCTACTGAAAGTAAACTTTTTGAGGGGGAGATGGAGCACGAAAGTGGGGGGATAGCAATTTCTCAAAAAATTTAATTTTTATATCTCAGAAACCGTATCAGATATGATCTTGAAAATTTTACAGGCGTTCGGGTCGGTAAACCTCTAGTAGGGAAAAAAATGTTAGGGGTGGGGGTGTAGGGAGTGATGGTGAAAAGGGGTAGAAGGGAAAAATTTCTGATTTTTATTTCTCGAAAACCGTAATGAATAGAAAGCTAAAAATTTAGGATTATATAGAGCCACCATAGAGACAACATAGAAAAATAAAATTGTTTATAGGGGTAGCAAGGTACGTGGATGAGGGGTGGTTTTTTATAGATCAGAAACGGCGTATGCTAAGAAGTTTAAACTTAGTACGTATATATAGATGTGCTATTAGAGTAACTAAAGCAAAAAAAAGTTCAGATTTTTATTGGCGTTCAGAGGTTGATTAAAAAAATGTCCGTGAATCCACATATTTACGAATTTCGTTAAAATTTTTAGACATGTCGAGGTATCAAAGCAATTTTACTTCTATTGGCTATTTATATAAGCGCCTAGAAACGTTGTTCCAAATTTTTCGATATCCAACCCCTAAGGGGGTGTAAAGTGGTTTTGTACGTATTCACGAATTCTGATATATTTCTTAGGTATATTGGGATTTGGAATTCACTTTTATTTCTATAAGCTTTACACATAGTCGGGGAAAAAACCGATTTAAGTAGTTTTCCCTATTAAACCTCCTGGGGGTATTGTTCAAGTTTTCACTGATTCCGAAAATGTCTTAGGTTTAATGTGATCGAATTCGCTTTTAATTCTATGGAATATTCTATTGATAAAAAAAATTTCTAAATAAATAAAAAAAATATGCCAACAGTCTGGGCGCAACTTTATTATTTTATGGGTAGAAGTCCGAAACGTGTTTAATGCTGAGATGCGGTGTAGGTTACTATGAGACTGACAACCTAAGAAATAACCAGAAGGCTATTTGGAACTTCATTTTTTACGCGTTTCGGACTTCTACCCATAAAATAATAAAGTTGCGCCCAGACTGTTGGCAGATTTCGTATATTCTCCATGGTCGTGTACGGCGGTGCTATGCACGTTTTCACGAATTCCGCCATATCTCTTAGGTTCGATTGGATATCGAATTGATTCTTACATCCACAGACTATTGATATTGGCGATCTGGACAGAATTAAATTTGTCTTTTTTTATCAATAATTATTTTTTTGTCTAAATTAAACATATTACTTACAGTCAGTGACTGTAAATTTCTAACAGCGACTGTAAATTAACGGAATTGAATTCTGTATTTAAAAATGTACTGTTTGTCAAAAGCAAAAGAGAAGCGAAATACACGTCAGTGAAGCAAGTTCGGTGTTTTATTTCGCAAGTTAAATGTGCGGGATTTCGGTTGGAAAAAATCCCCCAACATAATCGCATAATCGATGTTAGAATTTTCCGATATTCAACCCTTCCTCCATGCCTTTTGGGACTGATGAGATTTCGAATTGGTTTTCCATTCCCCAACCTTCTTTTATAATCGCCTAAAAGTCAAACTCAGTTTTTTCTAAACCTTAAGTGCGTTTAAGGGATTCTCTGCCTTTTGACGATCATTTCTTAGGTTTGATGACATATTTTATTGGTTTTTACTTCCCCAACCTTAGCGATTTTATGTATCCGCAAAGTTTAAGCTTTTTATTATTAGCGTTTCTTGAAATCTACTTCTTAGCTTTCACAGAAATCTCTTAGCCTTTACAGACCTTAAAAGTCCTACTCTCCATTGCAGGCAAATTTGGAAATTTGTTCATTTTTATTGTTGTTTATTTAAAAACTTAAATTGCAAGGACTGAAATAGATAAAATGAAGATTCTTCCTGAGCAGGTACTGTACATGTGTCCTTAAAAAATGATATTTGCATACTCTGACTCATAATAATTCGATAATGCGATGAGCAATGAAGTGAATGTTGTGTTCATGTCTTTATATTAAGTTTCGGGCAAACAGGCCGATTCCGTGTATTGATGAGAAAAATCCTCAGGTTTCTTAAGAAAGGATGTTTGTGTTTGTTCGCTCGTGCTAGTAAAATTGTAAGCCTGTGCCATGTACTTCATGAAACTGAATGTTTGGTCTTTTATACTGTAGACTTTGTACGTTATCTTTCCCATTTTACATTTTGATCCACTTACCTTTATACCAGAATATGTTCCCCAGCTCATGTGGTCCTTGTGATATCTTGCACGTTAAATTTATGTCACTTCCTGACTTGACGTATAAATCAGGTGGTCCCGATATGTTTGCCTTCAATTCTGCAAAGAAAACAGAAATGAGGAAATTTTATAGAAGCCCGTGAAGAAGAAAAACGAAAAAAAAACAAATTAAATTGCGCTGTACGATAGGTAGAGAATTGGTGCGAAATCCTTGCGATAGCGACACGAACGATAACAACATTTCAAGGTAAAAATAAATGAACGTTTCAAAGTTAATAAAGTACGGCTTTTAGACGAAGCAAGGAGCGACGGTTTCGAACGCTTAACAAGTAAACTGCCTTGACTGGTGTGCGACGATGCTTTTAATTTCACGGCGACCAACTTCATCCTGCGGAAGTTTTCTACATTTGCCAGGATTCGCAATTGTCTTCTGAAGGCTGTCGCTTTTTTCGGCGTCAACTCACTCCCTAAATGCAAGACGGGCACAGGTAAATGGACCAGAAGTCGAGAAGTGTACCTATTTTCTTCCCGGTCGGAAAATAAAATCTCAAGGATGGAGCGTAGTAATAAAAGGATGAGGCAAATGTTGCGACACAAATTGACTACTAGGCTGAAGTCCTGAAGTGATTCGGGTAAAGAGTAGATCGAATTTTTTTTTTCATCCGCCGGAATATGCTTTTAAATTAAATTTCAGGTGTAATAAAATTAAGAGCAAGTGACAAGCGAAAGATGGTAAATTGTGCACAAAGTCGTAAAAGGTTAGGCAATGTCATTCAGTAAGTCACTGTTGGTTGAGTGCTGGTTATAGCGACTTCAATCTTTCCGCTTGTCCTCCACGGAACTATGATACTATGCTTTACACGCTGTTGTCTACTTTAAGCATCCAGCTATAGCGAAGACTTCAGGACTTCGCCCCTTACAGCCCTACAACATCCTCTTTAAGATCCTGGAAAATGAATGACACGTTAAAGGGCTTAGGGTGGAGGAAAGAGTCGCCTCTCATCACTCAACATTTTGCTATTTTTGATCATTTATATCGGAACAGGAGTAACCGCTTTATAGGTGGGATCAGAAGGATTTAGGATTATGATGGAATTGAGGCGATACACCGCACCATTTCGTGTTGTAACAGCTGCGCTACTGTTTGGAAAGTTTGGGGTCTCCTTAATTCGTATGCCTTGCTTAATTGCGTATTTTCCGGATGCTATGGAAAATTTCCCGAAAATGAACTAGTCATTTTGATGATGGTGAGGTAGAACGAACGGACGGAATAAGAAAGCCGGGATAATCTTGAAGCAATAGTTCGTAAAAATGGTGAGGCAGTGAAACGTGGCTGGTATATATTTCGATATTTTGGGATAATTAATAATTTGCGGAAGATGATTGCAGCAGAAGTAAGGGAACACCGAATCGGATTTAAGGAAGAGATTGAAACGAATTCGGTCATTAAGGGTATGAATTTTGGTAGGAAGCAGATGTTACTGTTTATTGAGGTTTGGTTCTACGAAAAAGACATGAGACTCAAAATTGATTTTATTAAATCAAGGGTTACTTGTTCTTGTCTTTAGGTATTCAGTAAATCATTAAAATCTTCATCAGATTTAGTTAAATCTCGAATAACTATGTGAAAATGCGCCCAATATAACGAAATACAAACTATTAGGCTTGCTGTTTTTAAATTTTTAAGACTCGATTAAAATAATAAAGAAATAAAACGAATATTAAAGCATATTAAATACATTACTGACAGGGGAACCACTTTGGATATTGAAATCTAATACTTAGTTATAATTTGTAGGAACCGTGAAACGATGATGACAAGAATTAGCGTAATTTTTAAATTATGGGTTCTGCTAGGTGAAATATTGATGTAGGTATGACATGAGACACCCTAATTTTGATGGGGTTATTTTTGCCGAATGAAGCCAAAAAGGGTTTTTAATATTATTACGTTATAATGAATATTTCCTTTACAACCCTTGTCGTAGTTTTATTCATTAAGTTACCTTTTCAGTAGTCTGAAAGGATTTCGTGTAGTAGTGAATGCTAGTTGTCATTATGCGATCTACACTCTAAGAAAAAAATTTTGATTTTTCACTATAATTATTGTCGGCAACTAAATGCCAACAATAACTGTAGTAAATTTTTCCTTATACGTATGTGTATTAAAATAAATAACTTATAGTGTAAAATTGGTATTAAAGTGAAGTAATTTTTGCACTAGAAATGATGTAAGACTACTACTTCAACTTGTAAACTTGTTGATTTTTAAACAAAAGCAGTGTACTTTTCAGCAAATATGACTTATTTGATGTAATTCTTGAAGTGAAATTACTAGTGTAAAGTAGTACTTTGCACTATAGTTTTCTTGCTTTTAATTGGCACTGGAGCCATTTTACACTCGAAATCGTCAACAAACTGTAGCACATAATTGTACCGCCATTCAATAACTATAGGGATTATTTATTACTTCCGTTGCATTAAATAAAGTACATAGCAGTTGATAGGGTTTCCAATAACATCCCACAATGCAAATTCACACATTTTTTTAACCTCCAGAAGAAAAAAAAGATTTCATAATTAAACGCAATATATAAAATTAAATGAAAAAAATATTCGTAATTAAGTATAATACAAATTTAGGTTTGTAATTAAAAATTAAAAAGTATTCAATCTACCTACACAAATCTTTTTTTTTCATTTTTATATTTTACTTTATTATTTTTTAATAATAAAATAATGTGATCAACCTGAAATTTAAAAAAAATTTGCAATTTTGTGTTTTCCCGTTTTAAGACTAGTAAAACCCAAAAAAGGAAAAAAAAATGTCCGTCTGTCCGCCGTAGATGCTGTCCGCCATACGCCGTACGCAAAACTGTTAGAAGGTGAGTAGCTCTCAAACCCATTGAGATATTAAGTTGAAGTTTTTATGGAGGTAGAATGGGTGAACTCCTACGAGTGGTATCTTTTGGCGGTGGGTGGGGGGGGGGGTTTGTGAGGAGGGAGGAGCGCTTTAGATGAAAAATTTTGATTTCTAGATCTCAGGAAGCGTTTACGTTAGGAGGCTGAAAGTTTGAACTTATATAGTACTATGATAGTGAACCCATTTGAAAAAAAATGGTCGATAGGGGTTGAGGGGTGTGCGAGTGGGGGGGGGGGGAAACAATGCGTCCAAAACGTTTGAAAATTGGGATTGAAACATTCTAAAATCTATATCTCCTGAACGATTGATGTCAGACGGCTAAAACTTTGTAGTTGTCTTAAGAGATACCAGGAGATTAGAAAAAGGTTAACATTTTAAAAGGGGGTGGTGAGGCATGGGGGTGGGGAGTAAAAACATTGAATTACAATATCTTGCGACTCAACTGCGCCAGGAAGATAAAATTTGGTTTCTGTATATAGAATTACCAGTGGAGTCTACTGAATGTAAAATTTATAAAAACACGGAAGTGGGGGGACAGTAATTTTTCAAAAACTGCTGTTTTTCATATTTTAGAAACGGCTGATGCTAGAAAGTTGAAACTTAGTACCTATAAATAGATGTGCTACTAGAGTAATTAAAACTTACAAGTCTGGGCGCAACTTTATTATTTTATGGGTAGAATTCCGGAACGTGGTTCTATTGGACTGACAACCTAAGGAATAGCCAGGAGGCTATTTGGAACGTTATTTTTTAGGTTGTCAGCCGCATAGTAGCCTATACAGCATCTCAGCAATAAACACGTTTCGGACTTCTACCCATGAAATATTAAAGTAGCGCTCAGCATGTTGACCGATTTTTTTTAATAAGCGACGTATAGTTTTATCACTGTCGTATTGCTAAATATCTTACTTTTTCAAGTCACGGCAAAAAACAAATAAATTTTAATGCACGACGTCAGTGTAACAACTGAAGCTCTATCGCTTTCTTGTTAATATTTTTCGTGATTGCACAAATTTTTGATTATTATTACAGAAATAAATTTACATGGAAGTAGTAAATTTACGCAAAAATTGATTATTTTTCATTTACTGTTTACTGTTTAAAAATCTAGAAACTAACATTACACAAACTTATAAACAATTTTAAGTAAAACCAATCGTGTTAATTTAATATTACTAAAATAGAGTATTTATAGAACCTTTCGAATGGTTTACTGCAATAACTATTATAGTTTTGACCAGTAGGGTAATTTTACACAGAAGAATACCACAATAAATATTGTAAAATCTGCTTAATTTTTCTGTAGAATATTGCATATGAGCCGTTTTTTTTTGAAAGTGGTATATGCCCACCGGGAGGAAAATTTTTTATTTTTAATTATTATTTTTTACATTAAAAAGTGCATTTGAATAAAGACAATATCAATAAAAATATGGACTCAAATTTGCTCTTCTTTTTATTTCTTATAATATGTTATTTCTGAAAGTGGTATAAATCCATTTGAAGCTAAAAAATCGTTAATTTTCTTTAACAATTTTAATAATTATTATTGCATAATAAAATTTAACAGGTTTATGGTGTTAAAACATCACCCGAGTTATATTAACGTATACCAATATTTTTAAATTATTTCAAACGTAAAACTTTAAATATCTCAACGTATGAAAAAATGAACTTATACCACTTTCAAATACAACGGCTCATATCATGACTATTAGAAGAGCCTCGAAGATTTGGGCCATGATTGTTTTGGATACAATATAGCAATCTTCAGAGTTATCTTTCTTTGCGATATTGGCAGTGATGCCCTCCTTCAATTCAGTTGGACACTTTTTTTCTTCGCAGTGTGTATGAAGATTAGGAGATAGATCAGCTACTTGTTCTCTCGTCTTCCCTGTATTTCTTTCCGAGCATTGACTTGATGACTTATTAACTTTCGAAAAAAATGTTAGAATTGCGAGATGGCACTCTATATGAAACTTTGAGCAACTGTAACCGCACCCAGTTCGGTATTCAGTTAAGGTAGAATCGTGATTTCGTTGTCAATATCTAATGTTCAGTTGTTACCAAAACTACGAACATGCCTGCTGTCTATCTGGCTGTCCGTCAGTCCGTATGTGCGTGTGCCCATCTGTCCATCTGCTCGTTGGTTCGCTTGTCCGGCGGACCATCTGTTTGTCTGTCCCTTTGTCAGTCTGTCCGTCTGTTCGTCTGTCCGTTTGTCAATCTGTCCGTTTATCCGTCATTTCGTCTGTCCGTCTATCTGTCTGTCCGTCTATCTGACTGTCCGTCTATTCATCTGATGTTGAAATTTGGAATCCTGATATACTTTGGATTACAATATCTTCCAAACTAATTATAAGAGGAAGATAAAATTTGGTTCTGTATCTAGGATTACAAGTGGAGTCCATTGAAGGGGGAGGTGGAGCACGATAGTATGGAGAGATAGCCATTTTTAAAAAAATTGACTTTTTATATCTCCAGAACCGTATCAGATATGATCTTAAAAATTTTACAGGAGTTATGCCTAGTAGACTTCTAGGGGGGTGCTGGTGAAGGGAGTGCAGGTGGGTGATGGTGGAAAGAAAAGAATTCTGATTTTTATTTCTCAAAAACAGCAAACCATAGAAAGCTAAAAATTTACAACAACAACTATATAGAGCGGTATCCTCCTAAGAAAATAAAATTTTTGATGGGTTTAAAAGGTAAGGGGGTTGAGGTAGTTTTTTAAATCTCAGAAACGGCTTATACAAGAAAGTTGAAATTTAGTACATATATGTAGGTGTGCAACTACTGTAATTAAAGCAAAAGAAAAGTACAGATTTTTATTGCGGTTAGAATAAAAAAATGTCCGTGAAAAAGGTTTTCTCAACATTTTCACAAATTTAGTTATAATTTTTAGGCATGTCAAGTTATCAAATTAATTTAACTTCTGCTGGCTCTTTATACAGTCCCTGTTCATTGAATTAGGACCACTCACGTTTTTTCTCATTTTTTAAAAGAAATTAACTGTAGCTTCACAAAAAAGGGATTTTTCCAAAGAAGATTCATTTGATTTTGCGGCTGTAAGAATTGTGAATATAACATACGCTAAATGGAAAATCCCACCCTTCTACCCTTTTTTTAGGAGAGCGTTTTTTACCTGCCCCTCCTTTTACGTGTTCAAGGCGATAGACAGGTATGTATATAAAATAATGAAATTATCCCGAATTTCTCATTCTTTTTCAAATATTTGGAAAGAATTTGTCAAGTGGAGAAGAAAATATTGTGCTGAAGCAGTTTTTAGAAATGCCTGTGGTTTTAGATTACATAGTTTCAGACATTTAAAAGTACCTGTGTTTTTTTGAGACATTTTGGTCAAAACAGGAAAATTGGGAAAGTGTAAAGATATTAGCGCGGACAAAAAGTCAGCAATAATTGCTTTATTGAACATCAAAAAGTTTCCTTTCGAAAAATATCGAGAAAAGAGAATGTTTCTCAACAAACTGTGATGAGAATCAATAAATCAGTCCATGAAAATCAAGGCCAAGTCAGCATCAAACGGCGGAATTGTCGCGCGAAAAGGAAAACAACGCCTCAAACGGATCGTAGGATTATTCAAAAGGCTTGGGAAAACCGTTTTCAATCCACGAGAAGCTTGCATCAAGACCTGCTGGGCGAAGGGATTGAGATATCCGGTATGACCTTAAGAAGGCGTTTATATAAAACCAACCTTAAGTCGAAGCGACCAGCAAAAAACCCTAAGCTAACAGCTAAAATGCGAAAATCCAGGCTGGAGTTTGCTAGAGCTCATCAACATTATACCGTAGCTGATTGGAAAAATGTAATTAATATTTAATATCGATGAATAAAGATTTTATTGCCTTTATTTTTCGCTTGAAAATTTAATTTTAAAAAATCGTTTTATTTTTGTTTTTTTATGTGGTATTTAGTGATGAGTGTAGACTAGAGTCTGTGACGGAGAGACATCAATACGTTCGAAGAAGGCCATCAAAGAAATATGACGAAGCTTGCGTCGTGAAAACTATCAAACATCCACCAGCCACAATGATATGGTCCTGCATCTCAGGCGATGGACTTGGACCGATCTTTTTCGTCGAAGGAACTATGGACAGCATCCAGTACTACGACGTGATGGACAACATTTTAGTTCCATATTTCAACTACTTGAGGTGCTGTGAAATAGGAAATATATTTATGCAGGATGGTGCACCCTGCCATCGTGCCCAAATTATAAAAAACCTGTTGTCTACCTGCGATACCCCAATTCTTAATTGGCCAGGTAATGCTCCCGACCTTAACCCTATCGAAAATGTCCGAAAGCTGTTAAAATCTGAAGTTTATTCCTCTCCTAATCCTACCCTAGATATCCTAGAACAAAATATTAAAAATATATGGAAAAACAGCGAAGGAATCAAAAAAATTATACAGCGATGCATTGAAAGCATGCCAGAAAGAATTAAAGCTGTAATTAGTGCTAAGGGTGGCCCTACAAAATATTAACACTAATTCAAATTTTTAATACATAAAATATCATAAAACGAATAAAATATCTAAAAAACAAAAAAATTATTTTTTATTTCCTTTCTACACAGAGTTTTAGCATAAACAAATCCATAATTTTAAAAAAACCTTAGTGGTCCTAATTCGTTGAACAGGGACTGTATAAGAGCCAAGAAACATTTTTCAAAACTTTTCGATATCTAACCCCTAAGGGGGTGTAAAGTTGTTTGTACATTTTCAAGAATTCCGATAAATTTTTTAGGTCTGATGAGAAATCGAACTCACTTCGACTTCTAGAGGCTTTGAAAAAAACATGAAAATAAGCGATTTAAGGATTTTTCAATATTAAATCACCGGAGGGTGTAAAGTATTGTTTAAGTTTTTACTAATTCCGCAAATTCTTTAGGTTTAATGAAATCGAATTCGCTTTTACTTCTATTGAATTTTGAATTGAAAAAAATACTGAAATAAATAAAAAGAAATCTGGTAACAGTCTGGACGCAACGTTATTATTTTATGGGTAAAAGTCCAGAACGCGTTTATTGCTGAGATGCGGAGTAGGTTGCTATGCGACTTACAACATAAAGAGTAACCAGAAGGCTATTTGGAACGAAATTTTTTAAGTTGTCGCAGTCGCAAATTGTTTGGACTTCTACCCAAAAAAAAAAATAAAGTTGCACCCAGAATGTTGGCAAATTTTTCATTAACTAAAGATTTCACAATAAGCCGAAAAATTAAAAGTCGTGTCTGCAAATTCGTTCGGTCACGTACAATGTGTACATCGCCTAAGATCGACAGACTTGAATCAAATAGGAACAGAAAAACTAATAGAAATATTTAAAACTTGTTTTTTATAAATGAAAGATTTAAAATTTGTTGAAATTTTCGATTCCCTGATTATTGGGCTTAGAAAGGTTATGGATACAAATACAAATATCAATTCATATATTAATTGAATTTCAAGTATTTTTCTGAAATTAATATTTAATTAATAGGGCAGTAAATTTCTATCAAACTTTATATTTCCCAATAATCAGATATATTATAATATATAGGGTTAATACACGTGTGCATATATTATGAACCGCATAAATTGAATTGAAATCAATTTAAAAGGTGATTTTCGATTGATTGGGTGATTTGAAATAAAATTATTGAAATCAGTAAATCATTCTCTCTGATTCATTTCCGGCCAATATGAACCAAAATTTGCACAGATTATAATTGCAAAGTTATTCCATAATATGGTACTCGTTTTAAGCCACACTATTCAAACCTAAACAAAATCTACCTAATTCCAAACAGTCGATACATCAGATCCTGGAGAAATGTCATGATTGAAATTAGTTAGTACACTCTTATGACGGTGCTGGTATTTATACAGCGGAAAACCGTTTTAATGATTGATAATATTAATAATTCATCATATTCAAATTAATTTGAAATGTGTTTATATTTGATGTTATTTAGATAACAAATTAAATTTTAGCGATTTTAAATCGGAATATATATTACAATATTGATTTAAGAGTTACGGGCTAGTGCACACTGGAGACTAAGCAGTTGGGCAACTTTTTAATCGTATGAAACTGCGCACACTCTCAATGTGCATGCGAATATTGCTCAAACAAATCGGCCGATAGTTACAGTCGATTGGTACTCGTATCAACCTATCACCACCGCTGGTAGAGTATTAATGCTATAATTTGCATCATACCAGAAAGATCTATTTACATCTTACACTCAAGACACGACCAAATGCTGCATGTGCGCATTTCTATAAGCTGCCAGATCTAGCCCGGCAGTTTAGTCGCGCATCAACCGAAAGGGATTTGCGTTGCATATTCAACTATTTAATTTGGACTAAATGAAACGATCGGTGTGCGCGTTTCCACATAGCTGCGTAGTCATAGTGCGTTTAGCCTTATTTGTTGTTTATCCTCATAGCAATTCCTTCCTCAAATTAATTATTTTACTTTATTATTTTTTAATAATAAAGTATTTATTACGTTTACCGATAAATTTGAATAACAAAGATTAGTGAATGCCATATATTGCTGCCCCGACCTTTTAAGACACTTGACACTCCTCTTTCGCACACAAGTGCTCTCATCCCATGCTCATGTGATGATTTTTGAGAACGGATGTGTGAGAATGAGGGGAATGTTTGAAGAGAACGCATTAGGTTATTAAGTATCAGACGGCTAATGCCATAGAGTTGAAAGTTGGTTGGTATGAGGGTGGAAGTAGAGGAGTGTTTTTAACGAAATGATCGAAATTTGAGTTGAAATTTTCATAGCAGTTAGGCCCAGTAGGTTTTTAATACAAATTGTGGTGGGACTGTAGCAGTGAGAGAAAGAGGATGAAAGTAAAAAAATCTGATTCTTAATTACCGAGAACAGCTAGGGACAGGAAGCTAAAAATTTCAAGATGGGTTTCACATTCACTACACTCCTATATACCGTTTATAAGATATTTCGATATTTAACTCCCCTAAAGGCCGGTTTACATGTCAAATGCAAGTAATAAGCTAGCTCCCTCACAATCTCAGTAAAAATTATTTGCAACTGACATGTGAACCGGCCTTTAAGGTGTAAACTAGTTGTGCATATTTTCACGAATACTGACATATTTCTTAGGTCTAATGAGAAATCGAATTCGCTTTGACTTCTAAGGACTTTAAATGTAATCGCAAAAAAAAAAAACAATTAAGGGATTTTTCAAAATTCAACCCCGAAGAGGGTGTAATGTGGATGCTCAAGTTTTTACGAATTTCGATATATTGAATTCGCTTTTACTTCCTTGGGCATTAATACACTCGCCAAAAAACATATTTCAGGTTTTTGCGATATTCAACCCCTAAGGGCATGGAAAATGATTGTGTATGTTTTTACGAATTCCGACAAATCTCGCAGGTCTGAATAGTTATTAAATTGTTTTTTTTTCTGTAAAGGGCTTCCTTCCTACATAGGGTGTCTGGTACTTGCTTTGTAATTTTTTAAGTAGTGATTCTATTATATATATTTTGAGAAAATAACTGTTGCACTGGGTGGGTCAACTTACAGCTTCCGCGTACGGCTATATTTTCAAAACTAATAATCACATTTAAATATGTTGTAGCTTCTTTAGGAAATCGAATTGTCTTTCATATGGTGCAACTATCGAAAATGTAGCTGTACCTGATCTTGACGAATTTACTTCAAATTTCAAATGTTTTCTAGTGTTATCCTAAAAATTTTTTGATTAATATACTGTTACGTACAAGCCTGGCAGCCGCGCACCTCGATAGACTACGAATAGGGAAACAGCAACAACCGAATACCTAAGCTGCAAAGTAACCCAATCAAAAGACTAGTTGAGTATATTAGGAGTGCAGAGCAACACGACTATATCTCCCCTCTAATCGAATGTGCTCAAATGTACTAGAACAGCATAGAAGATCTAATGGAATGCGCTCCAGCTTTCCAGAACCCTCTACTCACACCACCGAACGAAAATTCAAGAACAGTCTCGACTACAGACAACTAGTATAAAAGTAGATAAAGCTTTCAGCGAGGGACATAGTAATTTTTATTACGCCGACTGTGACAGCCAGCGTGTATACGCGACCGTGTTGATAGAGAGCGAAAGTGATCGAGTCAAGCGATGTATGGTACAAGCGGGCGGTATTGCCATACAGTGCGAATTATTGTACGAATAGAATTGAAGTGCGAAGAATAAATACTCACTTATTTTTATTTTAACCGAATTGTGTTTTACTTGAAATCCCGGCGAACCCCTAGCTCGCAACAATCCCTTTTTTTTCCAGAAAACCACATTGTACTTAAAAAAAACAGTTCTTATAGAGTAACAATTAATAAGGAGTCTATATGGAAAGCTAATTAATAAGGTTGCCCGCATCAACACAACCAGTATTCCTTATAGACTTTGACAACGTTGCCGACTATGACCCAAAACGAAATCGATGTTTTATGGTTGCCAGTGGCATAAGTACTTCTATTTCATCATTTGTTTGCATATTGAAATCGAATTATACTTTATTTTATTTATAATATATTCAACTAAAACCGCAGTGTTCTTTATTTTGGTTATTCGGAATGTGGCGCGAGCTAACCCCACATATATGTAATTAAAACTAAGAAAATAAACGTAATGTATTTAAATATTTGAAACTAAAAGCTTCACAGGATCCTGTAGTATTCGTTTAAAATATATCTTCAAGTGCGTTAACGACTTATGGTTGGGAACTATGTACAGGAATGTAATCTTACTCTTGACTCAAACGTTTTTTGATTAAAAGAACCGAAACAATTCATTAGATAAACACAGTGCGACAAATAAGTTTCGAGACTGGTCATGAAAAACATCATTAAAAGAAAAAATCTAGATATTTTTAATTTTTTTTATTCAAAATATTCTCCTCCAGTTTCATTACACTTGTTACAGCGATCCAACAGTGATTCAAATGCGTGTTCTAGCTCATTTTGTGGAATTGCTTCTAGTGCTCGTTTTGAAGCTCTTTTGATGGTTGAAATGTAATTAAAAAAACATCCTTTCAACTTCAATTTCAATTTCGGGAATAGAGAAACATCGCATGTGGCCAAAACAGGTTAATACGGTGGATGATTCAACACTCAGATTTGATTCTGAGCCAAAAATTGACGAACAATGAGTGAGGTGTGTCTCGGTGCATTATCCAGTTCTCTGGATCACGATATTCGGGTAGAATACGACGAATTCTGGCCATCACACGCTTCAATACTTCGAGATAAAATGCGCCAGTAATTGTTTGGCCAGTTGGAACCAATTCCCTGTGGACAATTCATTTGCTATCGAAGAATGTAATGAGCATTGTTTGAGCAACATTTTAATATTTCAACATCGACAAAAAAGTTGTTTTGGAAGAACTGTCATAACTTTGCTATCTATCAACCGATTTAAACAAAATTGGTATTACCGGAAAGAGGAGTGTCACAGCTTTCAAACGCCGATCTGTAGACATAGATGGCCTTACTAGTTACTCAGATATGGTTCGAGTCTCGGAACTTATTTGTCGCACTGTGTAGTACGAATGAATCAATGAATCGATGTTTAAAATAATTTTGTATGTAACCTGTACTAGGAAACGGTATGGGTTACTAAATTCTATGCTTGAATCATTCCGAAGTTAAATACCAATATTTATAATTGTGCGTTTTATATGGGAGTTTGTTATTGCCTTAAAATTTCTTATAATCGAATGGATATCAAATTTAAACTTTCTAGATGGAGTAGCTTTCCAGAAAAAATGTTTTATTGTTTAAATAATAATAAAGTCTCTCAATCTCAACATAATTAAAGTGAAAAGTAAGTGGAGACGAAAAAGTACAACATCGATGAATGCAAAAGAACACTGATTCAGCGAAGATATTACATTACGTAAGACTGGACATCGTGATGCGTTAATCTTTCAACTTTTTAATTAGCCTTAGAGTTGGAAAATTTGAGGATTTTATTTTTATTTTATATTCATGATTTGGTAGAAACAACCGCACCAGCATGTCCAAGGGAACCTACAATCCAGTTTTTAATTAAAATTGTCATAATGGTGTACAGCAGAAAAACCATGCGAGCACGTACATACATATTCAGTAGGTTTAGCATAACCATGTCGGTGCTTCTTTCATAAAAGCATGGTTAAATTTTTTTCCCCCGTTTTTACGTGATTGTTGTGTATTCTGTACGTACTGGCAAATATTGTACTGCAACGATAATGAAATCTGAGGTTAACTGGGTCATCGTACTTTTAAAGTATAATACATTCTGAAGGGTGAGGTTCAATTGAAACATTACTTCCGTAATGACTAGAAATGACATGAGTGATGTGGGAGTGGGAGGGCGGGGGGGCAATGCGTCCGAAATGCTGGGAAGCTGGAATTGAAACATTCTTAAGTCTATATAGGGTGTTTTTTTATGTGCATGAGAACTTTCGATATCGATTACTGTGGTTTGACAGCTGAGAATGTCAAACTGTGTTGACATTTCTGTTCATTACGGTTTGGCAAGCCATCATGAATCGTTTAACGCCAGAACAACGCTTCCAAATTGTGGAAATTTACTTTGAAAAAAATAAATCTGTTCGCAAAGTTCATAGAGCACTTCGTCCATTTTACGGTCAACATAATCGGCCATGCTGACTGAATTTTTGTTTCCAAAAATTAATCAGCTTAACATCGCCGACATTTGGTTCCAACAAGACGGCGCAACTTGCCATACAGCGCGCTTAACAATCGATTTATTGCAAAATCAATTTGGTGACAACTTGATTTCCAGAAGTGGTTCTGTTAACTGGCCCCCTCGTGTGTATACCGACAAACCAGCAACTCTTGAAGCATTGGAAGCCAATATTCAAGCCACTATTGACGCCATACGGCCAGATTTATTGGAAAAAGTAATCAAAAATTGGACTGATCGAATGGACCATGTAACTCGTAGCCGCGGCGGACATATGACGGAAATCATATCTAAAAAATAAATGCCATGAAATTATCTACCAGAATATAATAAAAAAATTTCATTCCAACAATATTTCTGTCTTGTATTATAACTTTAAGTTCTCATGAACCTAAAAAAACACACTATATCTTCCGAACGGATGTTGTAGATGACAAGCCAGCGTTTTCGTATAAAGCACATTGAGATACAATAGTGGCCTAGTGTCAAATTGTTGTTGTTCAGAGTGTTTCAAGAGCGGGACATAATATAAATGTGAGTGAGAAAAAATAGTGGCCTAGTGTCAATTGTTTTTGTTTTGCGTGTGAGTGAATGCGATGACATCCACCTTCAACTCAGTCGTTACTTGCCATCTGCAGTACATATATCTCTATGGGCCAAGTAGCAGGGAGAAAAAAATTGCGAAGCGAGTGTAGGGCGTGATGGTGGGATGGGGGAAAAAATTTGATTTATATTTCTCAAAAACCACCTAAAACGCTAAAAATTGACGACTATATAGAGTCATCTTGGAAGGTATGGGGTGGAATGTGGGTTTTAATATCTCAAAAGCGGATTATGTTAGAAAGTTGAATTTTAGTACGTACATATAGATGTACTACTGGAGTAATTAAGTCAAAGAAAAAGTTAAAATTTTCATTGGCTTGGATACACAGCTCGTATACAAATCATAATATCGTCAATATCACCAGTGTATCACCCAATAATCTGCATATAGTACATCTACGAGCTGATATCTACATAATATCCAACCTGTTTCCCTGTATATAAATTCGATGATTTTAGCTGATATAGCATTCTTTTAACTGCCATCAGCGCCATCTAAGACTGAAATCAACTGAAATTCCAATGAATGGCAGTTGTGAATTTGTCTATCCTTCCGTCAGGTAGAATTGTTTGAGCGTGTTTCCATTTTTGTGTGCGATGTGATGGTGCGGTTTCTACAAGTATAACATGTATGGGATGTGTATCATGCCATTTTGTATCCAAGCAGTGTATCAATGGTATTACAGGGGTGGAATAACAGAAATATCCGCGAAAAGGCTTTTTTTCCACATTTTCACGAATTTCTTTATATCTTTTAGACATGTCGAGTTATCAAATTAATTTTACTTCTGCGAGCTCTTTTTATAAGCGTCTAAAAATATTTTTCCAAATTTTTAGATATACAACCTCTAAGGAGGTGTAAAGGGGTTGTGTTTATTTTCAAGAATTTCGATTTTTTTAGATAAGATATAGATTGATAAGATTTAGATGAGATTTCGCATTCACTTTCTTTTCTATAGGTTTTAAATATTATCAGGGAAAAAGCAGAGTTATGCCTTTTTCGATGTTAACCCACCACCCCCCCCCCCCTCTTATGGTGTTTTTTAATTTTTCACGAATTTCGAGAAATCTATTAGGTTTTCTGAGATCAAATACACTTTTACTTCTCTGAGAACCTAAAGAATAACCTGGAGGCAATTCGGAACGTTATTTTTTAGGTTGTCAGTCCCATAGTAACCCACACCGCATCTTAGCATTAAACGTGTTCCGGACTTCTACCCAAAAAATAACAAAGTTGCGCCCAGACTATTGGTAGATTTTTATATTCTAAATGAAATCGTAGAGTATTAATTATTAAGTTTAATCCAGCTCGGAAAGTTTGTAACGCATAAAACGGATCCTCGGACGAATAAAAGTTATATATTATTTTGTATTCAGTTGTTGCCACAAAACCCAAATCCGTTTGCTGTCCGCCCGTCCTTCCATCTGTTTGTCCGTCCGTCTCTTTGTCCGTCCGTCTCTTTGTCCGTCCGTCTGTCTATCCGTCCGTCCGTTCGTCCCTTTGCATGCTAGTTCTAGAACACCTTAGCCTAGGAAGTTGAAATTTTATCACAACCTGTAAAATGGAAAAAAAAATAAGGCTTAAGCCCATGATCCAATCAGTGCAGTAGCATTGCCCAAATACGATTTGCATGCTCTATGATCCAATCAATGTATTGCAGTAAATATTCCGGCATGCAGTAACTCAAATTTTGCTCTCTTTGCAAATTTTGTATAGTGCTGCGTAAGGCCAGCTAACAGTCAAATAAAAAACGTACTAAACTAATCGAATTTTTCTGGAGCGAAGATTAGAAAATTTGAATTTTCACAGTTTTCGATCAGAGTAACATTGACTAATATTTGAATTTGATGTGACATGCAGCGATGAATTGATTGGATCATGGAAAAAATTTCACTACCCTTCAATGCAGTAAGAATTAAGTGCTGCATTGATTGGATCATGGGCTTAAGTTTGTTAATGGGCGATACACTTCCACTTCTTCGGGTAGCTCCCATACAACAGTCATTAAAATACGTATTCCCAACTATTGGTTGAAAGCTAAAAGTTAGGACTTTGAAATCGTGCACACATAAACTTTCCAATGTTGGAAGCGAATAAATTGCAATTCAAACGAGTCCTTTATGGGTTAGACAAGAAAAGGCCGTCAGAAATGTATTCTATTGAAGTTACAGGATCCACTATAACTCAAAGACGGCGTTAAAGCAGGAAATGAGGTTTTTACAGGTATTAGTTAAAAGTCAAAGGCAAGACTGAGGTCGTTTTCGAATACCTTGCTTCTTCTACGTCTACGTCTATGTTGACGTCACAGCATAGTATTGCTATTATAACAGTTTAGAAAAAGCTTAGCTAAACCGTCAAAATGGCTCAGCTGATGCTTTATTTAACATTTCGTAGATCAAAAATTAAATTAAATTCTATAGAAAAATTTGAATTTTTTTACGTTTGCTAATGATAGCTGATAGCTCAGCTGTCGTAAAAGTAGTCAAGACACGAACCGAAGAGGAATTGAGACACAGCTTTGCTACTGATAGCTCAGCTGTCGTAAAAGTAGTCAAGACACGAACCGAAGAGGAATTGAGACACAGCTTTGCTATGTTTGACGTCATTAAGGGCCGTATTATTCACCTCGGGTAATTTTCGCCTTAACCAGCTGTTAACTTATCCGGGGTATTAACTTTAATCACTGGTTAATTTCTCTGGGTATAAAATTGTATTATTCACCTCTGGTTAGCGATTTAATAGGTCGGGTTATCTTAACGGCTGGTTTTCCATTTTTCCATTATTTTTCCAGTCAAACGTCAAAAATTTTATTAATTATTTACAGAATGTGACATTTTTCTTTGTTGTTAATATTTAAATTTGTAATTTCAGGAAAAATGAGAATTTTTGGCCGCAATTTTTTCATGGTTACGGATCTGGGAGCAGTACAAACGATGTGTGTGATGCACAGTTCACACGTTCAACGAGAACCATCCCATTTGATTCCGAGAGTTTTCTGAATGTGTGCTTCCGGGTGATTGGATTTCACAGTGCGTACAGTCGATTGAAGGCTTGCATCTCCCAAACCCTTGGAGCTATTCAAGTTTATTGGTAGGGTAGATTGAGTGGACGCCTTCAAGTGATAAAGTTCCTGGTAGAGGGCTGAGCGGCGATGTGTGTGTCGTTTTAGACGAAAAACTTTGGTTTTTATTTTTCAGGAAGCACTTACGCAAGGAAGCTCAAATCCGAAACTTACATACATAGATCTATGATATTGTATACCCACTTGCAATAAACATCTTTATATAAGTGAAGGGGTTCGGAAGTTCGGACAAAAACAATGTGTCCGAAACGCTTGAAATCTTAGGTCGAGACATTCTAAAATCGAAATCTCCTGAACGGTTAATGTCACAAAGTTGAAACTTGATACTTGCTTGTAGACTAGGAACTGGGCGAATAAGTCGAAAATAAATTTTTGAGAGTGGTCAGCGGCGTAGGTGGGTGGTAAAAAACCTTGTATTGCGATGTCTTACGAACCAATTAAACCAGACAAATTAATGACTTATGTTTAAAGATGGACAATAGGAGTTTACTGAATATATTTTTTTAGTGAGGCAATGGATCATGGAAGGTATAAGAATTTTTATAAAAAATCACTTCTCATATCTTGAGAACTGTTTTACAATTAATACGCGAGTTGGGCCTGAAACACCCCTGGCAGAAAACTATAGGAAGCGGGTGGAGAGCGGTGAAAAGGAAAAAAATTCTGTTGGCTTTGTAAATTGGAATCGCCAGAAACAGTCTTTGTCGTCACATATGTCCTTGTTGATTCGTTGTGCCATTTTGTATTGGCGACGCTCCAGTCGTCTTCTTCGTCAGAATCACTCCAATTATCCCACAAATGAGATCTTGCCATAACATCAAACGTGAATAATACAAAATTTGTCAAATCGCCGGTTAAATTCCTGGGTATCGTTGTAAACTGGAACTTTTTCACCGGTTAAATTTTTCCATGGGTAACTTTAATCACTGATTACAAAACCAGCGAATCACCGGTTAAAAACGATAACCAGAGGTGAATAATACCAAATCTCTGGGAAAACTTGAATTAACCAGA